>JAHSVC010000029.1:342500-347500 GCA_021397845.1 Areca catechu
TTCCTGTTACTTTCCTCTCCCTCTCCTTCCTGTCTGTAGGGCTTGGGGCTCTTCCTGTACAACCACGTCAATATGAAAGCATCCTTTGGTGATTAATTGGAGTTACACGTGTAAGCTTGCGGCTTCAAAGTCAGGCCGTAGCGTGTCAGGTTTTTGGTAAGGTTACTTAGTCTTATCCGAAAGCGGCGGAAGGCAAGGCATGTTTTAATCACTTTAGTCTAAAAGCCGAAGCCGGAAGTCGAAGGGCGAAGACAAAAGCTACAGAGGCACGGCAACATGTTGAATTCTATTAAATACCACACAACCACCAAACCAACAAGCGGAGGTCTGAGCGGCAACATGGAACGCCGGGAGAATAGCGTGGACACGCCACGATATCCGTAGTGCGGCAGCACCTAATAGCTCATAAAGTAAGCGGCTGCAATTGAAAGCTTATGACGCGTACTTGTACTTAACAGCTCAACAATCTCCTCTTCTTCATCAATCAGGCTTGCTTGTCAGTAAAGAAAGAGAGATGGCTTTTCAATTCAAATTCAATAAGTATTGCATTTCTTGAAACCAAACACTGCAATTATTCAGGTGTATAAAATTTATAAGCCTTAGAATCTTCACACTTAATAAGGTCATTTTCTTACTTACCTTTGTCATCCGGTCCTCTTCTCCTTCGGAACTTGGACATAAGCTTTGCTGCCGAATGTCCTCAGATGTGAAATCACAGGCTTTCTGCCTGTCCATGCTTCTTTTGGTGTTATGCCATTCAACAGCAGACACCGATGAATAATATTGACTGCCGTGAGGCCAGTCCCCAGTAAGATTTAGAGATGCTCTTTTCTGTCAGAATGCCCTTTTAACATAAACTTTGCCATATCAACGATTGTTTTGTTCTTCCGCTCTGCGACTCCATTCAGCTTTGGAGTGTAAAGGGCCGGATTCCATTTTGTTTTTGAAAGTCCTGTCTCTAGAACAGAACTCACCTCCATTGTAAGATCTTTAACAAAAAATATAGCAAACCCGTTTCCTTCTCAACCATTTCTTTGAACAACTAACATAGGGCAACTTTCGAGATTTCAACTTCCAGAAAAAAAAGTAAATCCTACTTATATGTATAAAAGTTAAGTAATCCGTGAAAGTAATCAAATACCTTGCACCTCAAAGTTCTTCCTCGCTCATAGGTCCGCGTCAGTATGGACCAGCTCCTTCCGGTGTGTTGGCAATCTTGCCTGCTTGGGAAAGGGCTCTGCATGCTGTTTTCCTACAGCGCATGCTTCGCAAACAACACCAAACCAACGCATAAACGGCAGACCAATTACCATGCGTCTGCTTCTCAGTTCCAGTAGGCTTTGGAAGTTCAGATGACCATACCTATACCTTCCATGCCATACTCGTGTGGTATCTGATACAGCCGCTAAGACTCTCTAAGATCCTCCATGAAACTAGTACTAAGCTCTTCGTGCCCTTTGGCCACGATTCTGAAACCGTTCTTATTATCCTTCACGAAACTATTTCTTCCAGATCTATCTTGTATCCGTCTTTTGCGAAGATACAGAGAGCAGGTTCTTCCTCCTTTGTACTAGCAGCATATCATTCTTATTTTTCAGTGTGCCGTCTTCCATATTCATCTTAGCAACTCCACACCCTTCAATCTGGTGTGAGCTCTCATCTAAAAGTATGATCAACTCTGTGTCAGTACAATAGTATATTTCACTGAACCACTCTCGATTGCAGGTTGATGGCCCCTCCCGAGTATGTAACCAACCTTGCTTTTTCAGTCCCGTGTTTCATTTTTGTCTTGAGTCAGAAAAAAAAATTCTTTCTATTAAGCTTTGCATGATGGAATTTGGTTTAGCCTAAAATACCTTAGAGTGATTTCCCGGTTAGGCGGAGTATGCACTGTTCCACCCTTTCTCTCTTCAAGCCCCCTTAGATACAAAGGCCTGCCCGCTTGACTGACATTCGCTTCTTGCTACCTATGGAGACATCACCCTCTCCCTTTAGGCTGCTTGCTTCTGTCGTTCTTCCTATCTAGTCAAGTGGTTGAACCAAGCCTCAGGTAGCTCTTTCGATCTCTCTTCTCCGGCTTGGAAGCAAAAGCAGTTGAAGTGATATCCCTTTCCTTTTTACCCCCCTCCCTTTAAGGTATAGGGTTTCAAACATGTTTTCTAGTTGGGAAACAACACAGGAGACCGGCTTTCAAGCTTCTTAAATCGATTGCACTGGCAAAGAAGAAAAGAAGACAATACAATCGGCTTACCCAACTGTCCAAGCTAAAGAGAAAATTTGACTGTCGGAACATGAGTTTGATTTGCATCTTAGAAGTCAAAATTTGGAAACTCAGCTTGTGCTTCGACGCACACTCTTAGGATTGACAGGCTCGTTTTTTCCTCTTTTCACTCTTTTCCGCTTTAGCTGGAGTTTGACTAACCTGGATTTTAGGAATAAATAACCTGACTGTCTCGAGAGGGAGAGATAGTTTATGATCGAAGACCACGGACTTGAGGAATGGGGTCAGTGCAAAGCGGAAGATGAATTCATTGATGGAATGTCAAGGTCAAATCGTGAAAGCAAAGTGGGTCTGAAGTCTACGCAACTTGTTGGCCAATGGTAGCTCCACCATTTCATGCACTTCTCTTCGGCTCATTAAGAGCGGGATCCGGGGTAACAAAGGCGGATTGAACTACTGAATAAGAGAAGCATTGGGATTTCCTTGAAAAAAGGGTACTATATCATTGCGGAAGCTGAAGGGAATCCTTCGAAAGGCAAAGCAACGAGGAAGCATTCAAGGATCAGAGAAAGATGTCTTCGTCGGGAAGAAAGCGCGAGCTCTTCAATCAGTGAGCATACCTCATGGAAATGCAGGTCTTGTTGCAGCTGGCTGTCTGTTATTCCGTGTTGTTCGGCCATGTAGGCCAGAACCCTTCTGTGGGCGGCCTCAGCGGCCTGCCTTCGCTCCTGGAGGCTCATCTGAGCAGGTCCAGGGTTGGCCTTGCTACCAAGGCCGCTCGCAGGCCCTCTCGCTAAATCGAGAGGCATAGGTTAATGGTGCACACACAATTCCCAGGCTTTCATTAAGATGGCCTAAAACGGCAATCTTAATTAATAGAAGGTACAATGTAGCGTAGGTAGACTGATTTTTGTAGGTGCTCTAGTGGTTTAGAGGCAGTTCTGTTGCTACCAACTTCTTTGTTTGTAGTCTAGTAGATCTACATGTTCTAGTGGATCAAAAGTGTGTGTTCAGTAACAGAAAGAGGTGAGGCTTTCTTACACTGAGAAGCCTCGAAAGGCATAGGAGTGCGCCTCTCGTAGACGAATACCGACTTGCGGAGTTTGCTGCGCGGGAGTATCCGCCGGTCGGTGTCGGGTCGGCCCCTAGGGCACTATTCGCCTTGGGAGTGCTTCGGCCATCAAGCGACTTTGTGAGGTAGGGGACCAGACTTGTGACTGCTGCAGTTGTTGTCAGCAGGGTATGTGGCACTCCACAAGTTGAGTAGTGCTGAGCCAGGAGATCTTCCTTTGGATCGTGACAACGCTCGTTGAACGGTTCAAGTAGAAGTGAATAGGTAAGAAGTGGAAACCAACCCTCCATATCAATCCATCTCCATAGGATACAGAGCAACAGAAAGGAATCCCGCAGAAAAGAACTCACTGGCGGAAGCGTGGATTCTCTTCCCTTGTAGGTAGCATCCACAAGACGTAGTCATCGAGCCCTATCATAATTTTTTCATGGCGCCGAGAAATCCCGTCCGTCCGGTAAAGGCAGATTATTAAGCTCGAGTAAAGTGCACGAACCAAAGGCTCCTCCTCCTCCTACTATTGGGTGGGTTCTAATGCCACTCAGGACGGAGGATCCTTCCATACAGTAGTTGACTCCGGAGGGATGGAAGACTCAAGATGGAATGAAACCTATCGCCTTCAGAGAGAAAGATGTTTACCTATCCTCCCCTGCAACCAAATGTGAATTGGCTGGATTTGAAACCAATGAAGAGGAATCGGACCACCTTCTGACCCGACCTGATTACCCTCATCGAGCAGTAAGTAGACCAGCCTTTGAAGCCTTCCCCAATTCCCTATCCTCCTTGGAAATAAATCTCCTCTTCTGACCCGCATCTGAACCAACCTTCTGATTCACGAATAAGCAGATGAGGAACCGAGAAACCGACCCGCTTCAGACATTTGTTTCCTCCCGCCATCCATGTAATGTAGTTCAGCGCCTCTACCACCTGCCTCTCCCCGATCAACTTACTCCTCTTCTTTTGACTGACCGGGGAAGATCAAACACTTCAATCAATGTGAGATTCGTTAATGCCTCACTGAAGAAGAAAGCAGAATGCTTTCCATGGCCGACCCACTCCCATCATAAAAAAAAATGACCGATCGCCTCAAACCGAAAAAGAATAGTCAGTTGCATTTGATCGAGATCAGGACCCCCCAACGGGGGTAGGGGCGGAGGTGAATAAATGAATGAATAAAGGTAGTATCCTCTCGTGCCCTATTAATTAATCAAGTGCCATCCATTACATCAAGTCGGTCTATTCCACCCCAAGCCCTGTTAGAATGGGCTAGAGCGAATCTTTTTTTTCCCACTTTTACTTCGCACTCACCGGGCAATAATCACGATGAAGCGTCCAGGGAGAATCATGGGGTAGGTGAGAGGCCTCAGAGTGAAGTCGTTGTAACGGAAGCGCCCCAAAAAAAGCCTGCCGATGAAACCCGTTCCCTCGTGCTTCCATCAAACGAAGCACTAGGCTCACTCCTCCATCGTGCTGACCAAGGACACAACCCATGGATGCTTCCATTACTGACAGATAAATCAGGAGAGGTCGACCAAGCAAGCATGATCAAGCCAGGTGAGCCTTTCCTGCTAACCAAAGGCAGAATTTCAGAGAAACTTGGACCCGAAAGGACTGGACCCATTTAAACAAAGTTCTAATTCCAGCTCCGACCAGGGTAGACAACACCTGAGCTAACACTACGCAACCGAACTGATCATGGGCCAGAACACC
>JAHSVC010000029.1:352500-375000 GCA_021397845.1 Areca catechu
AGGAGATGCATTTTGAGTACTGGTGGTACTGGACAAGCTCTAGGGGAATAATCTCTTTCTTATTTCTTTCTGCCTTTCTTTCCCATGACGACTAGGAACGGGCAAATCAAGAATTTCACTTCGAATTCCGGACCTCAACATCCTGCTGCTCATGGTGTTTCACGATCAGTATTGGAAATGAACGGAGAAGTGGTGGAACGTGCGGAACCACATATTGGATCACTCCAGTGCGGCACGAAGCCGCTGACGCTGAGTAGGCTCCTATGCCGCTAGCTATGCCCTGCTCGGTCCCCCGGCACGGTGGAGGTTCCGTAGCGCGTCATGAGCACCGGGCAAAGGGGCGGTTGAGCAACTCAAGCGAACCGCCCTACCTTACTTTGGATAGGGATAGAAGGGAGAAGGTTGTGAAGGTGGCCTCGTTATCCACACATCTGGTCGGATGAATGGAGGACCGACCGACCTGGGTTTTCACGAGCGTTGGCGGGTCCTGGAGTGCCCGTCAAGGGCGCTAGCGCATACCCCGGGGTGATCATCACCACCTGCACCTCACATCTCGGCACAGTGGAACGTGTAACCCGCCTGCTGTCCAAGTCAACCACTTAATTTCCTGTAATTCATAGCGCCTAACAGAACGTAGCAGCAAGGGACAACCCACCCATACAGACAGCCTGCGGGGAGGATGGCACTACTGGCAAAGACCGTCTGGCGAAAACGCCGCAGGCGCGAAGCGTGGTAGGCCTGCGCCGGGGGAGCATAGGGAGGAAAGGGAGCCCGGACGGTGGAAGAGCCAGGGGAGGCCGGGTCATTTGACGGAAATGGAAGGCTTTTTCCGAGCGGCTCATTCATTCTTGGAAAAAGAGGGAGGGAGCGAGCCAATGTATCAATGAATAGATAGAGTCAACGGTAGACAGACAGCGCTGCCTACACGCGAATTAGCTTCCGAGGTCGAGCAGTCTCAATTTCACTACTGGATTTGCGAATGAATGCTGGGCTGGGCCACCTCGAATGGCGTGAGCCGCATGCGGGGAAACCCGCACGTACGGTTTTCAGGGGGATCCGGCCGAAAGACCGGCCGGCGCCCACCCGACTAGAGGGACTGAGAAATTAATAGAGTACAAAACTTATCTTCAAGCTTTACCTTATTCTGATCGTTCAGAGGGCGATCGCGGAGTCACTGAATGAAGTCCTCCGTTTCTTTCGGAGGTGCTGACCCGCAGCGAGGCAGATATTACTAAGTGACATATTTTATATAGCGACGACAACAGCATGTCGTAGAAGGAGATAACAGGTGGAGCCAACGACCCACTAAGACTCACGTATCTACAACTACATCCCCGAGCGGCAGTCAAACGGAGGCGTGAATGCAAGATGCCAGCGGAATGATCGGCCGGACAGAGGCTAGGGCTGCTTCCTTCCCACCGCGTCCTTCCTTGTGTGTCGGAGATATAAAGCGAGTGCACCGGAAAAGAACGGGAACTGAGTCGATCTATTCCATGGCGAAGCATCCGAAGCATAACTGCACACTCACACGATCTTTGCCGAGAGATAGGAGCATTCGGTGGAACCGGTGAACTACACTTGCTTCTTGATAGATGTGTGGGACAGAGGGCTCGTGGTACCTGCTGCCCACCCTTCCTCCGCTTTGATAACCGTGTGAACGGAGAGTGGGCAGAGCAAAAGGGAAGGAGGTCCTCATACGGAGTCGCACACTTGAGCAGTGCGGGAGACTGGAGAATGGGTCGAGTAAACTCCCTTGGGGCCGAGAAAATCACAGACGAAGTTTTTTTTAACAAAATTTGCTTTTTTTATTAGTGATTGGAAAGGTTGGTATGTTATAAACAAAGGAAGGCAGAGGTAAGTACTTCGAATGGCGAAGAGAGGCGGCTCGGTAGGGAAGGAATGGTCAATCGTCAAGTCAAGGATTACTTCTTTGTTGGCGAAACGATGGGGGGGAGAAACCACGCCAGTGATTCTCTGAGCGGTCTTTATTTCCAACGCCTCGGGAAACTGGTCGAGATAGATGACAGCACCTTTTTCTCTTCTTCCTTACCGGGAAGGCGCACTTCTCTTCTTCTTCTGGCCTTCACCTCCCGCCCGGCCCGGAAATAGAACCCAGCCCCCTTCTGATCCATTCATTTCTGCAAGCAGGCGGGATCCAGAGCTAAGCCCCCTCCTATTCGAGGCCGGGTGGCCTCGCCCAACCTTCCTTTTGCTCTTCCTTCGGTTTGGCTCCACGAACGCGCCACCTAGGAGCCCCACTCATATTCAAAAGGCGCTACTTCAATTCAAGCGCAAGTCCCCCACTTTGACTATAAGAAGCAAAGTACCAAAGTGGTTGCGGGAACGAACTTCGTTTCGTTTCCGGGTTTATGGATGGATTCAGTCAGCCTCACTCCTTCCTTTTGAAAAGTGACGCTTTGCGTCTTCGCTTCCGAGGGTTAGGGTCAAGGGCCGTTTCGAGCAAGCTTTCGCTTTTTCTCCCGCTTTCAACAACTTTCGCTTTAGCTTCCAAAGGCGACCCTATGACGTTTCCGTCATTGAAGTAGCCTTTCGTCGCCCTACCCTAAGAAAGAAGTCACTATCAAACTGCTTGCCTACTGAAGTACCAAAGGTGCGCTCCGCCCGGAAACTCTTAATATGTTTGCTACTGAAAGAAGTAGGGCTCCTATTGAAACGCTTTCCCTCCCTCAAAAGGCGCCCAGCTTTCAAGACGATTATAAATAAAGTTACGCTGCCATTTTTCCAATATCATTGAATAGCATGGCCCGGGGCTAAGGTAACTCCAGTGGGAGAGCCGTGTATGGGTGACCTTATTGCACGGTTCAGAGAGCACTTGTGTATGTGATGCAAGTGAACGTGTACGAAAAAGCTGTCGTAAAGTTTCGTTGTTCGTTCCGTCGTCGACCCTATCTATGTTTCTACGATGGCCCAAGAACACGCTCATTCTTCAGCCGTAGAGAGACTTTTTAATTTCGAGGTACCATTACGAGCTCAATATATACGAGTGTTATTCCGTGAAATAACTCGAATTCAAATCATTCACTTGCTTCAACTACTCATGCTATGGATGTGGGAGCATCAACTCCGTTCCTTTGGGCTTTTGAGGAGCGGGAGAAATTGTTGGAATTCTATGAAAGAGTCCGGGAGCCAGGATGCATGCCAGTTTCATACGACCTGGTGGAGTGGCACAAGATCTGCCTCTTGGCTTATGTCGAGATATTGATTCCTCCACACAACAATTTGCTTCTCGTATCGACGAATTAGAAGAGATGTCAACCGGCAACCGTATCTGGAAACAACGATTAGGGATATTGGTACTGTCACTGCACAGCAAGCAAAGGATTGGGGATTCAGTGGTGTAATGTTAAGAGGTCGTGCGACTGAAGACATTGATAGCAATATGGGGGAAGTTCCCATCAGGCAACAACGGTTCTGCCTGACCCTACAAAAGCATGCATATGTTGTCAGTGAAGATTTGTGTGAAGCCTTGGAGACGACGTACCCGGGGCTAGGGTGAGCTGAGGGGGGACAGCGTAAGTGAGCGAATGTGTGTAAGCCCAGTCAAAGATTCCTATTCTAGGCGGGGCGGGCCATCCACCTTCGAATGGTGTTGGTCCGTAGGACCGTGAACGGATTCGCCTCTGGCCTCTGGGCACGTCGGAACCGCATGAGTTCACCGGGGTGGAGCACGGTCCGCCAAAATCGGCATAGGTTAGGTGCTATTGATGGAACATGGTAAGCCCATCTTTCTCCATATGGAAGTGCTGCGGGCACATAGAGATGTGGGTAGAGGAAGTCTCAAAAAGCGAAGACCGAGCTGTAGGTCACGTGACCTACACCGAAAAGGTGGCTGACTGGGCTTTCTCCTGGATCAAAGCAGATCAGCTCGCCGAATTCGTCGATCGAATCGGCGCCCCGGAACGTCGAATGAAAATAGGTGGCCGGGTTCTCTTTAAACAACCCTCTTTATATGATAGGCCCGGCCCCCTTCCCCCTATCCCTCCCTTATGTTTAGGAGCGGGATCTGCCCAAGAACGACCTGTGGTGGTACGGAAGGCACGGACTCCGCGAGCGTCCCGCACCCTCAGAGAAAGAAACTCCTCAACCATCACAAGAAAAAAAGTATGACGCTCTGTGTCTGACTCTATTGGTCATAGTTCCTTGCTGTTGCGGCCGGTGCTCGTTTGCGCGCGCGTGAACCACCCAATTAAGGAAAGATGCCTCTCGGGGCATCTGAGAATGATTCGAGCCGTATGAAGGGAAACTCCCACGTACAGTTTGTTTTGGGGGGGAAGGAGCCCGACAGGGTCCCCCACTGACTTGGCCCGGGCCTAAGTGAAAGTGAAGTGGTGGGCCTACCATCCCAACCTGGGGTATGCTGGGATTCGCGAAGAGCAGCACCTTACGATGTTCATGACCAATCGGATCCTGACGTACCAGTAGGTACCAGAGGAGATCGCTATGATCGTTACTGTATCCGTATCGAAGAGATGCGACAAAGTGTTCGGATCATTGTGCAATGTCCTAATCAAATGCCTAGTGGCATGATCAAAGCCGATGATCGTAAGCTATGTCCTCCATCACGATGTCGAATGAAACTATCCATGGAATCGTGCGCCGTGTGAAACGTAGATCATCGCCGTTCTTAACCGAGACTCAGGTTAAGCTCCGTCTCGGAACCGTCGTGGGGTTAGGAGTAAAGCATCCCGAGGTTGGCGCATCTCGTTGGGCGTGGAGAAGCATTGGGAACCCCAATATCTTTCTTCGGAGCAGTTTCTTTTCCCGTCCCCTCGCCCCGGCATAGCGCTTCGCTTCTGGTTCTTCGGAAGAATCAACTGACTTCTCCCTTCTTCATTGATCTGGGGAAAAGGGAACCGTCTACCAGTTGGGAAGCTAGACATCAAGGTTGTGGCTTGATGAGGATAACTAAGCTGACACGCCGGAGTTGGCTGCTGGCACAACAGGGTGGTGCCTTACCGCACCGTAGGCGCACGCGCGGTAGCGTTCGTGGTGGTGCTTCAGGATTCCAATGTACTGCGTCCAAGATCAGAACGAGCTTGCCGGCGGACCACTGCCGTCCCATTCTTTAGTGAGCTGGAGCGCAGCCATCTTATCCACTGAACTAGCGTCAAGCTATCGCTTCGGGTCGAAGCACTAAAAGAAAAGGACCGGAAACGCGGCGGCATAGGAACCACGGGAACCCAGGAGGGAGAAAGACGATGTACGGGATACGGGATCCTCGTAGTAGGCTGGACCAAAATCCAGCCGAGAGAGGGCAGCCTTTAGAAGCAACAGGTTGGGAAACCAAGAGAACGCTTCGCGTTTTCTTATCTTCTTCCCGTAGGAGTAGCACAAAAAGAGGGATTAGCATTATTGACCCCATGAGAAAGCACTAAAACCTTCCTCGTTGGGGCTCCGCGCACTGGGAAAAGGCTTCCGCGACGGGAAACCGGCCACTAGTTACGAAGTGATAAGGTATCGAGAGGTCCCTCACAGTCAGGTGCGATGCAATTGCCCCCTATTAGTAAAGTACCCCTCTTCCTATTTAGGGGGTTGAGGCGAGAAATGGCTTGATGAACCGTTCCGTTCGCCACGCACCGGCCCCATTCACTTGCAACTCGTAGAGGCTGTAAGTACACAGTGCCCCACAACTATCAAAGTAACGTGGGGTTGAAACACGAGAGTGCCTACCTCCGAGCCGAGAGTGCCCGCCCTTTCTGTCAAGTAGGCTACTTTTTCCGGAACGCAGTCCGGAATAACCGTGACCGTGTATATAAATATCTTCGATGCTGTCATTTCGAAATGTCCGCTTCAACCGCTGTTTCACCTCCCAAAAAGCTAAGTTGGCTTGACGAGCGCAGATGAAGAAGCGGGAGCAAGAAAACCAATAATCTCTTTCTTGTCCTTCTATTTAAGTTAAGGGGAAAAGAGAAGCGCTTTCGCTACTGAGAAAGCGAACGGTCAGCGCGAGGGTTCGACGACTTAGCCGAGCGTTAGCGAAGCGGAACGAAGCGCTTCTATAGATAGGAGCGTCCTTTATGCTGAGCCTCGGTAGCAAAGCACTTAAGATGAAGCGTCGGTAGCAAAGCTGACAACGCAACGCGTTAGCGAAGCGTCATTCTCATAGCGAGGCGCTTCGAGTTAGCGAAGCGCTGTAGTAGCGCCGAAGCCTATGTGCTATAATGCTGAACCAAGGACGCTCCGCCTTATCTATAGAAGCAGTCAACTGAATTCTGAACGAATGGGATCCTTGGTGGGTAATGGCTCAATCTATAGATAGAAAGCCCTATGATGGGAAACTACCACGTTAGGTTTGGAGAGAGATGGGACCAGTTATAGTTTAGGGGGAGCAGATGCAAGCTTTTTCTTTCCATAGCCGGCCAAATGACTACAGGATCATCGGTCTACTCTACCTCAATTCACCATTTCGAACCTTATACAGAAGGTTTTTCCGTACCAGCTCCTTCTACCTATACCGCAGTTGAAGCACCTAAAGGAGAATTTGGTGTCTTTCTTGTCAGTAATGGAAGCAATCGTCCCTACCGTCGTAAAATAAGAGCACCTGGCTCTGCCCATTCACAAGGACTCGATTCTATGTCCAAACATCACATGCCAGCAGATGTAGTCACCATCATAGGTACTCAAGATATTGTGTCTGGAGAGGTAGATAGATAGGACTACGTCTTGCTCGATCAGGACCCTAGCTTGATTGCGAGCCAAAAGACCCATATGACTTTCCGAAGCAGCTCGTTCAGTCTCCGTCTCAGTCGAAGGAGAAGTCTAAGTCACCTTTCTTTGACGTTCTTTCTGGAACCCCAAAAAAAGACCTAGTTCACTCGCCCATGGCTGAATGGTGAAAGCGCCCAACCGGGGCAAGTAGGTTCGATTCCTACTGGATGCACGCCAATGGGAACGTTCAATAAGTCTATTGGAATTGGCTCTCTATCAATGGAATATACTATGGATCGCGGGGTGGGGAAGAGGAATCGACGAAGAATCCAGGAAAGAGCAGCGAAGGAACGTGACGAGCATAAACACTAAACATTAGTATCATGGATAACACCTCACTTGATCTTACTCTTTACACGATGACTGCCCTTTTGGGTTTTTTTACCTTATTATCTATTTGCCGAAGAGGTTCATTCTCCTCACTCAGGAAACGAGAAGGGAGGAGGGCCCTTCATTCGAGCCCGATTCCAAACGAGCGAAATTGGATGAGGCAAGAACATCTTCATCTAATCCAGTTGCTCCAGAACTCGTCCAAACGCCTGAGGCCGCTCCAGAACTCGTCCAAACGCCTGAGGCCGCCCTTGGCGAAGAACTGGAGATGGTCGCTTCCCCAGACTTTGACGCCCTTGATGACATAATAGATTTGGGCAATCAATCTTGGGTCGGATTTTTTCTGGATGTGAATGATCAACTTTATCAAGAGGTGTGTGATAACATCTATTTTGTCGTTTCTAATATCATCCACGAACTACCTTTGATTCTACCGGACCCACAAAAGGTCACTATATATGAGATTGTGAAATTCTCGCTCTTCAATGAAGAAGATGCAGATATTGTCTTTTTGCAAGATGTCTTGCAGGATCTTCTTACTCTGGGGTATCACTCGGAATTCTTCCAATGGGTTCTCGAGGGGTGGGCCACGCATTATACGTTTGTTAACTTTATTTATTGCATTTAGTGTGAATCTTTTTACTGAGAAGCGCCTGGGGAGGAAAGAAGGTGAAGCTGCTCCCTGGGCGTTGCTCTCACCGAAGCTATTGCATCGTTTGCCCCAATGATGGCGTTGTTGATTTCATTCGTATTCCGATCGCTAAAAGGAAATAAAAACCAAGTAAAACATGATCTACTCAAAGAAATTTATTAATTTATTTACTTTACAAATATGTATTTATGAATAATTTATTGTCTTTCTTGTTCCACTAGCAAGGCAAGGACAAAATTCTCACATGTCCGTTTCGTTATTACAACCTTCTTTTTTTATGTCAAAGACAAAAAGCTACGCGCAAATTCTAATTGGATCTCGGTTGTTCTTAACAGCGATGGCTATTCATTTAAGTCTTCGGGTAGCACCACCAGATCTTCAACAAGGTGGAAATTCTCGTATTCCGTATGTACATGTTCCTGCGGCTCGGATGAGTATAGTATTTTATATCGCAACGGCTATAAACAGTTCCTTGTTCCCATTAACAAAACATCCCCTTTTCTTCGCTCTTCCGGAACCGGTACAGAAATTGGTGCTTTTTCTACTTTGTTTACCTTAGTGACTGGGGGGTTCGGGGAAAGCCTATGTGGGGTACCTTTCGGGTGTGGGATGCTCGTTTAACTTCTGTATTCATCTTGTTCCTTATTTACCTGGGTGCACTGCGTTTTCAAAAGCTTCCTGTCGAACCGGCTCCTATTTCAATCCGTGCTGGACCGATCGATATACCAATAATAAAGTCTCCAGTCAACTGGTGGAATACATCGCATCAACCTGGGAGCATTAGCCGATCTGGTACATCAATACATGTTCCTATGCCCATTCCAATCTTGTCTAACTTTGCTAACTTCCCCTTCTCCACCCGTATCTTGTTCGTTCTGGAAACACGTCTTCCTATTCCATCTTTTCCCGAATCTCCCTTAACGGAAGAAATAGAAGCTCGAGAAGGAATACCAAAAAAAACTAGAAAACTCGCTGAGATTGACGATTCTCTCTGTGTTGCATCCATGGCGCTTAATGGTTACAACATTGGCTGGCAAATTGGGGAATACGGCTTTGAGTCGGGGCACCCCGCCCCGGGAAACCCCTCTTGTATTCGTTGGCCTAACTTTCTCGTGTTATGGTCGACAGCGTTTTTTCTCCGGGTATGGGAAGAGTCACTTGAGGGTTAGTGATGCGACCTTCTGTAAAAGCATCACGCGGGTGAACGCCCTTGAACGCGGGCAAGGCGCGAATACAAATACGAGACACTAAACCCGGTGTGAAACCAATCAACATAGCATAAGGTGTAGGGCGGTTGTACCCCGTACCGTATCCCCCTTCCCTGAATTTCTTAGGCCCGAAACCCCTCAAGTGACTCAAGTAGGTCTTGCAGTGATTAACGGACGCCTTGAAAGTGCCGCCTTCCGGAAAAAAAGAAGGTCAAAGTTATTGTTGGATGTTCCATTCCTGGGTGCTTGGGAATAGTCGCACTGTCTGCCACTGACTCGCATCTCGGGAGGCCTCCACGGGTCTTTCAAGCGAGCCATTAACGACAAGGCCAGAGCTTGCATCCGGATCTCTCGGTACAAACCAACTCGGAAGGCATCGGTTCAATTCCGATAAGGGACGATTTTTTTCCGGTATGCCGCTCCGCGAGCAAGGAGCGCCGCGAGCAGAGCGAGAGAACGAAGTGGGCTTTTGTGATGTCGGAATTTTCACCTATTTTTATCTATTTAGTGATCAGTCCGCTAGTTTCTTTGATCCCACTCGGCGTTCCTTTTCCATTTGCTTCCAATAGTTCGACCTATCCAGAAAAATTGTCGGCCCACGAATGTGGTTCCGATCCCTCCGGTGATGCCAGAAGTCGTTTCGATATACGATTTTATCCGGTTCCTATTTTATTTATTATCCCTGATCCGGAAGTAACCTTTTCTTCTCCTTGGGCAGTACCTCCCAACAAGATTGATCCGTTTGGATCTTGGTCCATGATGGCCTTTTTATTGATTTTGACGATTGGATCTCTCTATGAATGGAAAAGGGGTGCTTCGGATCGGGAGTAAGCACTAGTGATAGGGCAAAGGGGGGAAGGACATAGGAAAGAGGGATGCCTACATTCAATCAATTGATTCGTCATGGTAGAGAAGAAAAACGGCGCACGGACCGTACTCGAGCTTCGGATCAATGTCCCCAGAAGCAAGGAGTATGCCTGCGTGTTCCGACGAGAACACCGAAAAAAACCAAATTCAGCTCTACGTAAGATAGCCAAAGTACGGTTGAGCAATCGACATGATATATTTGCTCACATTCCAGGCGAAGGTCATAATTCGCAGGAACATTCAATAGTCTTAGTAAGAGGAGGTAGAGTGAAAGATTCGCCAGGTGTGAAATCCCATCGTATTCGAGGAGTCAAGGATTTGCTGGGAATTCCGGATCGCAGAAGGGGCAGATCTAAATATGGTGCAGAAAGACCAAAATCGAAATGAATGGAAGATGCCTCTGGAACGTCGTTTTTTATCGGCTTTTCGGAAAGGGCGGGGCGCAAGAACAAGTCTTTCAATCGTCCCACGGCTTCAGATCAGGTAGAGGCATCACTACGTAGTGGGTGGGACAAGTGTTTCATTACGTCTTCTGAAGAACGAACCAATCCCATGACTTTGACTTCCTTTTACAACCAACCGGTCCCCAGTACAGTAAGAGACTTCTTAGGCGACCCTCAACTCAGAAACGATCAGACCAATCCGACTCTACAAACCCCTGAACAGTTGGAGGTTTTTATTCAAGGAGTCTTGGCGAAGCAGGATAAACTTCAGAAACAGCCTTATCTGGTTTACAGGAGATCGCACAGCGCTGCTGTAGATAAAGAACCGTATCCTCAGGGATACACGGTCCCAAGCTTCCAGCTCTTTGATGGACGATCCTAAAGAACATTTAGCCAGATTTTAGTCTCAGTGTGGAGATACTGCAGCCAATTGGAAGCTCCTGTTAAGGCCCTTCTTCCTTGACGAAAACGGCGTTTACTTGGTACACCAATTGAGCTCCAGGATCGTGTGTCGTCCTGGGAACAAATGTCTTACCTATTAAAAAAAAAAGGTTCCATGCAATCAAGAAATCAGTTACTATTGAGGATTTGCGTCGATGTAGGCAGGAGAGGAATTAGAAGTTTGAAGATTCTCTTTCGCGGTTTAGGACCCTCGCTCTTCAGCTTGAGGAGTCTATCGTTGAAGACAAGCTCGTGCCGATCTGTATCCGTGGGCTCAACATTGAGCTCCGCTATGCACTGATCCCTGCTGGGATTACATCGTTCACCCAACAACTCGAGCGAGCGTTAGAGTTAGAATAGATCGCGAGAGAGAAAGTTTTCCCTGTGGCATCGAAGCGGACCTCTGGACAAGTGGCTGAGGCTTATGTCGCTGAAGTCCGGAATGATGATAATAACAATAGCAACCCTGGCCGATTTACTAACCCAAGGAGAGACAAGCATTGGAGGAATAGGAAGAAGAAGTACTATTTTTATCTCAGAGATACGGAGAGATGGTTCGATGTGATGCTGGCGAACGGGACACTGACTCTGCCGGAAACAAATTCTCAGACTCAGCCCGGTGATGAGTTGAGTTCTCGTTATTGTAGATACCATCGAAGGTTGAATCATGGGACGTCTTATTGCAATGCCCTGCCATATATTTTTCATGAAAGAATTTCCAGGGGTGAGTTGAAATATGACAATCAAGGAAGCCCAACTCCCCAAAAAAGATTGAACAATTTACATTTCTCTTCTATTTCATGCCCCTACCCGAGGAACTTTGAAGGTTGGGATTGAATAGTGAAAGCCGTTAGGAGAACTGATTCCAAGGCGGCGGCCGTTAGCTCTAATAGTTCTGTTCCAAGCAAGCGAGATTTCCATAGGTAGGCTTACGGTCCAATATTTCAATAGGCTTAGCCAGGTCCAACTTTGCGGAGAAGCCAAGGGAAAGGGTGATTCGCTCGTAAGCCCAACTCAAACTCATTCAGAAATCCAGAGCTAGTCTAACAACTACCGATTCTTCTCACCCTGGGGGCACTGAACCTACCTTAACCTAGGAAAGTGACTTCGATAGGCCTCCTTCCCCCTTTGCTGCTTGAAACTAAGGGTTTTTATTGCAGACAAAGCGAAATGTACGATTTTGAGCTGTCGTCCCAGGACCTCTTGCTTATGAATACCTGCTTCTTTCACTCTTAAAGACTGTCGGATGTTGGTTGTTCCCTAAAGCATTTCCCGTTCGCCTCTTGGCTTCGTTCAATCAAAAAATGTCTCGCGGGATCGAGCCGCAAATTCGGTATTAAGTCATAGATGCGCCTTTCGACTGGCATTCACTCCTCCACACCAACTGCTGAAATAGCAGCGCTTATACCCCCAACTGATTCAATGTCACTTGGGATCGGATCCTTCCTAAATTCATTTCCCCTGGAGCTGGGTTCTTTCCCTCCGAAATCGATGATTCTTGGCTACTTGATTAGGCATTTCCATCTCTCAAACTAGAAAGCGCTTTAGCTTAGGAAAGCTCCTTACTTTTTTTTATACCGCGAGTGACGAACTATAGCCATTCGCGGTCACCGCTGCCCTACTTTACTTTTTTATTAAACCTCACCCAAGGACCCCAGAAAGCATTTTCACTCGAGCGGAAACAGCTGACCAAGAGACAAGAGCTACCTCACCAGACTCAATTGCAGACCTTTTCCTGGACGGCCCCGCCGAACATATGGTAGCCCGAACCCCCAGTTAGAGAGAATACTTGTGCTGCTCTGGTTTGGGTAAGGCAGAAGTTTATTTTCCAAGCCTGTTCGGACATGCCTGAACGCGGAGGGAGAGGATTTCCCTCGGCGGAATCAAAGGACAATGCGAAGCCTATATCTGAGTAGATGCAAGAAATTCCGCGAAAGGAAAGAAAAGAAGAAAGTCCCTAGTGGAATTAGAAATATTGCATTCCCAACTGGCTTTGACTTCCTTTAAAGAGCTGCTTACACTGCCTCTCCTAAGGGTTTTTTTTCCTTTCCTATTCGATCGGCTGGCCCTTCCTCTCGCATTTGTTAAGCACAAGGGGACTAAGACGAGACATACTAACCTCATTATATGAAAGGGGTATAGTTAGACTTCTAGATAGAGGAAATAATCTCTGGGGATATCCTATAAGAATACTGATAAGAATACTGGAAATAAGCAGGAGGAATCTTAGGGTGAAGGACTAAAAATGCATATCTTGGCTTGCTAGAACTTGCCTGACTTGCTAACTTAGAGACTAGCCTTTTAGCGCTTGACCTCTTGCTTAAGGGACAGGGACAAGTCGGGATGGCGAGGAACTAATAATGGAAGGTATTATCACTGGAGGGGAACTCCCAGCGAGAAAGAATCCAACTGGCTTGGCTGGAAAACTGGTATATTTAAGTGCTTAACTCTCGGGAGATCGTTGGCTCAGTATTGTACTTATTCTTCTTTAGGCCCTAAGACCCTTTCTTTTATTCTTCATAGCAGTAAAAAAGTATATATCTATTCTCCGTACCAGTATATCTATGGACCTTAGCAGAAGCGAGATAACTGCCGCGGGCCTGGTAAATCATTTTGTCTTAGCAAGAGAAGAGGTCAAAGCACTGGCTTACAGGAAACTCGTACTAGAGATATTCTAACCGCCGGGGCACTCCACTAGAGAAATTACCCACACTGGTAAGTAAAGTGGCAGAGAGTCGACGGATTACTGACCGTAAAGTACAGGAAAGGAAACTCAATAGCTCTTTCAAAGGACTCAAAAAAGGCAACTTCTACGGGCCTGTCATCGAGAGCAAATGGCCTGACACGACATGAAAAGCGCTTAGCACTCACCACTTTAGGGTAATCCCTGGTATTCCCTATCTCTATATAGGGCGAATCTCTCCCTCAGGTATGTAAGAGTTTAAGGCTTTGAACTGTAGGGGAAACAAACAAATGGTTATGGGCCTACAACTCAATCTCCAGGGAACGAAACTGGCCTTAGGCCTGAAATTGGATCTAAAAGATTCGCACAAGAGCTAGATGCCATTAGTACTGCAACCCCTATCACTCTTTCTCGATCCAAGGAAGAAGGAAGAGAAATAGATGCCCTTATCCCTGAAACTAGCTCGCTGGCTGTAATGGACTCCTCCTCACTCTTTTGCTCAATGGCTGTAAAAGACTCTTGGATTGCCATTGGCCTAATTGCCCTAAAATGCTCGCTTTCTCTCTCACTTGTTTGCAAGCTTGCAACTGCTGTTACGGACACTGAAACTAACTCGGCTGTCCCGCCATCGAGAAGGGATATTCCAAAAGGAGAAGAAATGACTCGCGAATAAAGCGAAAGCTAAAGATAGGGGGAGGAATTAGATTCACAATAGCTTCACTAGCTTACACGGACTCAGGAATTCAAAAGGCAGAAAGAAGCACTTCTATTCTACTATCCAGGGACTGGTCGGCTCTAATCCTAAACCCCTGTGTAATTCCTGCCTGCCCTCGAACATATTCTATAGGGGCCATATTCTAATATTTCTCATTAAAAAAAGAAGGGAAATCCTTCTATCTATTAGCATTATACCCCTAGTACTGGTAGTAGTCCTACAAAGCCCTATTAGAGTAGCCCTATTCAAGCCCTATAATTATAATGAAAATTATATATATATAACCCTACTAGCACTATTACAGATATATCCATCCCTACTAGTACATTCTATTGCTATCCCCACCAGGGAAAGAGAAAAAAGCCCATAAGTTGCAGTTTTGTTACATCCAGGGGATAAGGTGTGGATATTGCAGTGGTTATTGATAAGAGATTACATGTCGTTGAAACCTGTAGCAGCAGTCTTTCAAGCGGGGATAGCTGGTTATAGGTTAGCAGGATCAGGATCAATCTTCCTATCTATTAGATAATAGATAATGAGTTTCTTTCTCACTGAATAGGGTTGAATATGTATATACTATTTACTAACTCGCTATGTAATACTAAATAAAATAAGACTAAGCAATATAAAAAGGTAAAAAGCAGTCTCTTTTTATTCCCTTTTCATATCACATATTTCTAGGGTATATTCCCTACTAGAATATGCTTATGTAGGAGCCTCCTTTAGGCAAGTACAAGCTAGAAAACAGGTAAGCAAGTGAGTTTGAAAGTGCTTTTATCTGCGCATATTCCCAGCCCATTTATAGATCAGGTTTTCCTATTGCTGGGGAGGAAGCTAAGCTACTAAAAAAAGGAGAATCTCTTCCTATTGGAGTTTATTTCCTTGAGGTTGTAGTTGCAGTGTAAGTTTGAGTCTTGCTTGATCCGTAGGTCTCCGGTCGTAGGTCTCTCGTCATCGGTAAGCTATGGTTGAGGAGTAGGCATCGGCAACAGAAGCAGATGTATAAGCTGGGGTGGAACGGTTTTTCGACCCTTATCTTATAGTCGAGAAAGAGTAACTGAACCAAGTATGCATTCGGAAGCAGAATCGGTAATTACCTATTGTTCATTCTTATTATAGCTTTCCTGCCTTTGCAGCTGTGCCTGCCGCTGTTGCTTGAGCCGATTGTGCGGATCCTGTTCCGATTCCATATGGCGGTGGGCTTTCTAGCGGACTGACTTACTTTTTCGGAGAACGATGAGGGAATACGACAGCGATGAGAGTGATAGAGGTCCAGTGGTGGGGATACGCCAGTTCTTCAACCAAGGCCAGTGCATCAATATGAACTGAAAAAAGTTTATAAACCTTCACTTCATCAATCGAAGAGTAGAAGAATAACCATCGATCGTAGAGGTTCGGGAATGACATGACCCATTCATGCGAAGGGGGAATGATAGAAGGAAAAAAGGTCTACAATTGAGTCTGGTTCCTACTGGATAGCCGAAAGGGAGGGCTTGCTGTCAAGAGAGTCGTTTCCTAGCTTAAAGGGAAGACAACCATTGAAGACCATATGGACCATGGACCCGATAATCAGAGTGGCTAGTATGACCATCCATCGCAGTAACCAAACCATAGGCCATAGACGAATGGGAATAGGTACGAGACCGAACATTATGCGATGAGCTAAAGGAATCAAAACGAATGATACACTACTCTGTTACTGGTCCAGACATACAGCCTTCCTTACGGGGAGAGCTATAAAGAGAAGACCGTTTCGTGCTTCTGTTGTGCCGGGGTTGCAGGTTCCTGCTGTGGCGGTGACTATTATGCCTTCGATTGCTTGCTATTCCTAGTCCTCTTCCTGCTCCTTGAATATTCAGATTAGATCAAGCCTTCCGCCGATGGCTACTTCAGTAGACCGATAAAAAATAGGTTATGAAATAGCTTGTTCCAGTTAGTTCATACTACCTACTCCTACTACCGAAAACCAATACACCTGCTCTCGCTTACTTGCCTGCTGGCTTGCTTAATGGCTTTCCTTATTTAGCTTTCTTTCCTATTGCTTGTCTTCCTGGTCAAGACAGTTTTCAAGAGTGACTCTTGTCTTGCGGGGACAGAAGTAGAGGGAGGGGACCGAGGTGGCTAGCTTTCCTGCTTCTGTGCTTGATATTAAGAATATAGCATACCAACGATTCACTTACTTACTGGAATGATGGAAAAAAATGAGATCGACTAATGAATATTGTTATTGATCCTATTTAGCCCAAAATGAAAAGTATTGATGCTGGCGGCTAACGGAACAGGACGTCGTCGATTCCGCACCTTCTAATTGAAATACTGCTTCCTTTAGGAGCGGAAATGCCGACATCTACTATTCCATCAAAGAGCCTAGTCGTCGTAAGCCCTTCTGCGGATTCCCTTCCTTGCTTCAGGAGGTTATCTAATAGTATAAGAAGAGGGATCAAGACCGGTAATTCCATCAAAGCACCTTCGACCTGAAAGCCCTTTTCTCTTACGAAAGAGGGCATTCGTGAACAATAGGTGCCAGGTTGCGCTATGATATTGATCCAGGCTTTCCGTCGACGTGAGGCACTCTTTCTCTTATATAGGCTATATTGCAGACGATTGGGGGCATCTAGCTCTAAAGCGGTAGAAAAAAGAGAATATTCTTCTTCACTTGCGACAAAAGGGACAGGGCATTCTCAAACAGTCAGAGCGCAGCCTAAAGGAAAGCAATTACCATGTGTGACATCAATCCCATTCGTGGATATTTTCACTATGTATTCTGAGCCCTATGAAAGATGATTCTCGAAGAAGAGTGCTTCAAGATCTTGAACTAGGAACCTCTGTTTCTGATTCACGTGCAAACTTTGTCCAATCCAATCCTCGCATTCAAACTCCTCCTAAAGCAGCACCAAGACAGACAGCAGCAATTGGAAGAGAAAAAGAGTTGAGGAGGGGAAATTCATCGAGTTGGAATTCTCGTTCGTATATTATATCGCTGAACCCTGCTTGTGATCAGAGTGAACGGCCAGAGTTGTGACACCGCTAAACACCCAGCGCGAGGCCGAGCGACCCCTCGGTTAACGAGGCCACTAGATCTCTGATGCCAAGGAGGACAAGAAGGCAGCGATTGATCCCGAGAGGCAGGTGGTAGATGGGTGACCTTGCATGTCAACGGATCGAGGGAACACCCGGGTTGGGAACCGGACCTCACGCTATGTCGAAAGCGACGATGGCTCCATACTACTGCCGGTGGTGAATCAGAGCAGAGAACAGCCCTCGTCCATGACGATAATGTAATGAACGGGTTCAATAGATAGTTGTAGGGGTATTTAAAAATACTAGGATACACAAGTTAGATACATATATTCACTCCATCTTATCAGTTATCTTATAAATTTTCCTATATACCTGTTATCCAATCAGGTCAAAGAATTAACTAAAAACGCATTGAAAGCTCGGATAAAGGGCTTAGCTGTACCTTTTTTTTGGACTAAAAAAAGGAGTGAAATAGAGCAATTCCTCCTTCCAGTCGGGGTGCCCCTCTGCAGAGGGGTGGCCTCCCTATCGGTCGGGGGCCCCTGCCTCAAGCAGGGGAGGCGCAGAGGAAAACCCAATGAAACTCGTTAGATTAATGTTATCGTTCGTTCGGGGATTGACCCCTCACTATACGTCTTTTATCATATAATAACCCGTATCTCTCGACCAAGGAGCGGTTGGGCAGAACGGGCGGTCAACAAAAAGGGCTGTTGACCAAAAAACGGGAGGTCAATAAAAAGAGCTGTTGACCACACCAAAAAGTAGCAAAAACATTTCTCATGACCAAAAAAGATTCAACCATTCGAAAGTTGAGACTGCTGACACTGAGTAGGGCCGATAGGAGTGAACGGAGTATAATTGAAAAAAAAATGATTGCAGAAAGGATACGGAGATGTTTTAAATGTGTGTCAATTGAAAAAAAATTGTAGTGATTTATGCAGCTGTCAAGGGATTCTGTGATCGAACTCTCGTTCGAATACGCCCTCATCTTCCTAAATTCCTAATCCTTATTTTTTTCTATTGTTGTTGTATTCAATCTTTCTTTGTCTCGATTCCATTTCGTTGTTTCACACCTTAATGTCAAAGGGCTGGTGTCTCTCTGTTGGGTCGAGCCTTATCAATATGTTTGAGTAGGTGCTTAGGATGGGACGGGGGGCTCCTTCTGGTTGGGATTCTTTCCTTTTTTGCTAGCTACACCGCGGTTAACATGGTAGCTCCTTCGGGGACTTCCGGCGCGGAAAGCTCCTCCTCGTGGAAGGAGGATTCCTTCGAGCTGCAGGTCCTGTTGGAGCCTTTTTCCGAAACGGATACTTCGGAAGGCGCGTCTGTGAATCAGCCACAAGCGAGGCCTGTGCCCCCCGCTAATCCAGTCGCTTCCCCGGGGGAAGAAGCTGGTCCATCTAATCTGGCCCCCCTGCGGCCCCTATCCGTATCAACCGGATGAGATAATAGGCGGGGATAGTGTTCTCTCTATCCAAAATCGCCTCCTCCTAAGGGGCTTGCCCGATCTTCCTTTCGAACAAGCCCGCCAGATGGCCTTTATTCGGGCGCAAGACTTGTTCGAAGTCAAAGTGGACATTTTGAAAAGCATGGCCCAGCTTGATCCACAGGGAGAAGGCTTTTGGTTAGGACACGGGGCTAGGGCACTCGAAAACCCCAGGACTGCTACGGGGGAAGAGCGTTTGGAAACGCTTCACGGGATGTTGGCAGAGCTGCAAAGTGATGGGGTTAACTCAGCGGCTTTCAAGTCGTTGAGTAAGAAAAAAGTGTTTTTTGTTCAGTAGACGATCTGCGGAAGGATCTCAATAGACAGTAGAATTTTGCTTTTGTTTTTGGGAGCCAGGATGCATGCCAGTTTCATACGACCTGGTGGAGTGGCACAAGATCTGCCTCTTGGCTATACTCTACTGTTCGCCTCCGGCGGTTCTTTCCTTTTGGCTCGGCGGAGCTGAGCTGGGTTCCATTGCACTCTGTAGGAAGTCCACGCAGCAAACCGAGGCCCTGCGTGCGCCGTACCGCCGACGAATAATAGGTACCCTCACCCCAGGCAGAGTTTGTGAGCCGTGTAATAGGCGACCATTTCGCGCGGTTCGGGGGGCACTTGAATAAGCCGCCGGCGCCCGGCTGCGTCTTTACCCCTATCCAATTTTTGGGCCAATTCCCCCTTCGTACTACCAAAAAATGAGATTCTTGCCGAATCCGAGTTTGCTGCTCCAACCATTACAAAACTAATACCTATTCTGTTTAGTACTTCAGGTGCTTCTCTAGCGTATAATGTAAATCCCGTAGCGGATCAATTCCAACGAGCCTTTCAAACTAGTACTTTTTGTAATCGACTCTATTGCTTCTTCAATAAACGCTGGTTCTTCGATCAAGTTTTGAATGACTTTCTAGTCAGATCGTTCCTGCGTTTCGGATATTCAGTCTCATTCGAAGCTTTAGACAAGGGTGCTATTGAGATATTGGGCCCTTATGGTATCTCGTACACATTCCGACGATTGGCCGAGCGAATAAGTCAACTTCAAAGTGGATCTGTTGTGCGAAGAGTGCGTTATGAACCGTGGCCGCCTGCCTGCTTTGGTTGGTGGGGGCGGCTCCTCCGTTGTGGGTAAACGGGAAACCCGACTCTACGAACCCGAGGAAAGGCTGCACAGCTTCCGTAAGGGCGTTAAGACCGGAGCTTTTTGTAGTGCTAGCAGGAATGCAAGTGAATGAATCCCATCCCCTAGCGAGCTTTAAAATCTGCGAGGGAAACAGCCCTTATTGAAGTAGGGCGCGCTACGGCAACACAGGACTTACGGGGTGGGGGCTTGCTGTCTACTTCGCGAGCCTTCACTGCCCCGTTCTGTAACTTCCCTTCTTTCGTCCGTCCACGAGGCAGTCAAAAGAAAGAGAGAAAGGGGCGGCTATAACGCAGGAGTCGTGGCGGTTGTATGCCACGAGGTCCCTATAGACAAGGGGACAAGTGAATCATCGCTTTTGGGCGCAGGCAGCCCTCTACCATCCATCCCATTGCATTCCTCTCGTAGAGTACTGTACCGTCTCAGACCAGATACATCTATGGAAAGAAAGGATTTCTTATATAAGAATCTTCATTTTGATATTGATAGGGATCCCCATTCATTCCGTTATTCCCGTAACTATGGATTGATTGTCCCTACCTAACTACATGGTAGTGGTCTAGGGAGCGCAATTGCTAGAGCACGGGAGAATGAAGAGTAATGATTTAAGCAAGAGCAGCCGGACGGACTACTATAGTGAGTCTAGTGACTACTAAAGTCTTTTATTTCTTTGTAGTTAAGTAATATTGTTTGGTATAGCAGCCTTTCCGAGCGAGCCTCTGGGATCTCCTGTAAACCCCCATGATGATGTGGTAAAGGGAGGATATTAGGGGAAGCAGTGAGTGGAGATTCCCCTGCAGAGAGCCGGATGAGGGGAGACCCTCACGTCCGGTTCGGAGGGCGGGGATATCCCGACCCTACTATCATTATGCCTTTGCAATGTTACTTGGTTCAACTCCATTTGTGACCTTTTCTCGTATGTGGGACTCTCTATCTTCTTGGGTAGATTCTAGATCGTCTTTCATTTTGATAGTTAGTAGTTTTCTTAATAATAAGTCAAGTCAAGAATAATAATCGAACTGGAGGAGCTTGCCAGGACGGCTTGGTAAGCAAGCAACCTGTTATGTTATGTAGGCGCCAACTCCCAGTTTTTTCTCTTCTTCTTTTTTAGTTTAGTGACAGTTCATCAAAAATTGTCCAAGATTACTAGATCGAGCACGCGCATTTTTTATAGTCCAAGAGGTTGTCTCCTCTTCTTAATGTCTACAGTGAGTCAAATCTTTTGTACCCTTGCCTCTAAATCTGGCACTACATAACAATTGAATAAAAGAAGAAAATCCCGCATGCATAAAGGCGAAAGGAGTATCTAAAAAGCTTCGTCGCAATAGACGAAGCGAGACTAATCGATTGCGAGAGAGCATCGAGTGGTTTACTTGAAGCAGCGAGTGAACGAGTGGACCGTGGCGAGTGGGCCGGGATTTTTTTAGGTCGCGAGCCGTATCGGAAAAAGCAAAATGTATTGCGAGACAGCGAATGAGACAGCATCCGAGTCTCGCTTAGTCGTGAGCGCTCACCGGGCGGACCGAGTTGGTAAAGACACACAGGTTCCGAAGGAACGAGCCGTGAAGGTAGGTTCGCGAGCAATCATCATACGAAAACGAACCAACTACAACTTCGTTCGGCGGAACCACTTGCGCTTATTGCGGGAGATCCAGGAAGCTACCTAAATGGAGAGCCCACGCCTGCAGGGTGGTTGGTTCGCCTCGTTAGGGAAGAAAGATGCGCATGAAGAAGCGGCTCTTTGATAAAGCAGATGCGGATGCGCTAAGGATGGATGAAGCAAAGATAGATCTGCTATGCGCTTCTTGCTGGGGTCGGGTCAACTGTCATTGGTCGAACAAAGTCGTCTTCAACGCTCTGAGGCCATACAGAACGGACCCACGCCTACACGCAGTAGCTCTATGGCTATATAGGCGCAATAGGGCGCTAGCGCGATCGCGTGATAGGCGCTAGCGAATCAACAAGACTTTGAATTAGTAGTCGCGGTACGTATCGGCCGGAACGAGCCATTCAGTAGTACGTAGTCGCGAGCTTTAATTGAAGTAAGTAGGGGGGGATAACGGTTTCGAGGAAGAAGCCGACAAAGTCAACCGATGTCCCGTTTTCCCGGGCTATCTCGGAAGTTCCAAAAGCGGATCACTATTCCTCTGTTGCTCCAGCTCTCATTCATAAGAAGAAAAAGGTTTCCAAGAAGAAGCCTAGAAAGACCACCCCTGCCCAACCACTCAAACAAACAGCCGGCAAGCAAGGTGATGACCTACGAGGAATACCTCCAATACATGGAAGAGTACTACAAATGGTTGGAGGAATTTGAAGAATACGAGCAAGGGGAGCCGCATGAGGTTGTCCTGGATGATTTTATGCCAAAAGGCTGGAGGCAGAAAGAACCATGTTCGGTCAATCAAGAAGAAGAGGAACTTTTCTGGGAACAGCCTGTTCAGGTAGCTCCATGCCGGGTAGTTTCAGTTTACCCTCGACAATCTGTGGCAAGAACGCTTTTGCGCAGTCCCTCTGGTTCCCCAAGTTACACCTTTTTGTTGAACCGGGACCTCCACCTCCAGTATTCCGCCTGCCACATTACCACCTATGAAGGAGCGTCCTCAGAATTAGACACGGCAGCACATGATAAGGGTGATAGCGATGACGAACCCCTCTTGTTTGCTAATGAAGCTGCAATGTTGATAGAGGAACCTAATCAACATGGTAAGATCCCCGACCAGCTTTCTAAACCTGTTAAACAGGAGGTTGATGAAATGAAGCTACGAGATGGGAAGCGGTTACCCGAGCCGC
>JAHSVC010000029.1:382500-420000 GCA_021397845.1 Areca catechu
GCATCTTTTGTTCCAACTTCTTCCTTTGCAGCAATCACTAGATCTTCCTTCTCAGATGCGTGGGTCGCCCAAGCCTTTGTTGTAGTTTCAGTCAAAATCTGACTATGAAAATAAGGAATTTGTGATCCTGACTCGCGCAGCATCCCGATCGCGGTGAAGTCACTCATGAAATTCCCCAAAAGACGAGATTCAAGTGTGATTCTAGCGCATTCACAAAAGCTTTTTTCAGGGAGCAAAGCAATTCCTTCGGTGGTAAACAATTCCTTTTCAGGATTGGCAGTTCTTGGTTCATAGAATATGGGGAAGCCCTCTAAATCGATTAATCCCGAGTATTGATTGTGGGACATGGAATACTTCTTTTGTCTGGGCATATTCCTGTTCATAAAGTCTTTGTTTCGACCCCGGGTTCACTTTACGCAAGTTTTCTGCTTAGACATCGACCATACAGCATTTGACTTACCTTGTGGAAGTTGATTAATCTCTTTCTATCCCGATATCATGATATTTAGATCACCTTGAGAAGGAAAATCCTAAAGTTGGTGAGAGAACGAAAACAAGGTCTTTCTCGACGACTTGGGATGAATCGATGGACTCCGGGAAGCTTCGTTCCTACATTCTGCTCTCAAAGGCATTCCATTTTGTGTATTTTATACAGTTGGCTGGGAAAACAACAAGAAGGGGCTAAGATCCTCGTTGACAACATGAATTCGTACGCAAGATACCGAATTGGATCCCTAATTCATAGATGGGAATTGATGAATCAAAGAAGCAGTAGGAATGGGTCAATGACACTCCCTCCCGATGCTTTGCCAGAAGCTCGTTTTCCAACAGAAAGATGAAACTCCATCCCCGGACCCGAAAGGGGGCGTCTCGATCTAAACCACCTTTGTCTACCAAGAATCGATACATCGAGAAGGTAGCATGTCGAACTAGAATGCCCTAATTGAGGAAGGGTGCTAATCCTACCTTGATTGTTCTTCGCAGACCGGCCATGTGATCTCCTTTCCCAGGTCTTATTGCCGAACTGGTTCTCCCATCTGATATTGTAATTACAGGTAGAGCCTCAAAATAGGCAATTAATTGACCCGTTGACGGACAACTTTATCCTTCGCCGGTTGTTTCGAGAGCTAAGCTAATTCGCTTCTAGTTCTGTAGCTAGAGCTGGGAAAATCCCTCGGCGAGGCATAGAAAATAAGGAGAATCTTCCTCATCTTTGAAGTGGGAATGCTCAAATAGAGAGTCCAAATCATAATATGTGAAAGCTTCCCCGCTCGATGCTTTGTTGCGGTAAGAAGGAAGGGATTACTTGCTAGGATCAAAGGCTGTCTTTGAAGGAAGCATGCCCGCCGTACCTCTACTCAGTAATGCAATTGAAGCTAAGTCCACGGGCGTAAGATAAGTCTACCACTGCAGGGTTTGATCTGTCTAAAGGTGAGAATCCCAATGCCGCATATCGATTAACTGCAGGTTAGGAATCTGACTTTGATCTCCCACTTTCAGTAAGGGATGAGCGTACGACAAGCCTTGCAGCTAACTAATGAACTCGACTCTCGCTTCCTATAGTACTGCCCTCGGGCTCGGAAGTTAGCTACTTATTATGGAATGACATATATAATTATGTTGGTAGCTATCTGCCGAAGATGTAAGCTTTTCCTTATTAGATAGCTTGCATGTGTAGAGGATTATTTATCTAACTAGTGTGGATAGTTTGGCTGACTACCCTGCCTGCTCTGTGGTCTCGGAGATAGCCATGCTAGCGATTACAATGGCCTCTGTATCAGCCTTACCAGCTGCTATGGAGGAAGTCACTGATAGCTCTGATTCTTTCGGATTGGCTAACTGACTGGATTGGAACTATGCTTTGATCGGGAGGCACCCTCAGCTCCTGGATACATAGGCCTTCTGCATCCTTATCGCCCTGGGATAGTGAGGAAAAAAAACCTGACTTTTGTCCAATGGGTCGGATTCAGTCTAGCTGCTGGATGACATGAAGGATGTCGCACTTATCTGTTAGGAGTCGGATAAGTTAAGTAGGTACGCGAAGATACCGAAACGAATTAGCCACTCCTTTTCTCAATGGCCACCGAAAGGATATGCAGGAACATAGGCTTACAAGAGAATCTTCGTCCCCCTTCCGTTCCTCCTTCTAGTCTACCTACGTAATTATTTCTTTGAAGCAGGAAAGATTCTTGTTCCCGAAAGGTAATGAAGTAAGCCTCGGGTGAGGGGCACGAACGTCTAAGAAGTCTTGCTTTGGTTGTTTAGGGAAGGCGCGCACGGACTCATAGACCTCCCCCGGAGTCCCCAAAAGCGTAGGGGGGAGGGCATAAGAGGGGGAGTGAGCGACCGACCCAATCTGTTTAGGGAAGACAGAAGGTTATTTGTGGGGAAAGATAGAGCAGAGGATTTTCGACCAGTTAATGTACGAGCAGGGAAGGAGTCTATTGACTCTTTGTTGCAAGGAGGATTTTTTCCATCTTTAGAGAAAGAACCGTAAGCAGCCGAACTTCAAAAGCCAATAGCCCTTACTTGAGGAATGAGAGCAGCAAAGAAAGGCAATGAATATTGTAAAATATCCACAGAATACCCTGGTTGCGCTATTGAATCCGGAGCTGCTATTGAATCAACTGTTTTGCGGGACAACGGTTCTTTTACAGATGTTGCGGGATAAGCCCTGTTTGCGCAAGAATGCCTTGTTATAGAATCCGCTACTTGCTTTGCTACCTTGCTAATGCTAAGAAGTCTGACTATTACTGTCCTACGCGGGGAAGAAGGAAGAATTTCGTTCTAGTGGGCTATATGGCTACTAAGAAGATAATTCTTCTGCTCTTCCCCCCTATAAACAAAACCCCCACCCCGGAGGAGAACCAGAGCAGACGCAGATGCAGAAAGGGCAGATTCTCCCCGTGCCTGTTAAACCACTGGAGCCCCTGTATCCCAAGTGGTTCGACCCTAATGCCCGCTGTGATTATCACGCAGGGGCAATAGGGCACCCCACTGACAAATGTCCTGCCCTGAAGAACAGGATCCAGGACATGATAGATGCTGGGTGGATAAAATGGAAACCTCAAGAAGGTCAACCGAGTGTGACTGAAAACCCGCTTCCTAATCATGATGGGAAAGGGAGTGCAACTGTAAACGCTTTGGATGGGCTTTCTTCACAAGATACGAGGCCGAGGGTATGTGATGTGCGGATACCAATGAAGATGATTTTTGAATCCCTAATCTTTGCTGGGTATATCACTACGGTGCCTCCATACTCTGATGCACGCCCTTACAATTTGGATTAAAATGAAAGTAGTGAATATCACAAAAGTGAGGTGGGCCACTCAATTGAGAAATGTTGGCCGTTCAAAAGAAGAGTGCAGCAGCTGATAGATCTTGAGGTGTTGAGGATTGAGAAAAAGTAGCCCCCGCCTGTCGAGGAGATTCTGTCTGAAGAAGATGTTGATGCAGCCTTTGAAGTAGAGGTCAATGTACCTTACACTCAAGTTTCTGTTAATCCTGCAACAGTTCCAGGAGTCATAATCACTGTTCCGAAGACTGCTTCAGTCCCAGGGACGAGCCTTTCCCAATACATCCCTTCGCCTATCACGATACAAGTTCCATCCCGTTTCCCATATATATAAGTAACAAAGCAGTACCCTGGGTGTATGACTGTAAAGTCATAATTCAGCCATCTGTTGCTCAATCAGGAATAGCAAACGTTAGCCAGCCTGTGCTTCAACCTCCGTCTATCGAGAACATAGCTGGCATAGGGGGAATCACTAGAAGCGGGAGATGTTATACGCCTGAAGAATTGGAGAGGAGTCGAAAAGGAAAAGCAAAAGAGGGAGAAGAAGCGGCAGAAATTGGAACAGAAATCTCATTTGATTCGTCGATCTTCAAAAAAAAAATAAGCGAAGTTCCATCGTTGAGTGAAAAATGGGAAATTCATGGAAAATCGCAATCCCCACCACGTAATAGTGCACCTATACGTCTTCATCGACGTTGTTTTTGACTGGAAGACCTAGAGCTAACTATCGAGACTTTGGGCTATCTGGACACATACTTCGAGAAATGGTTCATGCATGTTTGTTACCGGGCGCAACAAGATCAAGTTGGTAAGGAAAAAAATATCGTTTCATATTTGTATAGATCTCTATGATCTATGATCATAGGGGGGCCCTCTTTACCATTCTGTATAAATGGACTATTCTATTTGTATAGATATGGTAGAGGGGTGTATCCCATTTTTTTCGTCCATTGGTTCCCAGTTCTTCAGCGCGGAGTAGAGCAGTTTGGTAGCTCGCAAGGCTCATAACCTTGAGGTCACGGGTTCAAATCCTGTCTCCGCAACATTTTTTTGTCAAAATATTCTATTTTAGGTGTAATTCTTTTACCCCGTAATTAATGACCATTTTTTTTTCCTTTTTTTTCTTTTTTTTTCTATTATTCTAAGCAACTCAACTTCATTTTTCTAAGTAAAATATCCCTATATCTTTGCCTTCCATTTTCTTTTGTCTATTCTTAAATTACAATTAAGCCTGTACCTGAGATGGATTCTGCGGGTGCCATAGTGATTATGATTGTTCTTACCGTTGTCGCCAAGGATTGTACTTTCTTACTAGGTACAAGATTGAGCGGGTCATAACTCTTCTTTCCTTTAAATTCATGTCTTATAGTTCAGTTAAAAGATTCCCCGCATGGGCAAGGACTCTCGGTTAGCAGTTTTTGGCTTTTTGGTTCTTTGGTCATTTCCGGAAACCTGGTAGATCTACTGAACCTTTTCCAGAAGGGAGTTTCGAAGGGCTGCGAAACTGGTAACCTTCGCCCAGAACTCGATCTACGGCGCCCCCAAGGTTAGGGGCACTCAAAAGCACCGCTGCCAACGGTGCAATCTGTGGTACCTCCAAGGCATCCAGCCGATCCTCACCCTTCCAAGTGATTCAAATCAAATAAGACAAGTCAGAATCACCAACCAAATAAAAAAAAACGTTTGTATAGAACCCTCTATCGTCCAGTCTCTGAAACTGCTCGGAAGATGCTTCGCCTCATCGGGAAGCACCTTCCTCGAAAAACGGAGAAATAAATATATATTTTTACACAAACAAGCCGGCTTCGCCGGGTCCTCTCAAACGGCGAGGCCTTACCGCGCACCCATACTCCGACCCAGAAACAGGACGGAAACAACTACAACCAAACAACTTACAAAAGCAACATATCTTCTTCAGATCGGAACATCTGGGGTTACTTAAGAAATTTCACTCGAACTACAACTGATCCTCCGTCAACTACCTTCCACTTACTTGTTATTTCGTTCGTGACCCATACCCATGAGTCACTTCACTCTCTTTAGAGTACAAAAACAAAGAAAGAAGCGAAGAAAAAGAAGACGTATGCGAACCCATACACATACACCGAACCGAGCCCATACCCCATACACATACACCGAACCAGGACGGAACCACCACTACCGACAAAAAGCGATCGGAACATCCGGGGATATTGTCGGAAGATCGGGGGTTATGATCGCAAGATCCGGGGTTAGATCACTCATTGGCACTCGCACTACAACCGATACGCCGATTGCCTAATTAACTAGAACTAGCAGTGGTAAAATAAAAATAGAATATATGGTAAGAAAAGAATCGGAGACGTTGAGATGACATCTTCTTTACGAACTAGGATTCTTTACGAACTAGGACACACAACAGACATTGAATCCTCCGATTTCCCCTATTACTTTCCTTATGGTAAGAAAAGAATCGGAGACGGCTACGCACACACACCGCACACATAAGCCTACCGAGAGAGGCGAATGAAAGGAAATAGCGGAGCAACGGTCCCTGGTTACACACTGAAAAGCACTTCGCTACTTAGATAAAAACACAAAATAGGTTAAACTCAATACTTTATGTGGGAAGCTATTCGGAGGAGTATTTCATCCCTTGCCTGAGCAGAGACACCTCTCTTCAGCTCCCGTGCCAAAAACATACCCGGCTACAGAATTGAGAACTTTCTCATCTTCATAAATGAAAAGAAGTTAGAAGTGCTACGCTTTATGTAATGAAGCTAGCAATAGACTTAACAAGGAGTTAGTTCACTGCGTCCGACTTCGTCTTTTCCGAAGATAGCACGTAGCTAAACGGATTTCTTACAAATAATAGAAAGTAGGGAGAAAGGGTGCCAATACTTACTTTTCAAAATCAATGAATTAGCTTCAACGAAATACATGAAGTCAGTAGCACTTTTCCTTTTTTTTCTTTCAAGAGCCTAACAGAACCTTTGGGAAGTCCCCCTCTGGCTGATCCCGACGTCTGGTTCCCGATCATGCGTGTATTTGCCCACCAACAACTTGACTGACGAACTGGTCGTTCGCATATGTCACTGATAGCTAAGCTATTCGGCTAGCTCTCAAATCGATAGACCACTGATTTCTTTCTCAGTCGATGGGGTGACATTCCTCTCATTTCCGAATCAAAAATGATTCCTGGATTTGGCTATCTATCATCATCAAGAGGGCCCAGCCCATTTATTTGTCATGTCACGACAGTAGCTTTCCGGTTTGCATCTCTGCAGCACAAGCATCTGGTACAAAGCATTGCATTTTTTAATCACAGTTGTGGCGTGAAAGAGTTCGTCACTGGATCAACGAATACATTCAATTCACCACGGCGGCATTAATGAAAAGAAGTACCACGATCATGAAGGAATAGCTCGACCCACCCAGATGTATACTCAAGTTGATTCCGACTTTGACGATTGCCGAATAAAAATGAAATAAATACACTAGAATCTTAGCTACGAAAGCAGATGCATTGAGTAATCCCATCTGAACAAAAAGGAGAGTTCCGAACTTAACACAGCCTATTGTATATATGCGAAACCTATAATCGGGCTAACGGTTTATTTGCTCGTTAGGCTTTCCTGTTCGGGCAAGCATTAAAAATGTTAAGCCAGCATAGAGCAAAGCTTAACCAATGGGCTATTTGCTATAGTTCAAAGCCCTGTTCATAGAAAGTCCGGAGACATGAGAAGGTGGTTTACTTACTTGCTGCTTTTAAGAGCAAGGCGGTCTAGCTGCTGTTCCAAAGCTTTCATGCCACCTAAAGGGAGAACGAGATGCGAACAACGGGCAAAGGAGCAGATCAGGTTGTTTACTTACTTTGTACTAGCGTGAGCGTACTTGTGTGTTAAAGGGGTACTTTATTTGGGCTGCTAAGTAGAAGTAGAAGCTATAGGCGAAGGCTTTCGCGCCTTGCTGTTAAGTAAGGTGGAAGCTAGCTACTTGCTTGTTAAAGGTGCTTGCCCGCGGCTATTCGTAGATCTAGAGTTCTGCCCTATAGCCGATTGTGCTACTTTCAATCCTTAGTAGCGGGTATTAGGTGAGAGGGCGCCTATATCATAGCTGTTACTGTGCTTTCTGGATACCTTTCCATGCTTTAACAAGCCAGCTACGCACCTTTCTCTTATAAGCAAGTAGCTTTGATTTGGGAATAAGCTGGAAGTCAAGTAGTATGTATGAGTTGAAGTGAAGGGCGCTAGTAAGTAATAATAAGTAGAGCGGAACACTGTTGGCTGAACAAAAGACGTATGACTTGAAAAAGTAAGATCTCCGATCTGTTGTCGGGAAAAGGAGCTCCAAAGGTACTTTAGAATAAGAAGAAGAGGGACTAATAGGAGAATGCAAATAATAGGTCCTTTTATTTTAGCCAAATCCAGGTTTTGAGTTGACTTCTAGTTCTGGACCGATGGGAACTCCTACTCATAAACGAGTAGCTTCTTAGCTTCCAGCTTATAACACCTTTTGGGACTCTAAGCTAAGTAAGGATCGGAAATCCAGGCTTTTTAGTTTGTAGCTAGGCAGCTACTCTCTAGCTTCCAGCTATTCCTCCTTCTCTTATGGGACTTGAAGCCAAGTAAAGGCAGCTTGCTGTTGAGTTATAGTCTTTAAGATATGGGACTTAGGCGGAGAACCTCAGTTAAACAAACTAGTAATCTAATCAGTCATCTAATCTTAGGCTTCGCTACCTGACTTATCAGCCAGCAAGTAAACTACCTTAACCCCCTGAAATCTAAGTAAGGGGTTGGCCGCCTTTCGAGCTAGGAGTTGAACCAAGGCCGCTATTCCGGACTTAGAGATAATAGTTCCAAAGTATGATTGAAATAGGAAGGAATAGAGTAAAGGCCTTGTCCTACTCTAATACAAGTAAGTAGCTAACGCTACCTTAATCCCCTGAAGTAAGGATTTGGAAGCTCAGGAGCAAGAGTAACTGTAGTTGCTACGGCCAGGGGAGCTAGTCTCGTAACTGCGGGCAGTTCGAGTTCTAGTTCTTTACAAGACAGATGGGAACTGTAGCTAACAAGTGTGCCCTGAGTGGAATCCTACTTATACTCTTTTTATTATATTGGCAGGACGGGTGCCAAGTTATTAGTAGCTAGGCAACTAAGCCAGTAGTAGTTCAGTTCAGGTCAGGGCATGAAGCTACAGGTTCTATTTGCGGCCGTGAGACAAAGGTCAGAGGCAACTTGTTATATAGGTAGCCGTGCGTGTTAATAGATCTTCTTCTATACTAGTAGTAGCAGTAGTGGGTTAATCGGTTTCTTAGGTAAGGTTTAGTTTCTTTATTAGAAGGATAAGCACGGTTATTGCTGTTTGTCCCAACATTCAGCCGAGGTAGGCTACTAACTTGCTCGTTAGAAGTAGTTAACGAAAGGAAATAAGGCCATTTGATGTCTATAAATGAAGATTGGATGGATGATTTTCGATAGCTTTCACATTTGCGGTAGACTGAACTGAAGAATGTGAACCTTATATTCAATAGAATAGAACAGCATCTTTGGTGAAAGAAAGAGTGGTTAGGTCAGAAGCATCTAGCACGCACTTCAATCCAAACAAGCAATAAGCAAGATGAATCTCTTTTTCTTTCTATTCTATAAGAAATGAAATTACGTAATCAGGGCTAAAGCACATACATATGGAGAGGTGCAAAGGACAGATGTGCCAGTTAGATGATAATAATTACCAGGGTCTGCCAGCGGTATTTGATTGAAATAGTGCGGTACGAATTACTTTCCTTTTTTATATACCCCATCTTAATATAATAAGAAGAAGACGTTATAGTAACTTCTAACTTCATCCAATCAACTGCCTTGAATGCTATGCCTCTCCTATTTTGAAAACGAACAAAAGAAAGAAAAAACAGGAAACGCCATTGGAAGGATGCGAGCGGGAAGATCCATCTCAGACAGAGCAGACGGGGAAAGAGATATTAAATGAAAGGTGTGCCAGCAGATATGTATTATAACAGAAAAACCAAAAGCGGTGAGCTGACCTACCAACGTGTGAATGTTTTATTCATGAATTATTTACTGTAGTCACATCCTAAAAAAAAGTTCTATCCGATAGGCTAATTGCAGTCTCTTAGGTGATAGCGGAGCTCTTCCGTGGGGAAGCACCTAACCATATAGAATATTCGCACCTTAGCTATTCTATGTGATCTTCCTTGAGCCCCTATCGCCTGCTATCGCCGGCCTGGAATGAAGGGAGGGCTTCCACTATCCTACCAGAAATGCTTGACCAAACTCCAATACCAAGAATTGATCCTGCTGAAGCAATAGTTCCTTCGATTTCTTTTTTTTTTCTGTAACAGGTTTTGTTTTTCTAATGAAGGGGGTTTTCTTCTTCTATTTTTCAAAAAACATAAGATGAGTTTTTGTTCCCTTACCTATAAAAAAAAGAATTTACTGAACTTATTGAACTAACCTCTCATTGATGTATTGTTTCATCGAGATTCAAATCACGATGTCATTTTATTGTTCCTGAATGGGCCCTTTCCATTTTTTTAGGTTCATGTTTGTTCTACTCCGGGAAAAGATCTGCCCGAATTCTATTTGTACATATAGGGCAAATGATCTCAGTACCACTTTTTTTGTTACGACTTCTTTTCAATTAGTTTCATGTCTTCTCCAAACTATTCGATGTATTCATCATACTACTCCATTGGTGGCAGTTTGAGATCGCTCCTATAGTAAGTATAAGAAAAGTTTATGATACAAGTGGTAATCGTACATATATTATAAATTTGTTACCAATTTGGTATTTTCTGAACGGAGCCTGGAGACTTTATTTTATCAGTCCAAGTCAACCATAAATTCTTCTAATTGATAATATTGATCCCAATATAAATTGATATAATTGTACTTCACGCTCCAAATGATTGATGGTTCACTCAATCTCAATACAATATTTCTTGGGCGAAACAGAGGATATCTCGATCGGGGGAGAGAACGGGTAAATCCCATATGACCCAATATGTCTGACAAGTCGCACTATACGTCAACCCAAACTGCATCTTCTCTCCAGGACTCCGAAAAGGTACTTTTGGAACACCAATGGGCATTAAATTAAAGAAAAAAAATGAAGTACTATACTTCACTTTAATAGTGAAACGTTACAATGGGTTTATTGTCTTCATCCTTTTTTCTGTTTATTCTATTTTCTAGATAGATTGATTGGAAGGTTTATAGAGTAAGATAGAATGAATAAAGAAACATTTTTACGAACGGAGCAATCGATCGTTCGAATGATAAACAAGTATCTATGCATTCGTTCCCACAAAATGGTACCAATTCTCCCATTGCGTATTGGTACTTATCGGGTATAGAATAGATCTGCTTCTCTTTGTTCTTATGAACAGAATTGTTCCGTTATTTCAATGGAACGGAATAAATATTAACTCTTTCTCATACAGAATCCACTGAAAAGGTTAGGTACTTAGGTACATAGTATAGTCCTTTCCAATGCGATAAAATAAGGTGACATAGTGTCTATTTATCTTTGAAAAAGGGGTATATCCATGGGTTTGCCTTGGTATCGTGTTCATACTGTCGTATTGAATGATCCCGGTCGATTGCTTTCTGTCCATATAATGCATACAGCTCTAGTTTCTGGTTGGGCCGGTTCGATGGCTCTATACGAATTAGCGGTTTTTGATCCCTCTGACCCTGTTCTTGATCCAATGTGGAGACAAGGTATGTTCGTAATACCCTTCATAACTCGTTTAGGAATAACCAATTCGTGAGATGGCGGGGAGCTTTAATCTTATTGCGAGAAAAAGACAACCGCACTGTCAGCGAAAAGCAAAAAGCAATATGCTTAACACATGTTTATCATAAGAAACATTGGCTCCCTTTGAGGGGGCGGGACAGAAGTTGACCGAGGGACCAGGCTGAATCTAATCCTTTGCATGCAAGAAAAGGCCTAAAAGCTACTTTACTAAGAAAATAGGGCGGAGTTCCAGTCGTGGATGAAAGTCCCAACAATATATATCTAAGAAAGAATCCCAGCGGACTTCACTTAATTGACTTAATCTCAGCCACTAGTGGCTTAAACCTCACTCTCTTCACTCTCTGGATTCCTTGACTAATGATCTTCTTATCTTATTGGATTAGGTAGTTTCCCTTTTTCTCAATCTAAGCAAGCAGGAAGCCCGAGCAACCTTAAGCACAGAATCGGACGTTGGTGCTATCGTATATAAGAGAAGGGCAGCATTGGATGAACTCCAGCTCTCGGCATCAAGACTAGTTGCCTTTCCTGCTCTCATTCCCGCTTTATACTAAGGAAAGAGACAACAACTCGAGAATGCCTATGCCTATTAGAGTACCAGCCTTTATCCTGCAAAAGGAAAAGAGTAAGAAAAGAAGGTTGAAGTACTACGGATATCAGAGCTTTAGTTTAAGTGATTCAAATCAGTGAACTGTACTCGTCCAAGCCAGCGGGTAAGGTGAACCAGACCGGGCAGGTGAACGAACAAGGAAAGTAGAGGATTCGGATTCGGATAGGCGAGTCAAGGCGTTTGTGTGAAAACTCTATCTGTCTCAAATAGAGATGGGGAAGGTGTTCAGTCAGTAAGGAAAGCTACTCTTTTCTTTTCACCAGGAAAGCCGGGTGTGGCGATCCGATCCCAGTTGATTGATCTCGACTTTACCAGCTCATGAACGGCATTCGTCAGACTTGAGCAGTAGGTGTTTCGACTCGGTCAGCTGTCTTGATGAAGATTTACTTCAGCCAAAGAGAATTAATTGACTTCGGGCTCGCACCCTATGTGCTCGATCCGATCCGATCAACGAAAATAAATCCTGAAATAACATAGATAATAATCGAAATCGTTCAGTACGCTAATCTTGACAGTTTCCATTTTCGATTGAGAAAGCGGCGGGCCCAGTGAGCTCTCCAATAGTGCACCGAAACGGGGCCGGAGAGACGGTAACCCTTAGATCGGCTAAGATCGAATTGAACTGTCTTTGATTGAGCGAATCCTGCCCGATTTGGATTTCCGTCCCCGCGGGATCAATTGACTTTTATCGAGTATCCAGCGTCGTAGCGCGTCTCTTTATATAGAGTCGTTCCTTCCAGAGGAGTAGTCTCTTTCAAGTTAGTGAAGTGAAACTCTGGACGGGGAAGAAGCCGTCAATACTGGATAGTTTTAGTCATTGATTCATGGAAAGTACGGTACTAGTTCAGTGATAGTGCTGGAAAACTCAGATGCTACACCCCCTATTTGAGTAAGGCTGGAAAGTCTCTCCTTTATGTTCTTTACATTACAGTTGACCGACTCAACCCATCAATGTTTTCTACCGGCAAATTCGCCTACATATCAGACCTTTGAAGCTGGAGCTGAGCGAGGATCGGATTCTGATACTCGAAACAACTCGGCACTCGCATCGGGGAAATAACGTATAATAGATAGACCTGGAAATCTATGCTGCTTTCTGGCTCCTCACTTCCGGTCGGTGCGCCTCCCCTTTTTGTTTCTTTGATTCACAAGCTGGAATTGAACCAGCATCTCCGGTGGCTTTCCGGCGCACTTCCCTTTATTGTGCTATTGTGAAAGCCAGTTCCTCGTGAGAGTACATCTTGGATTTGGTTAAAGAGGTACAATAAAGATGATTGTGGGAACGAGTAAAAGGTTCGCTACTGGGAAAAAAGGATTCAATCCAGCGCCAAGCCTGGGGCTACCCTGTTTACCGGATCCTGAGAGGTCTGCCCGTCCGGCCTCGGTACCTCTTATTTTTCATTAGGGCGGCACCCCGGTTTTCTGAGTGCCGCCTTTACAACAATAATAAGCCTGCGGCCTACCCGCCTTCCTTTCGGTCAGCTGCCCATCAACCGCGTTATGGGACTTCTTTAAAGTCCTATAAAAAATACTCCACTGTCTTTGCACCTTATAAGTAAAAAATGCATCAGAAACCGCCATCCTTATCATCAAAATAACCCAAATCTTCTTTAGATAGTATGAGTTGGGCCCATGTTCTTTCCTTTTTAGTTGCATTGTTATTCCTACTGTTCCCGTTTCGAGAACAACCCAACATTAAACTGAGCCTATATGAACCCATTCGTCCTTACTTACTGCTTGTTCATATATGTTTGCTTTCATAAATAAATCTTCTTTTATCATCCCTTTCTTTTGCTCATAACCGTCTGCCCGCATCCTGTCACCTAGTAGCCATAGTTAAGACCCGGTGCATTATCAAGTCTGACCCCGACATTGCATAAATCCTTTATTCAATCCGGTTGCTCAACTGATATGTGGGGCTGGTTGAGTTCAATCTCCCACCCACATTCGGCGGCATCGGATGCCATGTGGTGTAGCTAGCGCTCCCTGGGCATCCGAAGAGCCATTTGGGTAGTCAACCTTGCTGCCTTCGGGCTTGATGCTTGGTGACGCCCCGATTGGAGTCTTCCTGAGGTGGAGGACTCCCGGTGCTATTCGGACATGCGCCCCGCTAAGCCGGAACTCTGTCCGTTTGGCACCGTGAAACTCAATCGTTTTGGCCGATTGAGTTCAATTTCAGTCTTTCCCTGTACGTTAGGGCATGTAGAGCCAGGCTTTGTCTTAGGAACTCTTAGGGCATTGTCCTCATATCGGCCAGTCCTTTCAATCATCTGACTTTGAGTGTCTCTTGACTGTCATAATTATAAAAGTAGTTGGACATTTTGACTTGATGAGCTGACTTTTGCTGCTTTCCATGTGACTTGCAGAATTCACTATGGTGACCACCCGAGGCGGTCAAGCTTCCAGTTCCAATCAGAGGAGACGACTTCTGGTAAGACAAAACGACAGAGAAGTCCCAGATATCGTCATGTGGGCAGAGAAGTAAGCAAAGCTGGCCCAGCTATATCATATGAGGACCTGGACAAACTGGAATATGGATACAGACGTGTAGCCAGGGCGGGTTCCCCAGACGCCAGGCCAGGTGTTGGAGAGGTTGAGGATCGTCGAATCAAGCCAGATGGAAGAGTTTCTTACAAGTATCTCAGATACCTGAATGAAGATGACATATATCCAGTATTCTATCCTCGAGATGAGCATCTTTATAACTACATATCTGAGGTGAAATTCGGGAATCCTCCATGCAAGGTCCCCTCCCAGGCCAGACTCCTTGAAAACGCTATTCTGACTGGCAGAGATGTTTTAGAAGGGACTGTCACATCCTCAGAAAGAATGTTTTTCCCCGGAGTAGAGAGAAAATGGGAATTTCCTTCGGGAGGTGAACGACTTCAACCTTATTGATAATAGATTGACCAGAGCCCCGTTTATACTCCAGCACTTTGGGGCACTCTGATGGTCAAATCAGACGGGAGCAGGACCGGGCCGGACTATTTCTTGCCCCTTGTAAATGGGGATATCATGCAGAACCCCTGGTACTAGATTGCTTGGCAATGAGGTTTAGGATGGGGGCAGCTGCCGGATGGTACAATGACTTGAATCTGCGGTCTCCTCCACACTTTAGACCAGGAGGCGTGGAATTTACAGACTATGTGCTGGAGCATTATATGCCGCTGCTGGAGAGAGTTGATTTATATCACAGTGTTTATGCAGCGAAGTTCATTATCCTATTTTTCAAGGAATCTGCTGTGGACTTATGGAAGTGTTTCTGAAAGAATGAAACACTTTTTATACTGCTAAAGGCCTTGGACCTGTGGAGTCTGCATCAAATTTCGGGGCTGCCTTTAGACGGGGAACCATATGACGAGTGCTGCCCGGGGGACGAAGACAAAGACTCCACTGACAGTGAAGGAACTATCAATTTGGCCGGTCCCTGAGATTTTGACTCAAGCAGTATCGAGACTTGTGCTTGAAAGTTGAAAATCTGGGGAAAAAGGAGGGCGGCAAGAAGGCCAGCCGCGTTATAAGGAAGAGAGTAAGGGTCCACCTGTGGCTGAGGTGGTTTTACAACGGCCCTTACTATTACAGCAGGTTCCCATTCTTGGGGGAAGTTGTAGATACTCGAAGGGAAGTGTCCTACCAGACAAAGCACGATTATCCAGCTGAGTGGTTCACAGCTCACCGGCCGGCCCCAATCCGCTGCACTTAGACCCGGACTCATCTGGCCGCTTATCTGGCATACTGGCTTTGCACCTTTGCCGTGCCCACGGGGGATGAAAGCTTGATCAGACCGGAGACTATATATCCAGCATGTCAGCTAGCCTGGGGGATAAAGTTGGCCATCTGCCCGTGTCACTAGGCTTGATTTACCGCACCTTGGGCATAGTCGCTAGCAGTAAGACCCCTAGGGAGTGCACAACAGTGGGTCCTCTCCATTTTTTTAATGCATGGGCGGTTTCAGTTCCGTCCTTGCGGTGAAGACTATTGCCAGCTTCACTTTGTTTCCAAAGATCTTGGAATTTGCAGGCGCTACCGCAGAAGACATGACGCCCAGAGCTCTTCAATGTGAGAGATTCTATTTCAAATATTCCAAGGGGACGGGACAATCTGCTTTTCTACATTGTCAGATCACAGCCGTCCTCTAGTTAACAGATCCAAATTGCTGCACGATGGTCAGACGGTGCAGAGAAAGGATCCCAGGAGTGGGTTGTTGATACAGAGGCCGACTTTGAAGAACGATTTGCGGGATTGGGCTTTGAGCCATATACTAAAAAGAATGGTGAGCAGAGGCACTTCCGACCAAGCAATATTGATTCTATTCCATTGCTCAAAAAGCACCTTATGCGGAGGAGTGATATCTGGTGGGCCTCTCCTCCTGGGGTGGGACCCACTACGGATGGGATGGACGGATCGATTATGAAGCTTCAATTTCAAGCTTTCCCTCCTTCTTCTTATCGCTCTGCTTATAGCTATTCGGATAGACGACACCTCAGAAAGAAAGTCCGCTATTCTATTAAATAAATATCATGGCAGAAATCCCGGGAACGGACATCCATTATCAGATGTCTAGGCACAAAAATAGAATAAGGATAGATATGCCAGAAAGACACGATACGGGGAGCCATACTCTACTCTACGGGAGAAGGGCAAAACACTTGTCTCTTCGGGTGGTCCCAGTCGGTAGAAGGACTATGGGGATGGGATTGGGCACGCTGAAAACCGAAGTCCCCTTTTCCCTTCCTTATGATCAAGGAGATTTTTGAGTCCAATTGTGAGTGGAGAAGGATCTGTCGTCTATGCTTTCAACTGATCCTGAAGATTTGAATCGTTTAGCTAGTGTCCATTCCGTGTCTTCTTGTGAGGAGAAGCCGTCATATCCGTTTCCCTGGTTTCTAGATCTTTGTGACGGTTCTATAGGTTTGATGATTCCGTTTTCTCTCTTTCCTAGGCCTGTTCCAGGTGTGTACCCGGATCGTCACATTATTTGCCATCCTCGAGACTGTTCACTCGGGAGTGGTTCCCTGGGTCTTTGGTCGTTTGAGACCTCTTCGATTCGCATGGGTTTACTGTTTGCTTCTATAATGGGAACATGTCCATGAAATTGGTACTCGGCCATGTGAGGGCGCTAAGCTTCAAGTTGGTTCAGTGATTCTTATTTGGTAGGGAAATAGGTCTAAGGTCTTCGTCGAGACATTCTATTAGATAAGCGGCTATTCTTTTTCTCCCTTTTTGCAGGAACAAAAAAGAAAGTGCCTTTTGTTTTGTCGCATTCTTATTTTTGAGGTCTTCAACTGTTAATCCTACTTCTCTCTTTCCCCGCCCACCCTTGCTGGGAGCGCTCGGCCGGGTTCTGGTTTCTATAAGTAAGAGAAGACAATAAACGTGTAACGTGGTCTCATAGGTCTTACTTCATACACAGCTTCAGAATTCTTTCATTCCCTGCCCGAGACCTATGATAATAACAACTGGTGCTATGGGAAGAAAGGAAGAGAACCGTGCTTGGCCTTTCTCGTCTCAATCCCAACTGCTAGTTCCCACTGGTGTGCACCTGTAACTGAACCTGTATCGGTGGTGGCTGTTCATCCATGCCAGTCAAGCTTCTGGTCTGTGTTCGCTACCTGGGGCTGAACAAGCTTCCCGAACCCACGTCCATAGCTTTAAAGTCTCTTTCTCAATGGTAGTGAACCTCTCTCTGCTGTGCTTGTTGGTATGGGAAGAAAGGTCGTGCTTGACCCTCTCCTTGGTGCTTTCACTTCGACCTGTGCACCTGGGAATTGGAATTTCTCCTGTGACGAAGACCATCCATGGTGATCAAACCCACATAACATAGATAGGGACAGAGCTTCAAACAGCACATGTCGGGTCAGCCTACCGAGCCTAGATTGATGAAAGAGTACAGGGATGTGAACCTAGACTATCTATTCCTGCTTGCTTCAAACCAATCGGGATTTCTTGAAGACTGACATTCTATTCTGCCAACGAAGGAAATGGTCGCTGCGGAGAATGACTGTCAGTCAGGGAACAACAAAAGTAAGATCGGTTCGGGTAGAGCGAGCCCTGCCGTTTCTTCCTTGCGTATTCACGCATCGGTAAAGTCGTCCTTTACTACGAAATGAGATTCCATTCAGGACACGATCGGAGAGCGGAAAACCTTTCTCGGCATTGTGTGTGAGAGAGGAGAAAGCCCCTTCAACGAACCAGTAACTGTGGTGGCAAATTCAGGAAGATCCTTGGTCAATTCAATGTCCTACCCTAAGGAAAGCAGGAAGGGGAGGTGTCTGTCTGATCTGAGCCCATCTTCTTTCCATTTGCAACTTCACTTAACCTGCTGTCCCACTTGATGCTTCTTTAGCGTAGGTGCGCGCTAGAAGCATCCGTTGATTGCCTTGTGTAGCAGTTTAGTTAGTGTGTCCGGGTCCGGTATCGACACATCGGATCTCACTTTCTTCCCTGCGTTACTAGTGTGATTACCGAGCACAGGATAAGATCAAGGAATCAATCGGGTAACTTAAATGAAGACATGATTCTTCCTAAACCTGAACAGCAGTTCTTGACGGCAAGGTCAAAGATCAATTCCATCTTCTTAATTTCGATTCTTTTTGTGTTCAGCCATAAGCCCAGCCCTTTTCTTTTGAAGCTTTTTTCCGCCTCCCTTTGTTCGTAACGTTGGGAGTCAATAATCACATAAATGAGGGGAAGCTGTGTTTGATGCTCGCTCTTCTTTATCATTTGCCTTTCCTTGCTTTCATGCATAGCAGACTAACAAGCTGAAAAGTGATCTCGCTGTACCCGATCCCCAAGCACTGACATTGAGAGAAGCTCTCTTTCTTCCTCGGGAATCCGGTATGTGAGATATTTTTATACAAGGTCTCACATGTAGAGATGCCCTACCCATAGAGGAAGGAGTTGGTAGTAGACAAGTCATTCAGCAATGAAACTTCCATGGCGTAGATTGACCTTTTACGAATCTGTCTTGAAGAGTGAGATCGTTATTGCATAGATAAGGTGCCTATCTCTACACGGTACTTCCACAATGAGATCAGAAAAGCCTTTCTATCTTCCTTGGTATGGTCCACTCGATGAGTATCCCTTGAATTTACGTTACAAATGGTAAGTAAACAGAAGGTCTTACTCCCTACCGTTGAATGCGTGTGGTCAACTGTGTAATCGAGGAAGCCAACATTGACTAACTTTCATGGTTAAGGTTCGAAAGAAGAAGAACCAACAAGATAGGGCGGTCTCTGCTCCTCTCTAACTAACAGGAGAAGCGGAACATGTAGCTTTTCATCCTTGCTTGATCATCCTATCAGTCATGGTAACGGATTGAGTATCTCTCTTTCGGTAGCTGGTTTGACTGTTTGTGATCGAACAAAACAAGAACAAGATATATCGTAGTCAAGTAGAGCTAGACTGCATGATTGGCTTGTAGGAGAAAGATAAGAAGGATTCTAGCCAAGACGGAGATGCAAGCTTTCTTTCTGTCTCTGCTATTGGATGTCATAGTGTGGCACGCACTTTATCAACTCTAATGTTACCGGGTCTGCCTTATGTTGTGATTTGAAAAGCTTTCGAAGAAGGCCTTATTATTTTTATTATATTATTAGGTCTTGAAACGAAAGAAGAAATAGTGTGGGATGAAAGTCCGGGCATTGCAATCAAGATTTCGTAGTTAGACCGTTGATACCCTGCCTAGCTGAATAACTGACCGACGGCGGAATGGTAAGCTTCCTCGTTCACTTGCGCGGGTCGGCACTTATTTCGTATGTGATGCAGCTACAATGCTTGAGAGGTCTAGTGATCGGTCTCAAAAGCAAGATGGAAATGGTCACACAGAGGAATCGAGATAGATGTCTGTCTCTGCCTCACCGTAAGGCTTTCAGGTTGAGCTGCCATCTCTATTGGCCTGTCCTGTGCCAGTCGAGGTAAGGAGCTGATCAGGCCGTCGGATTAGTCTAACTCGGTCAATGCATGGATTCATGTTCTCAGTATGAGTTCTTTCCTTGGGTGAGTTGGGATTAGAAGAAAGTCTCCGTAGGTCCGCTACTCCCCTCTTCGTTCAATCTTAACTATGCGGGTCATCGAAGAACCAACCTTTCTGCCGCCCGGGTCAAAAAAGAAAGAAAAAAATATGTAACGTAACGGCAATGACAGCTGAAATAGCAACATGAGATAGGATAGAGCTGACCCAGCAACGGCATAGGAAAGATGTGATCCAGTTATTTCTGTAAAAGATGATCAGGCAGGTGGCCTAGCTAACAGCTATGGAAGTCCGAATCTTCCTTTATTTTTTTCTTTTTTCGGTATGCCGCTCCGCGAGCAAGGAGCGCCGCGAGCAGAGCGAGAGAATGAAGTATAAGGATAGATGGCTATGTTTTTCCAAGTAATAAATTAATAATATATAAATTTATATTATTATATATATTTAATTTATTATAATTAAACGAAGGGCCATTGCTTTCCTATTCCTACTTTCCATTGTTTTGCTTTTTTTTATAGGCATCATCCCTAACGTCCCTTTACATCTTATACGTGTCATACTTATTGGGGGGTATGAGCCAGTTCGAAAGGCTCTTCAACAACTTTCATTTGTTGATATAAGTTGTTTCTGGGATCTGTTGTGGCTAATAGGTTCTGTTCTTTCTATTGTTTTCATCGAAACCGAAGCCACGGCACCGCTATTTATGGCCTTTCCCGATGAAAGGGGGGCAGCAAGTACTAGCGAGGTGAATTTAGATCTCACTCTGGCGCCACCGAGAGTGGATGACCAGGCAGCTCCACCTGTAGTAGAGGAACCCCAGCAAGCGCCTGTAGTAGCTGATGTATTTCCGGAAAGGGAGGAGCTCGACGACATTGTAAACCGACTGACGTCGGCCCAAGTCGACGAAATTCTGGGAAGGTACCCCGGGGACGACTTTCTCCATTATCCCGGGGATTCCATCGACCCCTCCCCGAGGGGGATCTTGACCCAAGTCTCGTGGGATTTCTTTTTGGCGGGGCAGCGGGCTGCCTTACTAGAGCGGGCCAATGCGCACCTGACGCGTAAAAGGGAAATTCCTGTTTTATAACATGGATCCGTTTAATAAGAAGAAGCGGCTATTCTATTGGACTGATTTCCTTGCTTGTCCTTGAATCGAGATTCGATTGGTCTTCTGTGTAATGGTTTAGCTAGTCTTTCCTTGGCACGAAGGCCATGAGAATGTTGGGAACGAAGGAACTGTAGGGCTTCGAGAATTCGTTCTTAGCAAGAAAAGAATAGAAGGGTAGCAGTCCTTAGCCAGGCTTCTATTAAGCCTCTATTCAATCGGTTTAGCGTGGGCCGACTAAGCTTTTTTTTCATTGATTTAGTCCAAAAGAAAGGGGTTGGATGCGAGATTCGATGATTTAGAATAGAAGTTCAATAACCCGCTTAAACGCTTTTTTTTTGAAAAAGGAGATTGGTTCTCACTCTTTAGAGATAGGAAGAATAGCCTATGATAGTAGCCCAGCAAAGAAGTAAACTTCTGGGATGGCGAGAATCCGGATGCCGAGAAAGAGCTCTTTTCAGGTTTGAATTTCAGGAGGAAGAGGAATCCGGTGGTAGCTCAAGGCTTTACAATGAATACGAATACCAAGCGCAAGGCGATCTTTTAATACGTTGTTGTCGGAATTCCTAGTCGAAGGGATCGATCTCACAACCGGCTCAGCGAAAGGCGATCCGCACATAGCCGTTAGATTAGATCCGGACTGGAAGATCTTTCCTATGCTATGAAGGTGGGAATAGCCACGGATTCGCAGGCGAGAGAGACGATCCTCCCATTTTTTTTAAGTAAAAGAGACGAGTTGATATTGGCATCTCTAACATAAAGAGATAAGATAGTAATTTGATTAGCTTAAATAAAGGTAGCGGGCTGCTACTAAGCGAAAGGTAATTTCTTTTTGAGTGATTCCCGAGCGAAAGGCCCATCTCGTCACCTAAGCCGGAAAGATAAAGAGTCAGATTTAGATCCCCGAATTCGAAGTAGTGAAATGAAAATGGAACTTATTAAACTTATCCCAACCCCAGGGGGCCTTTGAAACTGGTTCAGCTAGCCCAATTGTTAGTCGGACTAGGAGCTCTCCTAGGCTTGAACTGAACGTGGGTAGCATTTGAACGCGTGGAGCAATCGCCCGAAAGAGTGAAAACCCGTTTCATTTAAATGGTTGATGATTTTTTGATGGTTGAATGTGACCAAGAGTTGAATCAGTTGCCGATGGTGGTATACCTTTTATTATATAAGTAGTTGTTGATCCCCAGCCAAGTGCCAGCGATTTAGCTGTTCTCGGAAGAGAAGTAGGGTCAGACCCGGTAATCGATTTCGGAATTGCCCGGAGAAAGGCTGGATATAGGCTCTTCCTTCTGTTTTTTCAAACGAATTTCATTGCTCTACTTGAATCAGCTAATCCAAAAGCAAGCGTCAACCGTTATAAAGAACCAGGATTGATTGCACCACATTTGGTTGAGTTAGCGCCCCATGTAAGTGCTTTCCAAGGGGGAGAGTAAGCCAGAAGTTGCTGAAAGCTGGCTGAATGAGATGGAGAAGATCTTCATGGCCATCAACTGCGCTGAGACTAACAAAGTGAGGCTGGCTTCCTACATGCTTAAGGACCAGGCGGATACGTGGTGGCGTGCAGCACTACGCACCACTTTCGCTGGTCAAAAGGATCATCTTACCTGGGATGAGTTCCTCGTGGCATTCAGAGATGAATACTTCCTAGAGCATATCCAGGACCTTCAGGCTCAAGAGTTTCTGACCTTGGTCCAGGGTACGATGACTGTCATGGAGTATCATGCAAAGTTCACCAGGCTGGAGAAGTTCACCTTGTACATCAGTGAGGATGAAAAGAGGCGAGCGAAGAAGTTCATATACGGGCTGAACCACAACATCCGTCAGAAGGTGGTTCCGCAGCGACCCCGTACCCTTGCTGATGCTGTAGCCATTGCTGCTGCGGTAGAAGAGGAGTATAATTACTTCATGAAGAACCAGAAAGGCGGTCAGAAGAGTGCATTTGGACAGGGTCCTCGCCAGAGCAAAAAGAGGAAGTTCAGTGCACCCAAGACCGGAACTCCAGAGACTAAGACAGCGAAGGTTGCAGTGACAGCAGCTACTCCAGCACAGACTCCTCAGGCAAATAAGAATCAGAATAAGATCCAGGAGTGCACTAAGTGTGGCCGACCGCATAAAAGCAACAACTGCATGGCAAGCACAAGACAAATGTTTCAGTTGTGGTGAACCTGGTCACTATGTTCGTGAGTGCCCTAAGAGGAAAAAGTACACAGATGCACCTCCAGCCCAGAAGAAACAGAAGGTGCAGGCTCGTGTCTATGCGCTGACCAAGGAAGATGCCAAGAACTCCACTTTTGTGTCTGAAGTCTCACTGTTGCTGATATGCATGCTAAACTTTTGTTTGACACTGGTGCCACACTCCCCTTCATATCCAGTAGATTTGTTGAGATGATTAGTGCTAAGTACCCGATTGGGGATACCTATGCCATAGCAGTTAGTACACCTTCAGGCAGTGAGGTTCACACTGACCGCTGTGTACCTACTGTGGGGATGAAAATGAATGGGAAAGATATGTCAGCATGTTGTTATGTGATGGACATGTATGATTATGATATTATCCTTGGCATGGATTGGTTAGAGAAGCATTGGGCAGTTGTAGACTGTCCTCGGAAGAGAGTAACTTTTCGTTACCCCGACGAGAAGGAATTCTCTTTCCAGTGTCCTAAGCACCAATCCAATCGAATGCTTGTATCAGCATTGAAGGCGGAGTCTCTGTTGAGGAAAGGTTGTCAGGGTTATCTTGCCAGCATGGTGACTGTGTCAGATGCCAGCACATTTAAGACAGTGGCAGATGTCAACGTCATCAAAGAATTCCCTGATGTCTTTCCTGATGAATTGCCTGGAAATGGAAGGATTTTAGGAAAGCATTTCGAATGGAAGGCAAGAAGAAGAGAACTCAAACCTCAGGGAAAAGAGAAGCACTGCCAATAGGTATGAACTACTAGTAAACATATATACTCCGGAGACTTAGCTTACCAATTGAACTAGATCGCTTTCCTCTCTATTCATTCGAACTAAGCTTTACTTTCTTTGCGTGCCTTCACAAGGTTATCCGCGCTTTCCTTTTCATTGTATTTATCCTCACCTCACTGCTTTCCGCGAGGGTATGGATTCCTGTGGTCTATGGGCTGTCCCCTATTGTAGGTATTCCCACGCTGTCCATTATGTGCGGGCTTGAAAGAGAGACTCCAATTCCAATAATGGTGCTCACACTACGGTATGGCCAACTGGTCGGGATGGCAGGAAAGAAAGTCTAAATAAAGAAGACCTCCACTCCAAAGTACCGGGCATTGTCAAGGCCTAGTCCTCCTTTCTTAGGTTAGACACCTACTCCTTCTTTCTTCGCTCGGAATAGGAATGAGATCAGAAATGCCATCCTTACCATAGCTTGATACGATACGTGGTGGCTAAGTACAAAAGAAGGTGACTGGAATAAGAAAAGAATACACTCTCTTTCTAAATAGAAATAGCAATCCAGGGAAAGCGCACCTTATCTATCCTATCCTCTAGCTTTAGAGGCTGCGACGGTGGAAATAGAGGAGTCATCATCCGATTGTATTGTCTCATCAGGGTTTCCATCCGAACTAGCTCTTACAGCAAAGAGCAATAGCTACCTTTTCTCTGTCAGTCCAAAATCAAAGTCTCTCTCGCTAGCGAAACATTCTACTCGCTTTCTCTCTTTCTAGCGGAATTGCTGCTTGAAAGAATTACCAAAAAGAAAAGAGGAACTTCCTTTGTGAAGAGGCCAGGACAGATGGCTCTTCCACGGGGGAGATCTGGTTTATCCGCCATCGCTATCACAAAAAGACTTGATGAAGTTATTGTTTTCATTTCAGTAGAGTGGCAAGAGCTCGTAACCCAGAGGCATGAATCCAAAGCTTACTTTGATAGGCATAGCATTTTCCTATTTCCGCGAGTCAGCCTGATCCGTGCGCTGATCCTTCTATAGTAAGTAGGAAGACAAGATCGCAAGGGAATCAGTAGTTCCATGCCTTCTACTTAGGCAACCCGAATCCGCGTATACCTACTCTAGCAAGAGAGCAAACTACCAACGGATCCTTCCACTTCTGTAACAAAGGCTAAAAGGTGCGAACGAAGAAAGCTTGTTTGGGCTTTGAAAGGCTTCGCACCTACTTCTTGTGTCTCCCGTAAGTAAGAGAGCCGGGCGATATGAGGGATTTACTTTCCTCAGAAAAAAGAGTATCCGTTTTTTTGGTTCATACCAGGGGAATTCTCTAAGCAGATCGTACTTTCTCTGTCGAAATGCTTTCCGTAGCTCAGTACTGCTGTACTTACATCTTGACTTATTATCCGGTCTTGTCGAACCAGTGAATCTCTATGCTTTCTTTCTTAGGCCGAACGTCAGGAGGGGGACATGTCCTATGTCCACTGACTCTGCTTTGAGTACAGTACTAGCTCTTACTCCTCTACTTCAATGAGCTTTCCTAGTTAGAAAAGGATGTTTCTTCACTCTTCTCAAGAGAAAGAGAAAGAATATGTTAACAGCGCTACGCACCTGTGAAAATCAATCTCCCCTGAACTCTTCTCTTTTGGAATTAGACTGTCTCTCTTCAACAGCGTATTCTAGCAAACAGCGGATTCTCTGCATCTATAGAATCTCTTTTCATTGCATACGATTCTCTCCATCTATGAGTCTGAGTTTCTTTCCAATTGATAGAGGGAATCTATCTTTAGATTGTAGAGGCATATTCATATGAAGTTATCCCAATAGGAATGTGCATATGTAGGTCAATCAGTTCCTTGCTTGCCTTACCCTTACTCTTCTTCGCATCTCGAAAGAGAAATCGCCTTTGAAACGATAAGCGCTACGCCCCTCGTTGCCTAATAGTTCTTGCTTCCTTAATCAATTACCTGCTGCTCTCCTTGCTGCTTTCCACTAATGGTATTCAAGAGTTGGATAAAGTTTCACTCTCGATGGCAAGGCTGGGGGAAGATCGAAACTTCTAAGGGATTCACCTCCTTCCGGATTCCTTCTAGCGCTTAAGGTGCGTAGCGGATTGACTAAGAGATGGGGCCGGTGTTGGGATACCTTTGAAGATGACTCTGAGTATAGGAAGGAAGAGGTTGGGGCTTTCTTTCTTTTCTCTCCTGTTTAGGAAGATAGCAGGCATCAAGACGAAGAGAGAAATTCCTCTGAATCAAAAAGGAAGGCTAGCGGTCAGATCTATCGGACGAATCCCCGTGCGGGAAAGAAAGCGAGAATCAGAATGACTGTGCCATTCTTTCCCATCACTCTGATTATCAGTCTTAGATGCACCAAAAAAGGCTCGAGCGAGAAGGCCTATCTTTAAGCTAAAAAAAGATGAGTTCCTGTGGTCTAAGCCCTCAAGTGTCATCGGCCTTCGGGATATAGAAACCTTCTTTCACTTTATTCAATTCAAAGAAGCCTCAAGGCGACATGGTTAGCAAGACAGTCAAGCAGGCAAGTTTGGGGTTTTCCTGCTTATAATTCAATTAGCAATAAGGGGTGTATTTTCCACCTGTGCCTGGTGAATTTCTTGCTGTCCCGGAAAGGGCCTAGCCTATATAGGTACATATCTTTCCATGGTAAGGTCTTCCCCTCCAGCCAGTTCTTGAACATCTAAGCCAGCAGCTGGGGCTAGAACAAGGAAGTTTGACAGCTTTGACTCTCCCCCTTCGTTCTCTCCCTTTTCTTCTGGGGGATTACTCGAATATGCTTTCTTCTCCTAGGGAATAGGGTGCATAGGCACGAAGTGATTGACCTTCGATGAGGAGTTGTCGCCTCTTCTAGGTCGGGAAGGGCTGTCAGTCCATGCGAGTTTCCTGCGCTAACCCCTTTTCTGCGGTTGAAGTTGGAGTTGGATTCTCTTTGCTGTCAATCCTGCCGAGGGACTTGCTTCCATACGAGCGCATAGAATAGAATTGTAAATGGAAATAGAATAGAATATAGTAAATAGAGTCAGTCAATATACCTTTTCTTATTCCATAGGTGGGTGCGCCTAGATTCAGCCAAGCCGCCACTTTGCAGTCACTGACTGAGTGGGCTCAGTTCGAATGAACTTGGATCGATCCAATCTCACTCTTTTCTTTCTTCACCTTTTCTTGAGGAGTACCCCCTCTTTAGGATGAAAAGGAAAGAAACCCTTGTGTAGTGATACACTCTGCCAAAGGTAGTTGTGAGCCTTCTCCCTATATGAAGTGCCTAATTGATTATGAATCTATCCTCATTCTATTCTTTAGTCGAGAATAGGTTGCATACGAGGGAGGGCCTTTTCTATACGATCGAATACGGTATGTTTCTATTTTCCTTGCAGAGCCAGTACCAGGACTAAGATAAGCCCTTCTATCTCTTGGGAGTTCCGCCCAAGGCCAGAGTGTGAGACTAGCCTTACCTAAGGAGAGTTATGCCCTTGGCGCAAGACAGTGATCAGTCCAAGTTTGAAAGGTATCCAATTCATACTCAAAAGGCCAATCCATCAGGCCCCTTAACAAAAGCAAGTTCATTTTCAAGTCTTTACATTAGTGCCTTTGATTGCCCATCCGATCTAGTTTGAGTGGTAGTTCCAAGTGATCCAATCTAGGGGATTTCCTTTTTTGCACAATTTTTATAATGGATTTCCCTTGTTTGAGTGGAAGTGTCAGTCCCAAGGCCAAGGCAAGTAGAAGAATCTTTCTAAGAATCCTCTTTTTTGGTAGGGCTATATCGATTTTTTTCTTCCCTGGTGAGGCTTTCTATCCTTCTTTCCTTGATTTGCTTTCTCTCCAGACAAAGAAAGCAGTTAATGAAGTGAAAAAGCCTTCCCTTCCAGCGTCAGTGTAAGAGTAAGAAGAAAGACGATGTAAAACCAGTTATAAAACTTGAGAAAGGAGGATAGTTACAATAGAAAAGATCCCCTAGTCTATCTATAGAATCTCCCCTTGAGCGAATTGCAGTGAAAAGGGAAGCAAGTCCAATTGCAATCCTAAGGTCAAACCCTGAAGTTGCAGTGCCAGTTTCTAGCAATACAGTATCAGTGAGCTTTCTCCTTCCCCGGGGATTTATTTTTAGTTTCTCTTGGGGGTGTTCTTCCAGCTTGTCCTCTTCCCTACGGTTTTCTTGCTGTCTCTGGGAGGACTAAGGAAAGATCCTAGTACTCAAGGTAGGGCTCTAGAGAAGATTCCCTGATAGAGCTAAGATAACTAGATTGATTTACGCTTTCCTCTTTCTTTTTTATCATATCTCTATAGAATTGGAACGATTTCCTTGCCAGTGATCAAACCTGAGTCTTTGAAGGCAGTGATAAAGCTACTCTGAATATCGAGCTAGCAGGAGGAGGAGGTCTATCAGTGGGCCTTTCCTTTCTCCCTTGAAAGCACTATGAACGAGCTGGCAAGGCCAATCCATCAGTCAAGGCAGGCAAAGAATCAAGCCGGGGGAGAAATCTCATTAGCCATCGAGCTTTTCATATTGACTAATACTGGAAAACCCTTTCCCAGCGGGGTAAAGTGCTAGGTAAAAAGCTAGGGATAAAGCATGTGAGAGGGTAAGCAAGAAGGACTATTCCCTTATTTCAAGTACTGTAACATTCTTTCGCTTATTTCCTGTTTTTTTCCATGTATATGGGGTATTGAAAGCCATCCAATTTCAGTCCATCTTCTCGCCGAAGAAAGCCTCAAAAGCGCTCAAGGATAAGTAAGTGAAGACAGTTAGATGAGGGCAGGGTAAATCAGAAAAAGGCAAGAAAGCCTGTTTTGGAAAGACTGCAGTATCGAATAAGCCAGAAACAGAAGTCTCTCTTTCTTTTCTTCCCTGTAAGCCAGAGCCTGTTGGAATCATAATAAAAGCCCCTGCTTCTTTTTCCACTGCACTGCCAGTTGAAGTTGAAATTGGAGTAGCTTTGCCCTTATATCCAGTCCATCCCATGGGAGTTGACTATCCAGAAGGAGTCTTTGTTTGCCTATTGTAAGACTCTTTCAATCTGGCTAAGGCCTTTCAGTGTCCACCCTAATATGTTAGTGCTTGGCTCTATCGAATGACTTTGTCCCTTACGAGGTACGTCTTCCTTTCTCTTCTCAAAATCCTAAGCTATCTTCTAAAAAAAGTGGATCTTCCTAATCAATATTGCTTGATAGAAAGGGAGTCTTTTGCCTCCTTCTAAGGTGTCTGTCAGGTTGACGTTTCCTTATCCCACTCTAGTGCTGGGAGGAAGCCTTCTTTCGCTATCGGGATACGTTGGACTGGAAAAAGGCAATGGCCTCCTGTACTTGGCCCGAGATTCGTTGCCAAAGCTAAAGCATTCGGGTAAACATACATACCCTATAGATTCCTTAGTCTATGGATAGTCCCTTACTCTGTATATCCTGTCAGTGCCTTACCTTGTCCTTGACTTGCCTTTCTTCCTTAGGGTCAATCACTTCGTGCCTGTAGTCCCTGTGTAAGAATCTTTCCTAAGGCAAGCGGGAAGCACTTCCAATGAGAATGGGATAGTTGGCTCTAGGTCAAGCGTAGGAAGGAGTACCCCATAAGCAAAAGAAGGGAAGTTCTATCTCATAAGCGAAAGAGGGGCATCCACTTTTTCCACCTTCGAGCCAGTTGCTGTCCTTTTCCCTTTTGTTTTGTCAGCCAGTGCTTTTTGAATATCACTCTCCGAAAGCGACTCTTTTCTGCTTGAGATCCAGAAGTTGGACTTTCTTCCTTTCGCCCTGCCAATCTGAATCTAATGACTTCCAGGCCAGTAGGTTGTGAACTAGGTTATCCTAGCCCTGCCAGTTCTGTTTCCCTTGGTTTTCCCCCTGTAAACCTTCCCTTTTCGCTCGTCTCTTGCTCGGGGATTTCTTCTTTGCTTTAGTAACATATTTGTACTTTATCTCCCTTACTTTTGCCTTTCCCGCACCGACCATGGGAGTTGCTTGGCTCCCGACTGTCTTGGCTTTGCGCCATACCCCGACTCTGAATCAGTTCTCATCCGATCTTGAGTCCCTTCCCGCCTCCTTCTGTTAGACCGTTTTTTCCCGGGCATGCAAAAGAAAAAGCTGTCCACCAACGGCGGAATAAGCTCTCAAAACGGCCTGACTTTCCTTCCGTTCACTTCATTCCCCAACGGCTGCTAACCAAATGGGAATGACGCTGCTTCCGGGTCACTGAATCACTTTCTATCCGAAAGCTTCACGCCAAGCAGTTGCTTTCCCTTACGCTCTGGCTTTGCTTTCTTTTGCTCCATTCCCAAGTGGCTTGCTAGCTTGGGCAAGAAAAGACTCTCTCTACCGTGATTCTTCGTTGCTTGGCTTACCGTCTCTAGACGCTTCCTCAGAATCAGCCGTAGATTCCCTGCCCGAAGGTTCTTTCTCCCGTATTGCATTGTGAATTGACATTGACCCCCACCTTGCTTCGTTCCTCTTGAAGGTGTTGGAACACAGTCAAACGCGAAAATGAAAGATTTCCATTCAAGTTTACGAGTGGAAATCCGATCTATGCCTAAAAACACGGTAAAAGGCTCAAATGCCCGAATGGAATTCAAGCTTAGGAAGAAAAAGGGGCTTGATGACGAAAATCACGGTCAAATGAACACTTTGTCAGTGACACCTTAACGATGGCTAGGGTGGTGGGTCAACTACTCAGTAAGAAGAACCACAGCTTTGAGGACCAAAATCCCGAGGTTGGATGCGCGTGAGAAGACCTACTCCTACTCATCTTTTTTCGATTCATTCTATTCCTTCACACCCAGCAATCTCCGATAAATACCCGAAAAGCTCCGCATCCGCTAACATTCTTTTTTTCTTTCTCGATAGCCAGATAGCAGAAGTTCAATCATTCCTCATTGACTTCCAGGGTTTCCATCCTCTGTGTGAAAGGTAATCAAGGAGTTGGCTATGACAGATTGGGCATCTTGTCGCTAAGAAAGAGCTGATCGACGACCACCCTTGAGTTGAGTTCTATGCTATTGACTTCTTCGGAACTGCTGGTCTCGAAACGATCGATCCCGGTCCAAAGTCTTGATCGGTCGAGCTCTCGTTCTCTATCTGGCCGGGTGATAGGTACTTTGCTTTCTCTTTATCTTATATCTTTCTTCTTCTTTTATAATTAGAAATTCTTATATAAAATAATATTATAAATAAATATTATTATAAAAATATTATAATATAAATAAATAAATATATATATTTATTTATGTCTTTATAAATATATATTTTATTAAATATATATATATTATATTTATTATTATTATTCTTATTATTATATAAAAATATATATATTATTATTATTATTATTCTTATTATTATATAAATAATAGCAAGCGGCCCTTTCTATTCTCTTTCTAGTATGGTTCCTCCATAATCACACTGAACGCCCAGCTTCGCAGAGCAGCTCTCTCCCCAGCCCACAGCAACGTGTGGAATCTGGATCGTTTTATCTAGCACAATTGCTTTTAGATATAAAGGAAAAAGTAATAACCTACGCCTTCTACTAGTATACTACTATGGAGAGACTAAGCTCTATTTCAGAGATTGGACTCTCTTACTGTGATTAGCCCCTACTAGTAAGAAGCTGTTCCCGAGCCAGGTTCCCTTTTGGGCTAAAAAGTCCCTTGAGCCGTGGAATCCCTTTTGTCTTGATTTAGGGGAATAGGCGCATTGATTAGGTTACGTGGTTCGAGCAATCTGCAGGAAGTTTCTTTTTTCTTTATTTTAGTCTTTTACAATTTATATTAAAGTAAGACGGATAGGGCATATTTGACTAGGAAGCAAGCAAAGCTAGTCCCCCCATACCAGCTAGCAGTCTCGTTTAGGGAGTCCCCTTCTTTACTGAGTAGGGTTCCCGGGTGCCTATGCGATTATTAAGGCAGGGTGCTACTGTACCAGTAGTGGAGTGGCTTGAATCAAATCGTTTGTCTAGAGAGGGTGTAGCGATAACCAAAGCTGACTGTACTATAAACTCAAGATGCTGTATAGGCAACTGGCCTTAGAGTAGTGTATCGAACTACAGGACAGGAGCGACCCATAATCATTGACGAAGAGGAAGGCTTGGAAAGGGATCAAACATATTGAGGAGAAGCTTTCACAAAGGCCAATAGCCGATAGCTGATGTCACTAGCCTGAACTTCTTTATCTACTTAAAAGCTGATGGGAGTACGGCTTTCTTCAAGGAAGTGTCCCCTATGATATTATATTAGTAAAGAGCCCTTGGATTCGCCTTTTTCCGTAAGCCTAGAAGCAAGGTGCAGTCAAGCCCTTTGAATCTTATCCATTGAAGAAGACAGACTTCAAGACTGAAACCTGCCCCTTTATTATTATTAGTAAGATAGGGTTCCAAACTTCGCCCTTCTATAATAGGGGAAAGTACAGACCCACGCCTAGGGATATACGAGCGCCATTCTTCAGATGGATCGCTGTTCGATAGTTATTGTAGCCGGGATAAGCAGGCACGAACTTCCGTATAGCGCCCTAGTTTTTTAGTACAAGTAGCTAAGGGGGCTAGGAGGTACGACTTGCGTAAAACTTGTGAAAGAATACTTGCTGCGCACCTGCTGAACAAGGCTCCTTGAAAGTCAAACGGAGATTACCAGTTCCGGAGGGACCAACCATTTTACTTCTAGGGGAGGGTCTAACATAGCGGAAGGCCACGGCTTTTGTGAGTGTTCAGCACAATACGGTACGGTATGCCACCAGCATAAATGAGGCGCACAAGAGCCACTGGCACGAGATAGATTTAATGCCAGCCTGGAAGTGATTCGCTAAGTCGGGTTTTCCAGCGGCCGCCTATTGTAGAATCGTCGATAACCTGGCTGCCACTATCATGTGTGTAAAGACTGACTGTATAGGTATACTGGAAACCGTTTGGCAAGTCAAGGGACCCTGAAATCCGCTCCTTAGCTATAACGTTCCAGAGTCATGCAGAACAGACACTAACCGTCCTTCAATTACTTTAATTGGACCTTCAAGGAACGAGTAGAGTACAAAAACGAAAGATCCGAGTAACCCTCCGAGCTAGGGATATTTAATAAAGGCCGTAGCAAGGAGACTTTAACAGACCAGTTAGAGTAAAGCCTCAACTTTCATAGAAGAGCTTCAGTAGGATAAAACAGCAATCCCAAGACTCGCTTTCCCGGACAATGTATATTGTGAAATGGTGGCGCTATAACAAATCCAGAGTACCTTAACTTGCGGTTGCCGCACAAAGCTGGTCACCTTAACCAGTCATACCCATTTATGGAGATTCAGGATCTGAAGCTCAAATTAAAGCCATGAAACAAGTAGCTACTCCTACTGCAATTGGGGGCTTCTTTTAAGCCAGCCCACCAAAGAATTCCACCTCGACTCCCCTCTATCAGAGAATCCATGAATTCCGGGCACCTGCAGTAGCAGCAGGGATGGGAAAGACAAATAACCAGCCAACTATGTATGCCTTAACTTCGTTCCTCTCATCTTCCTTATGGAATGGGCTCCTCCTTAGAATTAACGAGATCTAGAGTCTTGGATGAATCCTCTTGAAACGGGGTCGATCAACCCTAGAAGACTCGATGGCTTAACAGCCCAGTGAATAACCTGATTCAGAGAGATAACCCGGTCTTTAGACACTCGCCCTACTTCTAAAGATAGATAGAAAAGGTTGGGGAGTGCCAGATGCGGAAGCAGTTCCAGTCCCAGCTGCTGAGGTGGCGTAGTGACAGGCGGGAGCAATAACAAGAGAAGCAGCGGAAGATCCTGCAGTAGTATATTCGGTTGTTTGCGGTGGAATAGATTCAAGCGTCCGGGCCAGTAGATCCAGAGCAAATAGGCGTTGACTTAGTTGCTTTTGCAGTTGATTCTAATCCCGATGTTGATCCGACGCAACTTACCGGTGATAGTCGCAGCACCAGGAGCTTTCAAGGGAGGCAGACATGTATAGATAGTAGCTGATAGTGGCATACCTTCCGGATCGAGGGTCCCACCCGGTAAACACCATACAGGCGAAATACCAGCGGGGGGAGGAGGCTACTCTATCTCAAGCTCGACATGCTAAAGGCGTATGACAGACTAGAATGGGGCTTCCTAGAGAAAGTGCTCAGTCTCTATGGATTCAACCAGACATGGAGAAACTGGATCTGGCAATGTATATCCACTGCCCGTTTATCACTTCTAGTAAAAGAGGCCAGCCGAAGGGTAGCCAGCTCTCGAGGTCTGCGCCAAGGTGATCCCTTTTCCCTTACCTCTTCATATTGGCTGCTGAGGTGCTAGGCAGATCGATCCATGGAGAGGGCGCTGCTCGAAGAACAGCAAGAGCAGTAATCACTAGTGTTTCAAAGAAGTATGTGTCCTCTACGACTTCAAATTGACTCTTCGGTGTTTCAAGAACGGGAAGCGGTTTGAAGCAGGAAGTAGCTGTCTACGACTTTGAATTTGAATATAGTTTGAGTTAGTCTATAGTCTGTAGTGATACGGAACTGCTGTAAGAGCGGGTAGAGCAGTAGGAGCGGTAAGCAAAGAAAGCGGTTGTCGATGAAATTTTATTCAAATTCAAGCTGCGGTAGTCTACTTTGACTTTGAATTGAGGGATAGATGTGTAGGCTCGACCATCATTGGGAGAGGTAAGCAGGAGCTCTTACTCGACCAGCCCTTGATTTGATCCTAACTAGCCCCCTGTCCTTCCACTGACTTTCTTTTCTGGCTACCAACCTCCTTGAAGCAATGGACAACGTACTTGTCGGACTGCCTTTATTGAGACCCAACTTTACCACCCCGGATTCTTTACTCACTGGTAGGCGAAACCATGGATTTTGATCTTAGCTGCCAATTGCCCATTGGGCGGGACTCTGATAACTCGACTGATCCACCCCAAAGTAAGATTCGGGACACTACTTTCGACGTGCAGACCCTTCATCTGCAGATCTTGATATACCTGATCCTGATGCCACCGATGCCTTTCTACTCTGCAGCTCATGTCCTTCTGTACTGTTCTTTTTTTCTTGGCATTGTATTGATTTTTTTCATGTAGGATTTGCAAGATGAGTAATGACACACTCGTCAGCCCTCTCTTCAAGTTCAGTGGCTGAACGCAAGTCTTGATCAACTCTTCCACTAACTAAAGATTCCGAGAGGTAGACATAGAAGGACAATGTTACGATTCTCTTTTTTCTGCCCAGATCCCGACTCTCTTTGTCTTTGCCGACCAAAGGAGTAAGCGCCACCAAAAACAAGCAAAAGAAAAGAAAGAGAGCTAGAGCGAAGGAGAGGGCCCGATCAGTCTTGATCTCACTTTCTTCACTAGCTTGGAATAATGAGCAACTGAGTCCAAGAAGGAAAAGTAGTTAAGCGCTTGGATTCCACTTTTTATTTATCTTGATCTGGATACTAAAGAACTAATGGCTTATGGATGGTAACGACGTTCTAGCTTCTTATGTCACTATTCAATCACTTTTCACCTCTCGCTTGCTTTGTTAACTCGCCTTTTTGTCTTAAAGTAATATTAAATGAACTTTGAGTCTGTCACCCTGATATCGGATATAGTACAGTTGACGGTTCACTACCGACTTAAACCCTAAGACCAAACTTGTGCTTAGGATATCTTTCTTTATAGTCACCTTCATATGTCAACTGTCACAGGAGAGGTAGCAGCGAGACTTGGACCTGGGACCTTGTGATACTCAACGAGTGTCTATACAGAGAAAGTCAAGTTTTTTCGATTTTTTATAAAGAAGCGGGACCACCAAACCCCTAAATCGTGGATTCTTGTGCCAGAGAGAGACTCCCCAACCTTAGCTTTTCCCTCCAATTCCTCTATCTTTTGTTTACTAACCATGGCCACGTGAAACACACCCTTTCGATTCGAAAATCATTCTTTGTCGCGAACATTCCTCTCTACAGATGCTTATGCTTCCCCAACTATTGACCCCTTGCCGAGTGCCGAGGAAAGGAAATCTGTCAAGCTAACCATTAGCGGCTGTCACTTGATTGTGGTACTGCCCCTGACTCGAAAAATCAGCAATGAGGAGGACAATGTACTTTTTTTTTTCATCAGCCTTTCTTTGTCCTGACGACGCGTCCCTACTATGACAGGGCATAAGCTAATTGGGAAACTGAGACATCCGTAGAATCTATGCTCCGTCATTACCTTACTCTCGAGTCAATATAGTAAGGCTAAAGACTCAAGCGGACTCCCCCTCCCTCTCATGTGAAATGCGAGTTGAATCCTTGGAGACCGGCCCTCGAAAGTAAGGACACTTTGGGCGGAAACGACTATCTTTCATGGCTTTCTCTTTCTCTAGAAAAGTAGGGGAATTTTCAGAAGATCGATCACATACGTGTGTTGATTCATTTTCATTCACATATTGTAACGTGATCTCAGATACGAAAACTTAATCAAAGAAGATGGGCTTAGGTGGGACTCGAACCCAACAAATCTCACAACCGTTTTTAGAAGCCTACTGTGGTCTTTGATCCGGCATATGTTGGTTGCAGTCGAGGATATCCTTGCCAAAGTACGAATCCGGCAGGTCTCAGTCAGTATTGAGCCGTTAACCGCACCAAAGAACCGATTTGTGAGAGGCGCGATGAAATCCGCTTCCTCAGAGGAAAGAAGGCTACCACATGGCTGGGACAATAAAGAAAATAGAATACGACATGAGGTCTTGCCCTCGGGCTCGGAACTATGCGATCGTCTTCCTCTCTTTTTCTTCCTTACTCTTTCCCATATAAGCTGGACTTCCCTTTTTGCTGAAGTGACTGGTTAGACTATTTACGCCTTGAGTATTCAAGACTATGTGCACTTGCTTATGTGACGAGTGAGAGTTCTTAATTTCTTAAATTTCTTTTTTGGGCCTGGTATGGATTTGCTTACTCTACCTCTATAGATTGACAAAGCAGCCTAATAATGTCTTTCTTACCGTTCTGCCTTATATATTCTTCCAACCAAGCAAGTTTCTTTTCTTATTTATGTTATGGTGTGTGAAGAAAGAAGTGCTCATGTTATATAACTAACATTTTTTTCCTATTCAATACTCAATCGATGCATGTTGAAATATTTTTATAAAAATATGGTCTATGTGGAGAAAGAGATCTCACATGTCCTATCTGGGTTCTTTACTTTGTTTAGATAATGTGCCAGATTAGCTGTGACACAAGAGAAAGACTTTTTTATTGAAGAGAAATAAAAAGGGTTGGCCTCTAGATCTTGACATCGAGCCTTATTTAGCTTTATCTTGAAATTCAATTTGTTATATCTGATCTCTCTCTTGGTCTTTCTCCTCGTTTATTGCCATGCCAGTTCATTTGACAAAGACGTGGAACCTCATATCTATCTCATTTGGATCTATATCCTATCCTTATATTTTCCTATTTATCTGGCTTGCTAATTGCTAACTCAACAGTGGAGTATACTCAGCCTTAAGTGTGTCTATGCTCTTGTACAACACATTCTGCTGAAGCAAGTAATTCGTAAAGATTGGTAGAAGTTTATAAAACAACGATAGATCCTTCACTTTTTCGGGGAGAGCATGTCATCGAAGAGTTTCCAACATTCACTCTTCGATGACATGTTCCTTTGAGTGCACGATTCCTTAGCTGTGCCTGTTTGGTACCGAGCTCTTTGATGGCCTTTCTTTATCCGTTCACGCTAAAAGGTAGTGAGTGGAGTCAGGCACAAAGCGATCCTCAGCAGCCGAAAGAAGCCTTGTTCGGTCTCCTGTTGAAGTGGTGACTCACCTGCAACATAAGTTTTGCAAACCTAGGTTAATTCCACTTTCCACTGGACGAAGGCAAAAAGAAAGAGATAGAATACGACGGTTTTTCAGGCGTATAGAGAATGACACGATCATCTAGCCTTGGTC
>JAHSVC010000029.1:425000-430000 GCA_021397845.1 Areca catechu
GGCGCTTTTTCGCCTTCTCTTCGCTCTGGACAGGAGCGCTAATGGACACGGGGAGGGAGCAGGCGAAGCGTGTCGTTCGTAATGGAAAGAAAGAGACCACTACTTCGCCTCTTTGTTGGACCGCCGGCGCGAACACAGTGGTCTCTGACCAGGACCAGGAACCAATTCGAATTTGGATCTTGACATGTCGGTTGTTTTTAACCGTAGGCATCTCGCCAGGAAGTTGGTGGGCTCATCATGAATTAGGTCGGGGTGGCTGGTGGTTTCGGGATCCCGTAGAAAATGCCTCTTTTATGCCTCGGGTATTAGCCACAGCTCGTATTCATTCAGTAATTCTACCCCTTCTTCATTCTTGGATCTCGCTTCTTAATATTTTGACTCTTCCATGCTGTGTCTCAGGAACCTTTTCAATACGGTCCGGATTGCTAGCTCCCGTTCATAGTTCTGCTACAGACGATACACGAGGAAGATTTTTATGGCGGTTCTTCCTTCTAATTACAGGCATATCTATGAATCTTTTCTACCAGATGAAGCAGCAGGCATCGGTCCGTAGAACCTATAAAAAAGAGATGGTTGTGGCGCGAAGTACTCTTGTGCACCTACGTCACTCGGCTCGCGCGCAACCCCGCCCCGTTATGTTATGGAAGAATTTAGCTTATTGCTGGGCTGGTTATTCAGAGCCAGCAATTGGCTGCCGGATTTCGTCCCGTCCGTAGCGCTTCGGAAGTCACTGTGGCGTGGCTGAATGTAGAGCAGTCCGTGACGGAACTTTGATCAGTATATTATTTAGAACTTCGGAAGATGGTCAAGGTAGCTTGCTTCCAAGCCACTGCACTAGATGCGCATGTAGTCGTAGCAGCAGTCCTGCCGGTAGCAAAGTAGCATAGCCAAGAAAGCCGGTTTCAGCCGCAAGCAAGTAGTCCAGTAGCCAGAAAGCTAGCAGCAGCAAGGGCAGTGAGCAAGCAAGCGGTAGCCAAGGATAGGGCTTTGAAGCGGTAAGTTGCGGGGTAGCCAGGCCCAGTAGGCAGAGCGGTCCAATCAGGCCAGTCAGGGAAGAGTCCCGGTCTTTGGATTGACCCACACCCTTTTCCTTCCGTTCGGTGAATCAACCTTGGCATTACCTAAATTAAATATCCAATTCATAGAGAAAAATGACTCCGCGGATTGGCTCCCTTTCTTAACCTCGCAATGAACAAAATGAGACGTTTGCTTGCTTCACCGCCAACAAACAGGCCCACTAGGATGCTCTCTTGGATTGGGTATGGGAGAGGAGGCCTATACATCCACTTTCATAGCATAGCTGGTGTGTTACTGGAATAACTGCTTTATTACTTTGTATTGTCTCTTAGCAACACCTTATCAAGTAGTTGTTCTTTTAAGCTTTCCTTTGTGTTGTGACTTCTTTCTTCTCTACAAATGGTAGAGCCACAGGTCAGTAGAGCAGGTGTATCGTTTTCATAGCAGGTTCATTGCAGGCATAACAGTTGTATGGCTTTTCTAGCAGCTTTCTATATCATTTTGTATAGGAGGAGAACGCTTTCTAGCTATAGAGCAGTTATATTACTTTCATAGCGTTTAGTAGTTGTAGGGATAGGTAGCTACAAGTAGTGCTTGAATGGGAAGACTCTTTTGAGTTGTTTTCTTTCAAGAAGGAGTGCTTGAAACATAGCTAACCCTTCTTAAGGCAAGAGTGCTTGAAGAGAAAGCTACCCAAAGGAGAAGCAGTATACGCAAGGTCTAAGCCTTACATAGTTGTCTTTGTCTCCTTGGTACCCCTCCCTCTTATTCTTCCTCTGTAATAGCAGCCTCGCTAGCGAAGAGTCTTCCAAGCCCTGAGCGCGCTGAGTGCTTAGCACTGAATTAATAGCATCACTTCTACCACTTGCATAGCATATCGGTAGTAGCTACAAGACAAAAAACTAACTCAAGAACGCAAGAGAAGTGCTTTTTAAATGGTAGAGCTACAAGAAAGCATCTACTAAGCTAACCATCTAATCTAAGCAGTAGTATCTCAACTCAAGGAATAGCTTTCCCGCAAGAGGAAAGAGCATCTATCTACACAGTTAGCTGCCCCTACTTTGGGATATTGCCTTAGCTAGGTTGGCTCCTAGGCTAAAGCAACTGTACAACAGGCGATGTTATCAGCGATGCCTCGCAGCATGGAATGTTATTTCTTCTTCCTCTGGGCTCTGGAATGGAAGAATTGGTTCAGCATCAACCCCGGGATTCTTTCCCCGACTACAAGAAAAGAAAGCCTTGCTTGCTTCTAATTTGGTTTGGCATTCTAAGGAGCAACTTCCCCGTAGGCTCGATTCGGTTCCATCCTATACCTTCTATCCTACGTCTTATCACTCGGAATCGCATTCTATCACACTGGTCACACTGGTGGTACTTTTGTTGAATTAAAAGATTGGATTAGTCTTTCTGTACCCACCCGCCACCCCTGTTTGAGAGTGATTAAATATCAATAGGGGAACCTCCTAATAAGGAAGTTGCTCCTTGGAAAAGCCTTTTCGCTGCCAAGCCTTTTTCTTATTTTTTGGGCAAGAATCCATCTCGGTTTAAGAATTCACCCAATTGGGACATCCATTCAGAACCTGAAACCATTACCAACGAAAAAGAAGGTGTTAGAAAGGGGCTTCGAAAGAACTCTTAAAAGAAGAAGGATGCAGCGAGCGAGCCTGTTAAGCTGCGATTGAGCCTAAGTCTTTCCAAAAAGGGTCACTTTATTGATAAGTTCCCATAATAATACCTTTCTCATCGAGAATTTACAACAACTGAAACTGAAACTGATGCCCACACCAAACGAGATAACTCAGTTGGTGTGAGAAGTAGAAAGCGCTCTGGTGGGATCCTTACGGACAGAAAAAGATTGCAGTCAGTTTGATAATAATCGAGTGACATTACTTCTTCGGTCCGAACCAAGGAATCAGTTAGATATGATGCAAAATGGATCTTGTTCTATCGTTGATCAGAGATTTCTATATGAAAAATACGAATCGGAGTTTGAAGAAGGGGAAGGAGCCGTCGACCCGCAACAGATAGAGGAGGATTTATTCAATCACATAGTTTGGGCTCCTAGAATATGGCGCCCTTGTGGCAATCTATTTGATTGTATCGAAAGGCCCACTGAATTGGGATTTCCCTATTGGGGCGGGTCATTTCGGGGCAAGCGGATCATTTTTCATAAAGAGGATGAGCTTCAAGAGAATGATTCGGAGTTCTTGCAGAGTGGAACCATGCAGTACCAGACACGAGATAGATCTTCCAAAGAACAAGGCTTTTTTCGAATAAGCCAATTAATTTGGGACCCTGCGGATCCATTCTTTTTCCTATTCAAAGATCAGCCCTTTGTCTCTGTGTTTTCACGTCGAGAATTCTTTGCAGATGAAGAGATGTCAAAGGGGCTTATTACTTACCAAACAAATCCTCCTACATCTATATATAAACGCTGGTTCATCAAGAATACGCAAGAAAAGCACTTCGAATTGTTGATTCATCGCCAGAGATGGCTTAGAACCAATAGTTCATTATCTAATGGATCTTTCCGTTCTAATACTCTATCCGAGAGTTATCAGTATTTATCAAATCTGTTCCTATCTAACGGAACGCTATTGGATCAAATGACAAAGACATTGTTGAGAAAGAGATGGCTTTTCCCGGATGAAATGAAACATTTGATTCATGTAACAGGAGAAAGATTTCCCATTCCTTAGACGTAAAGATATGTGGCCATGAAAAAGGGATTAAGTGGAACAAACAGGATTGGCCGGGTGGTAGAGTCGTGGAAACACTTGTTTATTCCATATTTTTTACCTTAGCTCCATGGAACAATATGCTACTGCTGAAACATGGAAGAATTGAAATCTTAGATCAAAACACTATGTATGGATGATATGAACTGCCTAAACAAGAATTCTTGAACGGCGAACAACCAGAGCCTATTACTCACTACATCAAACAATTTCCATTAATGAAACCATGTAAATCCATCAGAAAATAAAAAATACGCATGTCCGATGAAATGGTTGTTGCTATCTGCTCCAATAACGAATCATTGGTTTAACTGAATAACTAAAGAAAATAGAAAGACCTTTCTCTTCGTCTCAGGTCGATGGATCTTCTCAATTGGAAGATCTCCCATATGGATAATACACATTCCAGTTGACCGAGCCTAATTCTAATTGTTTTGTTCCGAAGCAAAGATATCCACGGAGGCCGGTTCGTCCTATTCAGATATTCACGACCAAGAGGTACTGGATTCTCTTTCGGATAGGCCCTGAAAGGAGAAGGAAGGCTGGAATGCCAACAGACGTCTGTCTATTCTCTAATTCACCCGACCCGAGAGTACCCATTTTGGGAACGTCCAGTGCCAAAGTCACTGAATGGGTAAGTCGCCAATCCCTAAAACGGATGTACTTTATCTGCTGGGTTATGGGTACTAGTGGGTATTTTACCAGAGGTTTCTATCAATCTACCCTTGTGTGATTCCTGTTGAATCATATACTCGGGGGGTGGGTGCAGGGCGGACGATTTCCAAACGGACTCCTCATTCATTAGATAGAGAAGATCGCCAAGATTTCGTGATCCGCTGCCGAACCTATTCCAATTCCAACAGCTCGGACTCGGATCGTGGGGATCGCCGGAATACTTCGTATCAACAGATAAGATACTCGGTATATCAATATTGATTAGATCCGAAATCTGTTATTGAATTGCTCATTCAATGAGCATTCTCAATATTATGCCTTGAAGAGGACTCGAACCTCCACGCTCTTTAGCACGAGATTTTGAGTCTCGCGTGTCTACCATTTCACCATCAAGGCATCTTGAAAGTGAATCGTATTCCATGAACATGATATCTATCTAATGTGATATATGGAATATATGACAAAGGTGGAATGTTGGAGTATTTCTATCGATCGGTCATGTCATATAGGCCCGAGTCAGACATCAAATTGCTTCGATTTGAATTATCCGGGGGATACCTTATATATATC
>JAHSVC010000029.1:440000-497500 GCA_021397845.1 Areca catechu
ATCAAAGCCATCTAAGGCAGATACCGGTGTTTGCTCAGTGCCTTTTCCAAGTCTTGTTTCCGAGCTATGATCTGTTGAGTCTGCTGAGCCAAGACCTGACCTGCTAAGCTAGGCCTTCCTTTGCTCTATCTGTTTCTTCTTACTCTCTTATGAGTTCTTCTCCTTATGATCTAACCTACTCGCACTCCTTATTTAAATACACGATGTTGCTTGCCCGCTTCATCTCTCAATCTCGCTTGGTAGAAAGAAGATATAAGGAAAGGGGATAATAAACAACGTTCTTGACTTCTTAGCTCATCGGGCTGTCTTAATAGGCTTAGCCCGCAAACAGATATACTGGCTTCCGTTGGTGATGGTTGTTAAGGTTGACGCCTCTCCGCCTGCTCCTTATGTCGATACTCCCGTCTTCTCCTTCTCCGCTTTCCCCCTTCGCCTTTCAGTATTTCCGAGTTCTACCGGCTCTCCTTTATCATATTTCCTATAACGAAGAGAGCAGTTGGGCGCCTAAGACTGATCTTTCGTGCCTTTTGCCGGGAGGACAAAGCGTAGGGCTTTCGTGTCGAGCTGTAGTACCCGTGGATACTCACTTTTTCACTTTTTTCGTGATATGCCCTCGCGCGCACACGATTTCTTTTCTTTTAGGAAATCCTCTTTTGCTTGCGGAAGACTCTGACCCTGGATAGGAAGAAGCGAAAGAAGCCTTTCCTTCAGTGGGGACGAGAAGAAGGACTTTCGTGGCCCAGCAGGAGTCCTGTCGTCTACCGCCAAATTCATCAGGAACTGTTTTCATTTTTGGGGGGGAGATTCCTTCTCCTGTATGTCCTTCACAACCCTCCCCGACCCTGACTTTCTCTGCTTTCGCTTGGATCTAGGTCTGCTCGCTTGACCTCCTTGAGAATTTTGGCATGCATCTTATTGAGCTTTTTCCAGAAATCATCGTGTCACTTCTATTTTTTCTATCAAAAAACCGCAGAAGCATCAACTCAAAACAAAAGTGTTGGCAGGAGGCAATGCAGGAATCAATTGTTTCATTAAAGAAAAACAAGACCTGGGAGTTGGGGAAATTAGCCTCAAGTTGTTGGATGCAAATGGCTTTCAAAGGTAAAGCATAAGGCAGATGGCACGATAGAGAGGTTCAAAGCGCGTCTGGTAGCCAAGGGACAATGGGTAGACTATGATGAAACGTTTTCTCCGATTGCTAAAATGACCAATGTCAGATGCATTCTGTCCATAGCAGCGGATGGGAACTTTTTCAGTTAGATGTTCAAAACCTTCATGGTCGTTATAAAGAAAACCAAGTTCCGAAACTTGACTCATCTTCGGAATCCAGGCAGGGAAAAGCAAGAAAAGAATACCAACTAACTCAACTAGTGATATCTAAATCTTAGCAAAAATAAATGGATGTATGTCTTCGTGTTCCACCCAGCCATGATGCATGACAGGAGAGAGCGAGCACAAGAAAGAAAGGAAAGGGAAAACCCAGCCGGATAAGCGGAAGAATGAGTTTCATATAATATTAATAAGCGTCAGTTTGATAAAGACGAGCTCTTTCCCGTGGCGGCTATCTATCTTAAAAAGGCGGCTGATTCCCGACCTCGCGTTGGCAGTGAGTGTTCGTGGGTCCCGAAATGACTTATCTTCTCTATCCCTGATTAGAGACTTGGCGAGCGTGGCTCGGTCTCATGCACATCACGTCTCTCAACCTCTCTCTCGAATAGGCGGCTCGAGATCCCCTTCTTAGCGCTAAGGTAAGGCTAAGGCGTAGTCCCATCTGCCTAGTCACGAATTGATGTGATGATCTGCAGCGCCTGCGCTGTACTGGCCGGACCATGTTGTATTTCATAGCCCGCTCGCCTCCCCTTCCCCTGTGCCCGGACACAGAAGAAAAAATGAGTGATGGTTAAATGATTCTAGTTTGTCCTATTCAAACAGGAAAGAAAGGAAAGGTCAGGTTCGGAGCGGAAAGGAAGTACTGGTTCAACCAGATAGGAGTGACGGAACAGAATTATACCTAAACTTTATCGTAACTGAAAAGGAAATGGGAAGATGTCTGCGAACTATGTTGCACATGAATATCTAGGCGAGCTAGTTCCCTCCCTTTTAATATACTTTGAATAGAAATAGTAGCAGTGCTGTGCTTGTATGGGCATCCGCCCTATTCCCTGTCCCACTAGCCCCAGTATTATACCGAGTATCCGTATTTGTAGAAGTCCCAAGATACCCGGTATAAAGACTCGCCTTCGTAGCAGTCTCTAGCCCGGGGGTTTTCGTTTGAGTTCCAGCTGAAGTGCTAATCTTCATTCAATTCTTTCTCATGGCCAGTAAGCAGAAGTAGGCAAGCATCCTGTCTAAATGTGTCCCGTGACGTGAGACCTAGCTTACCATAGATTGGTTCGGGAGGTATTCCCTTTCGCTCTATGTTATTCCCAGTCCTGGTAACTGTAGTGGCATTCTCTCTTGGCGCGAGTTCCATTGCAGGCGAGTTTGAAAGTCTTTCAAGCTGTCTCTTGACGGGCAGTCCCTTTCTCAATTCCATTCCATGTTGGTCCAAGCGAGGCAATAAATAGGGTTCCTTCCAGTCCTTTTGGATAATGGATATGGATATGTTTAGGCTTGTAGTTCCCCTCCAGGCGATTTGAGTGCTCTTGCGGTACTGGGGTTTTCGTTTGATTTCCTGGGGGCACTCCCTTTTCTTTGGGGCGAGCGAGCTTTTAGGGTACTTTCCATAAGCGAAAATGGTTTCAAGGCAAATTTGAAAGGAAGAGTTTTTCAAGGAGGAGTATCTCGGCAAGGTCAAGCCAGTTAAGTTATCTTACTTTTTACAGTCCAGCAAGCAGGAAGGAGTATCTCAAGCGAGCTGTCAAGGGAAAGAAAGTGATAATATCCTCGCTAATTTTCTGTATTACAATAGGATATTTCCTGTTTCCAATTACCTTTTTTGGGGGTCCGTAGGCGACCTTAAGCATTGAAATGCTGTCTCTTGATCCTGAAAAATGGATGGAGCTAAAGAGTGAAATCGCTTACTTGCCCGCGTCCTCTAGGCATCTTTCTTTTAGTTTTAACTGCCTGCCTAAGTGGGTCACGTGACACCTAGCTCGCCATATATTCCTGCCTATTTCCTACCGATTTACTCTCCAGGTCTAGACCTAAGGACATCTAATTCCATGTAAGTTTCTTTCTTTTCACCTTCGCCTTCGAGTCACTCGCTGCCTCAAGCAAGCAGCCCGGGAAAGACCAGACCAGAAGAAGGTCAAGTCCAATCCTATTCATACTTACTTTATTAGGCCTTCGTTTCCCCCTTTCTCAACTCGGAGAAAGCCAGGCAATGTAGCAGATTCTCGGCATCTTATATAAAAAAAAGTTAATATATGATTCAATAGCATCGGATTATGTAACAGTTGGCAAGTCTCATCATATCCCACTAGATGAGATGATGTCCAGCTAAAAGCTCCCCTCCTTCTTCTTAGGAAAGGAAGCTTCCGATTCAACGAGAATAGGAAAACTAGTATGGTATTCATCTAAGGCATACGCAATGGTAACCAGGCAGAAGTATTTCAGATCCTCCAAGTGAGACGATCTAAAGCCTGCGGAAGATGCCTATTTCTTTTTTTTTAATGGAGCAGTCTCTCTCCGTGCCTTCGATTGCTTGACTATTCCTGCTTGTGTTCTTTCCCGATAGCGATTGGTAAGACGAGTTGCGCTTGCTAATACACACCTGCTTGCTGTTTTTCCTTCGGTTGCTTTCCTCTTCCTATTCATTCATACTAACCACTAGTAGATCTAGGAGAGAGTGACCATTTGGTCTCCTGAGGAGTAGTTGCCTAGTAGCCAGCTGACTGACGAGTACCAGCAGCAGTGACGGTTACGCTTTCTTATGCCGATTCCTATTCCTAGTGTAAAAAGGGGATAACAATAAGTAAGGAGCTCTCCTAAGCCACGTGGAAAAGATATACTTCAATCCGGATGGGGAATCCACTCCTCCCAATGCAATTGAGTAGGACGATGCATAAACTGAGCAAGCTTGTTGAAGGGGGTAAGGCATTGGCATTGAGAAAGTTTTTTTATCCAAAAAATGGGATAACTAAGAAAGCAGCAAATCCTTTGATGAATGAGAGTGACTCGCTCTGTGTTGGCCCGAGGATGAGATAGAGTTGACTCCCGCAGGGAAGAGGAAGGAAATAAAAAACTTCATATTTGATTCAAAGTCTTTATATCCCAAAGGCCTCTGAAACTTTCTCAAATGGATGAGATAGCGAAACTTTATTCCATCCATCTTGAATCGGCAGAACTATGGGGTTTTATTTTTACAGAATGAAGGATCAATCAGTCAGTCGACTACCTTATCCGTGGGCTACTCGACCAGGATCAGTTCAATGCATTCTAACTTCGCTTGCCCAGTTGCGGCGAGGAAACCAAGACCACTACCACTTCCTCCTTCCCACTTTTGACTAGAGCACTAGTCACTACTAAGAAAAGAGAGATAGAAAGCATTAGGGGAGAGTTCACTAAAAAAGTGCATGAGTTATTGGAGCTCCGGTAATGAATGAAGCAATAGATCTTAGGGAGAGATAAGTTATTGATGTGATGACAAGGCATACCCGAGTAGTGCCACTCGGGACAATTCCTATTTCTTTGTTCTCTGTCCTCTTCTCTTGAAGCCCTTGCTTGGTATCATGTCTCGGTAGTACAGTACTCGGTATCGATAGTCTTTCCCCTCTCCGTGATCCAATTGTGGTTTCCTTTTCTGATCGAGAGATTAATAAGACTGGAATCTACCGAGGGAACTTCTCGATAGGGAACTGGTCATTCAGTGCTTTCTGTCTCAACGGAAGTGCGAAAGCCTACTTTTTGCTTTGAATACGAGATCAGAATAAGCAACCATCTTCTTTTCTTTTTTAGAGTAGATTGTCAGCGGTGGTACCGGAATAGAATGAAATGGAAGAGTTCCCCCGAAAGAACAAGGTTGGTAGTAAGTAGAGGAGATCTAGAAGGTTGGGATGAATAGTTTCAGTTGGAATGCCAAATCATTAGCGACTGGCGCTGTCTTCAATAAGTACCATTGAGGTATGTAGGGTCAGGTTAGGGAAAACTTTAGCACATAGCTGGGCTGAAGCTCAAACCAAACAACGACATGGTAAACCAAGCTATTGGTGCGGAGTTCCATCTCTCTTTGCCTGAAGCTCTCTTCCTTGAGAGTTTGGACTGGAAAAAATCTGGAACAGAAGCTGGAATTGACCAATGGCACTAGTCCCGATGTCTTTTTTGAACACCTGCTACACTTCTCTATTACTATATCTGACCATATCTCGTACCAAGGCTGAAACAGTACCGAGATGAACCAGAAGTAGAGGGAAAGACTCCTACTCAGCTCTTCATTGCCAGCTAGCGCAGACTAGCGGTTAGACGTAGACGCTTCGTGTGAATTATTCCACGAAAGCTAGAGTTCAGGTATAGTGAAAGTAACTTATAACAAAAATTTGAACTATAGTGTGCCCCATTCCTCACTCACGAGCTCTTTCTCAGCCCAAGGAAGAGAAAGTCCTAAAGCAGTCAATCCAGAAAGAAAGGTACTAAATTCCGTCTATTCGACATCGGCGCAGGCTAAAAAGGAACCTAATACCTCAGATGTCAAAGAAATGGAAATGGATGCTTCCTGCTTTCAGGAAAGTAAGGCACTACAGGTATTGGATTCCGCTTTCACTAATGAACCAGGCAGACTTGTATGAAAATAAATTGATAGAGTCAGATTCAATAGATGGGCAAAGAGCTCCAATAGCAAAGACCGGTAATCCCCGATCGGCGTATTTTAGGAAAAATACGTTTTTAGGAGGAATATTATCTTTTATAGAGTTAGGTAAAATAGGGTGTTTGGTAGAATCCGTTGTTTTGAAGATAGAACTTTTCCTCTCTAGACTTCCTATTTGAAAGCTCTATCGGAAATAGTCGGAGATAATCGGAAAAAAGACACAAAAAACGGATTCTCCGACACTTATCCGATTCTGTTAAGTTATCTATGTTTTTTTCCTGATCCGTCTGATCCACTGTGGACCTGCCAAAGAAAGCTGGCCGACATATTGTAGAGACTCTCGGGTTATGGATGAAAGATTTATCCCGTTCAATCTCTAAGTAGCCTGGCCTTAACCGATATTCATATTCCATGAAGAAAGTCTCATTTACAAGCTGCAAAATCTACTCGATCATTCCCGTTTACGCACGACAAGCGCTTTCAGGCCCACCTTCTTAGCGAAGCTTTTTGTGTCATATGATCGGTGTTGATCTTCATTCTATACATTCTCTTAGCAACTGCTCAAGTCGGTCGTCTTCTATCCACACATGGCGTGTGGGGGATTCAATCAATAGAAGTTGGTCTTCTTTCTGTGGAGCCGTTAGGTAGGCTACCTGTGAGGTTGAGGTGAGTGTGGGCAGGGGACGGACATTGATTGAAGGTTGAGTCTTCTACCGGGGAGGAATATCATCTGTTAAAGCTGCTGCGATTTTTCGACTGACTCGAAAGGTGGGTGAATAAAAAAAGGCAACCTCATTCGATCCAACCTCACAAACAACAAAAAATAGGGGAGGAATTTATAGGGCTTACGAAGCGCGACATGGGGAAGACAGATCGATCGGAAGCGTATCATCCCTCCTGGAGATTGAAATAATAGCTGTTATTGAAATGCCACTTTCAGTGGAAGAAAAAGATGAAATGAAAAAGGTAATAAAGATCACTACTATACTACTGAAAGCAGAGTTAGCAAGCGAAGCGCTAAAGGCAGCTAAAAAGCGTATAGCGTATCCTGGACTTTTCAAAGCGAAAGCTCACTCGCTCCATAGAAGGAGAGGAAGCGAAGACGGAGCTAAGAAGTAAAGAAAGAGACAGGAATAGGAAAAGGATACGAATACCGAGACCTCTTCCTCAGAAAGCAGTTCTGGGAATGGATCTTGGGGAAAGACATGGCAGACAGATAGGATGCACAGCTCTGAGTGAAGACAAATTCCCAATCCAGGGGGAGTCTATGCCATAGAAGCTTACGAAGACCCATTCGGAAAAGGCCTATACATGGCTACCTTCAAAGAAGTCTCATCTTTTTTGAAGCAGATGGCCTGGACTACATGGGTGTCATAGCAGCTGCGCAGTATAACGAATACAACTTCCTACGGGACAAACTCTCCAAGAGGTACGGGCACGCCATTGCCAAGTTCTTCGATGAAAAGGCCTATGGAATCATCTGGGAGCAGTGGGACTACTTTGAGGAAATGAGCCGCAAACTCTCCCCAGATGAGCCTCTTCCTGAACCAAGAGTTCCGCTTGCACCTAGAGGCCTGCCATCCGACCGTATGGGCACCGCTTCGATTCCCGCATTCTAAAAGAGGTGCGATTCGATTCCCAGAAGACTCTTCTGATACAAATGAGACGCCCCCTACTATGTAAATTAGGTAAAGGGGCTCTTACATCTCAACTCCTTCATCGAGTTGCACTCCATTAGAAAAAAGTACTCCCACAAGTCCGACGGAAGTCACATCGTCTACACAAACGTAGTACTCGTGGAAACTTCCGCCCTAGCCATCGCCAGATCCGGAAGAAGTTGTCGCCGCCATTGCCTAGTCCTTTCCTTTCCCGAAAAGAGATTTTCACACTTCTTTCATTCAAGACAAGACGGATTCTACCCTGATCGATGACCAGCTCGACTTTATCGACATCAAGGCCCGTCATGTGGGAGGGGTCGAGGCATGCCTTAAAGTGGAATAGTTTGCATCGTCGGTAAGAGCGATTTGACATAAAGATCTCCTCCTCAAACATTCCATTTTTTATTTTGAAAACGAGCTTCCTGAGCGACATCTTTTATTTGGAAAAAGGGAACCAACGCCGCTAGGCAAGGCGGAGCTGGGCGTGGGAAACGATCTCTCAAATAAGCGAGTCCAAAGCATGTGTGTTAAGCGCATATATCTATTAATTCGAACACGGGACACCAGCCTTGAAGAAGGGCCCCTCTGGGGTTCTTTTGTGGAATAGAGTTTCAAGGGCTCCAGGTGCAGGAACAAGACCAATGAAATGGGGTGCCACTACGTGTGATATTTTGTATAGATTAATCTCCAGACATTGGCTTATGAAAGCTAGCCTGACACCTCTCTTTAAGAGCATGCCCCGGGAACAGAGCAAAAAGAAGCTCTTTGTGACCACTACAGAATCTTTCGTTCCTATGGTCTTTCGATCGCTTCAAAGCCGTCCCCGGCTGAGTTCGGGGAATGATACGCTTCGCTTTTTGCTTCAAGGAGATGCCCTTGGCAGTGCCCCATGCTAGTAATGAACCTGTTCATAGATGAAATATGCTCCAAGCGACTTAGTTTCCCGGTATCGAAGGCTTCCCAGCCGCTACTAAGATGCGTTTTGCAGGACGTAAAGAAAATTCTAGGACTCGGTGAAGACCAATCCGATAGGGCCAGATCTCTCTTCTTCTTTATAGGAAAGTCCGCTCAGTGGTAGCATGAAAGCGGATAACCAAGGTAGGAATACTGGGGATTTGACCCTCAGAAATGATAGGTCGACCGCATGAATGAGTCGAGATGGCAAGCACAATTCTTAAGCTTAGTAAAGAACCTTTGGTACGTGGAGATTTTTCCCTCTCAGGTTCGTTCATAGGAGAGGTGTAAGGCAGAAGGAAGAGTACTCTCTGGGCTTGGATATAGGTCCACGAGGGATTTTTCGGGCATTTTCTGAAGCTAGGAAAAAGATATAAGGAGGCCATAGCCCTAATGGAAGGCTTTCTCTATGCTTCTTGTGGGGTTTCTTAAGCTAAGGCAAGCATGCGCAGTATCGAGCGATCCTAGCCGCAGGGGTCGGGCCCCAAGCCTCTGAACTAGCACTACAAGGCTCGCCATAGGCCTCCGGAGCGAGGCTTTGAGCCTTGTGTCCAAAGCATAATGAGAAGTGGCCCTAGGGGGCCCTTTTCTAGCCATATCGAGTTGAGCCTACCCATCCCTCCTTGTAAGAGGGAATATTCTACTTACCATGTCACAAAGCAATCGCTGAATTAACTCTTCTGGCTTCTGCCATTGAAGCAATCCCGAGATCTTCCTATTTTCCATTTGGCATAGTACACTGGTGTGACCATTTAGCTCATCTTGATAGCCGGGGCTAACCCTCTCGGAGCATGTCTCAGGAACAATTCTAGAAAGTGATCAAAGAGCGGGGAAAGGTGCATTTTGGGCTATTAAAATAAGTATGGAAGTGGGCTCAAAAGGAGGATTTGACTGCTATTGATGTGCTGAAGCTCTGTTCCAAGAAAGAGAGATTTGACTGCCATGACATAGGCTTTCTACCTACAATCAAACGAAATCAAAGATCGAATCGAGAAGGAAATGAACCTAATTCATATAGCTACTTGGTATGACTAGAGAGACCACTCCGACCCCTATAGCTCCCGGGGCTGACCTCAAAGAGGAGACTCTCACTACTTTCATTCTATCTGATGAGAGCACATTCAAGGGACGCCGCTTTGGCAGAGCATAGCCTTTGGGGCAGGGGCGGGTAATCTGCCTCCGGATCAATATGAGCACGATCAGGCCATGGAAGACTCGGATCAAAGCAGACCTCCAGATTCGGCGCAGTTAAGTCGACAGCCTCAGATAGGGTCGGCTCATCAGAGATTGTTCGGAGACACTTCTACAGCTTCAGGGGAAAGATTTTTTTTTTCCACGGCTTCGGAATCTGCATCGCCAGTTAACATCATCGGTTGCAGCTTCAACTTCGGCAGTCGGCATTCCCTTCGGAGACTTAGACTACGTCAGAACGATTAGACCTTGGCAGAACCATAATTCGCAGCGGAAGGTTCGGACCACTCATCAGAGACTGGCACGGACTCTGATCGGAACAATTCGATACGCCAAAAAAACCTTTGACCGAGCTATTGACTACAACGACTACGACGACGGGGGGAGACTGAACCCAGGCGAATGGGCATGGGATTCAGGCTCAGCAGATCTGTAAGGCTCGGATAGAGCACTACCAGATATGGCAAGACTAGGGCGGGAAGAGGACTTAACTTAGCCGCCTTAGCCTGGGGCCTTGGAAGGATCTGGCCATAGTGACAAGAGCTGGTCACCCCGGAGAGATGGGAAGGAGGGCGGTGGGTGGAGAAGCAAAGGTGGTTTATGAGACTGATCAAAAGCTCTTTTTCTTGAAGAGAAGAAATCGATTCCTAGACAAAAGGCAGAATTTGAAGTATAAGGCATTAGGCGCACTCACTGCGCTTTCCCTTGCCCAGATGTTCGCCTTTCTAAGTCAAAAGTAATGGTGACCGGCCTAAGACAGGAGCCTCGTAACATGTTGACGCGAAGACCTCCGAACTGAGGGTTCGGTCAGTAGAGGGGACGACTTTGCCTCCCCGGAAGAAGAATAGTCCCGCTCTCTAGCCGACTGATCCTGTTGAGAATAGAACTGGGAGGGAACGTGTCACATTAGAGGTGAACGATCAGAGGTGTCCTCTAATCACCACGATGAGGCTGGTCCCTCTTTTAGTAGACTCAGCTATGAATGAAGAAATGAATGCCGGGCTCTCCTTATTCATTCTATAGGGCACTGCTAACCCCCAAGAAAGATCTTAATGCTGATCACTTCTTTGACGGCATCACCCTTCACTTGTAGTCCTCCTTTGAGTGTAGGTTCAATTGGATTGGATGAATCTGTCAAGTCAAGGTCAACGTACGAAGCAGCAAGGATGGTGCATCGCCTCTTTATCGTTCTCGCTCGGAAGCCAAAACGAACACGCCTGCTACCCACTGTACTGGACCTTCGACCAGGCATTCTACCCGTTGTCGAATCGGAACCAACCACCACTCCTTTCTTGTCTGGCTCTCGAAGAGTTGAGCGGGCGCTGGCCAGCAACTTCCGTGCCTGAGAATGGAAGAGGGCATAGATTCATTCTTCGTACCTGGTCCAGCCTCACAACCCTTCGCGGGTTGGTCAGACGGAATTGGACAAAGAAAAGAGAGTGCTCGACCGGAACAACGTCAAACCATAGAACACAGCTCCTTTCGGTCGAACCCGCCGGAAAGAAAGACGACCTTACCTTTTTCGTAGATAGTCTCAGTAAGAGCTACTGTAGTCTCCCCCGTTGACCTTCTTTTGTAGATAGAATCTTCAATGAGTGGAAAGGACTCCCAGACTTGCTCCGCAGTACGAGCCTCATACAGAGCCGCGCCCTTGTGATATGATAAGAAGAAAAGGGGCCAGGCCGCCCTCTTTTCTTTTCCGCACCAACCCTGATTGTAAAATCGGGTGTATAGCTCAGTTGGTAGAGCATTGGGCTTTTAACCTAATGGTCGCAGGTTCAAGTCCTGCTATACCCAAAAAAAACCACTCTTGTATTCGTAAGGATGCATAGTAGCGTTCAAAGAGCACTCTTTGGCCTTGAGACTCGCCCCTTTCTCATCAACATCTCGACTTCGCTCGTTGTGTGAGGTAAGTATAAAGGAGATCAGACTGGCTCGGTCATCGATAGGCCGGCCTTCTCCTTATTCATTGGATAGGGCGCGGGGGAGAGTCAAGTCAAGCACTAGTTAGTTGGGGTGGGACGCACCAAAACAGCGTTCGTTGTACTAGCGCCTTCTTTTGAAGCTAAACAGAGGCTCGAAAGACGGAGTACGTCCGAAGTCGTTGGCTGCCTTTTTGTAGTGCGCAAGTCAGAGTGAACTTCTTCTTCTGTTCTGCGAATCTACAAGCCATAGTTGTCGAGCAGCCAGCTAAAAGAGAGAAACGTGATGACTCGATGTCCCTGGCGAAAATAGTTGCTACTACTTTTTTGCTTTTTCAAAAAAAAAAGGGTTGGGCTAGAACAGAAGAAATTCTCAATGACGAAGAGAGGCTACGCTCGCTAAGCAGCTCAGAAGAATGGTGCGCGAAGGTGCAATTGAGCGACCGTCTTGAGCTGAACTTGACATCAGGTACAATTCCCATCCTATAGCCGAAGTTTATTTTGGTTCCGATAAAGCTTCCAATTCTGTTAGTGATTAGTGATCCCGGGAACCGAGGGCGGTGGGTGGGGAAAGGGAAGCGGAAGGGAAGTAGGCCTGCCTAAACAAGGAAGGGGAGCTATTCCTGGGCTATCCATCTGCTTCGTTCATGTCGGGCCTGTACGTGCTGTCTTCTACCCTAGTGTATTAGGGCTAGTAAGCTGAGCATACTCTGCTCGCCCCGGCTCCAAAGCATTGAAATAACTAATACAGGGTTAGTCGAAAATAGACTCCTTGAGAGTCTTATAGGAGACGGGTGTGACACTACTACTACATCAACCGAAGCGAAAGGATCATTGGGGTATACCATGGTTGAAAGAGCAAGGGTAGCCACTCTACTAGGTGATATTCTGGGTATGCTCTTTGACCTTTTAACCAAGAACCCTAGGATCAGGAAGATCCTTTTCTCTATTGATTGGAGACTAGGATCGGGAATATCCTTTTTTTTGGGGGAGGATCTTCTCACTCACTTTACGGGTGAACCCGGGACGCACTTTTCCCGCTTCAGGAGAAAAGAGGAAGATAAGGCCAACGGTGCTCGGACCAGAAGAGAGTAGTCGAGCCATTCCTCCGCTCGCCGAGCTCCTCGCTATAAGGCGAATCGAATCCATTTATCACAATCATGCTCGTCAAACCTTATGTCGTCACCCGTTCACGGGTCAGGACGAGCTGTACTTCTACCGATGATGCTACCATACCTTACTCCGGTGTAATATCTTCTTCCGCCCAAATTTGATCACAAACATCTCTGGGAAAGGGAAAAGACACATACCCCGAAAGCAGACAAATTATCTCATCCGCTCATCTGAGGCGGAGCATTCATCTCTATCTGAAGACTTGGGAAAAACTGGAGTTGTTGGTTCGGCTGAGACTGATGCTTCGACAAAGGAATTGACTCTTCCTTTCATTTAGGAAAAAAGAAATCCACGCTTTCGGAGGACCAGTAAACCTCGTTTAGTAAGGCTTTTTATTAAGATGGAAGATATAGGGCAGAAGAAGATCAGGCACGCAAACCAAGTCTTTCCAGTCGGGGAGTTAGAGGAAGGGTTTCCTGTTACTTTCTCACCATTTGGTAGGCATGCCAACAAGATCTCATGAGAGCTTTGAATCAATCAGTAAGCTCACTCACAATCTACGGCTCAATTAGCACTTTCCAAAAAGGGAATTCTTTCCATCTCAGGGAAAGGTAGTGATTGAGACAATCCAGCGGCGTGATTCTATGCTCAACTCAATAAAGAAGCCTTTCTTTCAGCGAGCGAAACCCTCGCCGCACAGCTCTTTAGTCTCTTTTCTTCCTACCCCACCTTTAGTTTAGCCCAAAAGGTAAGGCCCATGGAAAATCATTCTTTTCCTCTCCTTTCTCGGCTCGTTCGTTGGCATCAATTCAATCAATCTCTCTCTTTGAATTGCCGAGTTGGAAGATCTCTCCTTATTCAAGAGAGAGTACCCAGGAGAAGGCAATCCAACCTTTGAACGTTTTTTGAAACTCCTGCTTTGTTCATAAAGGTAAAGTAGTTCCGGTGAGCAGTTCAGTAAGCAAAGTAGTTCGGGTGAGCAGTTCCTTTCCCTAGGGGATCAGATCATGAAGAAAATCTTTCCATTCGGTGGGCCAGCTACTATCTAAAGTGGCGACTTGCTTTGGTAAAGACAGAAGGAATGAGTACTAGCTTCAACAAATCATTACCTTGCAATTGGATAGTACCCCTTGTTTCTGCTTATGAAAAATAGCAACTGGCTATTTTTGCTAGCCTCCTAGCAATGGAAGTTTTACCTGAAATGCTACTAGAGAAAGAACCTAATGTAAATAGAATGACACTAGCAACTCCTCATAGAACTCCCAGTTAGCTTGGCTGGATCGACGAATCCACTTTCCTTTTGAAAAACGTACCGGAAGGTAGAACCCAGAAAACCGCATATAAGTGAACTCAAACTACATCGAAGAGAAATGGCCTGCAAACCATTAGCCTAAGGATAGAATAGATTCCCTATCTCTTCCTTTTACTCTGGGGAATGAGACTCAGAACTACTGGTACTCTTATCCGTTATACCGTTAGCGCTCTTTCCAGTCTGGTTTGCTATCTTACCCGCTGGCTAGAAAAGTGTGCTTTCAAACTCACTTGCGCTTACTTACTTCATTGCCCCTTCGAAAAGGAATTTTGAATACCTAATTTCAAACTGGCTTTCCAAAAACAGGCTAACTTGCCTAAGACTAATGTAAAGGATTGAAAACTTCCTAGCTTGCAAAAAAGACTCCCTCTTTCGCTTGAAAACTTGCCTACACTCTATTACATCTTTTCTACCTATTTTTCCTACTTTTTTTTTTTTTAACCTTCAGCGAAAAGGAAAGAAATTGGCTCGCATTACGACGAAGGGATTAAAAAAGGCAAAGGATAGGCGCAAGGTTCTACCTCTAAAGGCACTTGACAGTGCAGCAGGCATCGGAAACACAAGTTCAAATTTGTTCAACTATACAGGCTATAAACAAGCCTATCAGCCTTTTTTTCTCTACAATCGAGATCTTATACATACATATTACACGGGAAAGAGAAGCTCCGAAAAAGCCCACTACTTCCTTAAGTCATACTCATCTCATAAAAAAGAAACTCACTCACTTTAAGTAGGACTGGAACTTTGAAAACTCTCTGCTATAACTGCTATCCAAAGTATCCGCCTTAGCACTATTCTATTATTGGTAGTCTTGCTAGGTTTTTAGCTCTGTCAGATCGTTAGCTCATTCGCTCGTTGGCTTGTAGCCGACCCCTTTCGCTCCTTACGTTCGTTTAGCCCATTTAGCTCGTTTCGTTGTGACCCACATCCAATCCAAAGACACTCCCAACGGCTTATGCACCTCGAGGGAACGGAACCATGTCCTGTCCTAAGTCTAGGGAAAGAATCCAAGGTATGAAAGACCTCGACTGAAAAAAAGAGGGAACATAAAAAAAATGCGTTCTTACCTTTTTATATAAAATCCCTACTTCTCTAAGTAAAGTAAGAGAGTTACGAATGAAACTAGACTAGAAAAAGGTATTATACTGTCTTCCCAAAGATCCCTATCCCGTCGCTTTTTTTCTTACTTTAATTTAAGGCACAAGGGCTTACTTTTTTTTCTCCAACAGGCTCTGTTGCAAGAGATGAACCAATTCCAGTGCTTAGGCGTACCACACTCTTTACTGCGGAGAGAAAGCGCATATTCAAATACAAATGAAATCAATTCTTCCAACCAAGGAGAGTCATCCTTAGCTCTAGCTCTTTACCGAGCCCCCCCTTTACCTTAACCTTGATCTAACCTTTTTACCCTAGCCCCTAGCCTTTCACCTAGATGGCTGAGGATATGCTACATATTCACTTGAAAATGGAAGCACTAATAAGAATAGCTCTGGGGAGAGCGTTAGAGCATATGGAATGGCAGAGAGAACGAAATTGGATGACTGGCAACTCACACTTGAACTGGTTTGATAACTTCCTTACCCGAAAAGAGCTTACTGGCTTATTTCATTTTTCGCCTAATGACTGCAACTCCAACAGAATTGAACTAGCCTGCTATCGAAGGATCGCCATGCAACGAAACTGGAACTTACTAAACTGACTTGGCTGAATCGACATGAGCTTACCTTAGGACTTGTTCTCGCTCGCCAGGAGAAGTCATTAGATTAGATGATTTTAGGTCTGGCAGGAAGGAAACTCCCAATCGCTGGGATGGAACTTGATGCAACGGAACTGGCTAAAAATTAGGCCCTTTACCCTGCTTCTAAAAAAGTTGCTATATCCACTGTTGGCTTGTCTTCCCGGCTTTCGAGTAGTGCTTTCCAGACTTGAGAGCGTAGGAATAGCAGGAATCAGAAGGACTTTTCGAGATGGCAAGAAATGAACAATGGCTGCAAGGTATTACTTAAAAAAAGCTTAAAAAATAGGGCTTATTAGGAGAGGTACTCCCACGGGATCGCAAGGCAAAGGTGCTAGATGGCAAGCAGAAAGAAGGAGACTGAAACTGGATATAAGAAGCACTCCTATTGGCTGCAAAGGATTCAAAATCGAAGGGGCTTCGCAATGGAAGCACTTAGTACTGAATGAATGGCAAGGCAAGAAAACTCCAACCTAGTCCAGTTATCTTTTAGCTATCTCACTGAACTAGCAGGGAGAGGGGATTCTATTAGGACTGGCAGGGCTTGCCTTAAGAACTGGATGGATTGCAAAAGAACTAGAACTGCCATAGGCTTACAGACTGAAGGCGCTAGGGAGACTAAGATGAATATCATAAATCAGCTAGGAATATCCTCACTTGAAATCGGACATGCTAGTAAGGGACTAGAAAAGAGAGTGCTCTCAAACTCTTTGCTCGTTTGGATCGATCAGATCGGGGAGATCTAGATGACATGACCTCTTTCTATTGGATAAAATAAAAGAAAGGTTGACTTATTTACTTACCAGGGGCTAAGTGGAGACTGACTTTCCTTAAATGCCTTAGCTGGGGCACTCAATTAAGAGATTAGATGAGCACTTGAACTGGCCTACTAGCAGGCTATCCCCAAAAAGCTCTATCACTTGTTCGTCCCCCCAAGGTGATTGGAAATGTCTGGCAAAGCACTGGCAAGAAGGGAGTCATTTTCAATGGGTAAGATGGCAATCTCACACTCTGTTAATGGAAGGGCAAAAGAAAAGACTGTATTGAAGCCAACTGTCAAACCGCCTAGAGGGAAACTACCAATGACTGGACTGGATGTAAGATACCCCCAGCGAGAAGTACTACAATTGGATGGGCAACTACTGCTTATAAAGAGTGTTCTACTGATTCTTTTCCTATTAGACTAGTTAGTTTTTATATATTATGTATGTACTAGTAATTAGTGTATAAAAGTATAAAATACTTACAATCAATATTTTATTTAAAAAGAACATTCTTATAATACTCCAAGTGAATAATAACCTTCATATTAGTAAAGACTAACGGCGTAGGCAATTGCCACTTATCAAACCACTGTAATTGGCTAGAATGAAACTCCAACTCAATCTCCATCCACTCCAACTTCAACTGGACCCCTAACTCCGATTTTAGAACTGTCTCAAAAGCTAGAGATTCAGAATGGACTGAAACGAGATCTTTCCGAACTAAAAATCGAAAGAAGGCAACTCATGAACTAGTTGGGAAAGAATTCTCTAGAGGAAAAGAGTGAGCCCTTCCACCTGGAAAAGAAACTTTGGCTTGATACTATTTTGAGGGGAAAAGAAAAGCGATTCCAACTTTTAGTACCTGCGAGGGGCTCTAGGGACCCTAAAAAGAAAAAGAGGGAGCATCCAGAAGTGGTCTGCTTGACAACTTACTTGAATAAAGGAAAGGCCTGCTTGAAAGGCTTCCTCACTCGCCGTAACAGACTAAGGGGTGAAAGAACTCGAACATTTTCACTTTTGACTTGGTAACCATACCCGAAATCATGAGCAGGACAGAGGAGTGAAGAACAAACAGCCCTATCCTAGGATAAAAAAGCCTTTCGAATCCATATTCGAATTTAGCCATAGAGGAAGAGAAAATAGATTCTAATTCTAGGAGTCCAAAAAAGCGTATTCTATTTTCTATTCTATAAGGGAAGAGAGGAAAGAAAGTCTATTATATAGGAAAATACGAAAGAAAATATTAGTCATCCAGATAAGAATAATAGGTAATATGCACGGATAAAAGAAAAGAACTTGATTTCACTTGCTTTCTCACTGGCTAATCTAGGCCTACTAACATATGACTGTATAAGAAGGAAGCTAGTAGAGCTTTTGCCTTTTTCCCGGCTTGAGAGAAGTTGAATGCCTCCATTTTCTGCTCGCTTGAAAAAGGGACTGCCGGAAAAGAGACGGCGGGGTTACCGTCGAAGGTAAGGACAGAGACTTCTCCTTTTTGGAATGGCACTACTGGACTGGTATTGGATTGGCTCAAAGGCAGAAGAATTGGATGGAAAGGAAAGCCTTACAGGACGCTAGCTTATTAAGTTAAGAAACTCAGATAAGGCTTTCAAGTATATTTCAAACAGTTATGCTTCCCGCTTGGCTTGTGGGATATTGCCAATGCCCCTTGATTCTGCAGGCTTGAAAAGAACTGGATGGATTCCATTTTCCCTGGACCTAGAATTAGAATTAGAATAGAAGGAGCTTTTGACCTATAACCAGCTATTATCCCTAACTTGCTTGCTGGCGGAAGGGGAAATTATGGCTGCAACCCTTAACACTCCAAAAAGCTGGCTGGGAACTGGAATAGAACTATCAGGGAAAGAAATTTATTTATTATCTATAGACATAGCAGATACTGTAATCAATTCACCGGGTGACCCACCAGATTCTCCTTTGAGTTGCATGCTCGCTAATAGTTCTTATATGAGGGAAGGAATGAAAAAATTTAGTTAGTTCTTTTCTTGGGTTTCGTACAAGAACTTCATATCTGGCTAGATTTACTGCTTCCATTTCCTTAAAAAATCTCTGGGACTTGAATCAATATTGAAATGGAAATCGGAATCATAATCCGCATTAGCAGGTGGTGAAGTAGTGGAACTCTTAGCAGCTTTCGTCTTATAAGGTTCATCGACCGAAGGGAAAAACCTTAAATGAAACACGTGAAGAAGGGAAAGAATAACGACTTCGGCCAGCTCCACCAAAAAAAAGTTCAGACATTACTGGATCGGGTCGAGGGTATTGATTCATACCGATCACTCCGCTATCAAAGAATGTCTTACCACTGAAAATGCTAGAGTCACCAGGTGGATCCATCCTAATGAAGGATTTGGCGAAACCAACCTATTGTTGAGAAACCTAGAGACTTCAAAGGCATAGGCATTTTATATTGTATGCAGGCAGAGGTAGCAGCCCTACTAGTGTAGGAGGGAGTTTTTTTCCAAGTAACCAAAAGAATGATATAGTGAGATCTTCTTTTCTTCTTGATTGGATTGGCTAGGTTAAGGCATTCCATCGTCTTTTCGTTTTCAGACCCGAAAAAGAGAAAGATGGAAAAGCAAGGTCGGAGGTTCTTTATTCCCTTCACGCAGGTTCCATGGGTTCGGTACTTAATTCCTAATCGACGGTCCCGGCTGCTTCTTCCGCGGTCGATCTTTCATCAAGAGTCAATAATCCTCGTTCTTCTAATACCTAGCGGTACTATGTTCTTCTAATACCTAGCGGTACTATCCTCCAGCTACGGGTCTTCGTCTTCCTTGCCGATGAGTGCTAGCTATCTCCAGCTTCTAAGGCGCACTACTAATTTCATAGGGCAGGTTCCCGTAGTTCCGTTTGCATCTATGGCGCAGTACAGGTTTTCAGCTAGAAATGTGAAATCAATATAAACTATTAGGTTACAACCAAGATCTGCTTCTCGGGTTCCTGGCTCGCTCAGTAAAGAAGAGTACGGCGAAGACTATTCACCGTTTGCAGCAATAGAATAGATAGATACGGGAACTGATAAGGCAATCTACGGGTTTGAATCCTCTGTTTGGTACGGTACAACCTATATACTCTTCCTTTACAGATAAGGCTATGTACGGCAATAAATTCCCCACGATAAGGGGCACTACTACTACTAATTGACAATACTCGACACTACACATTTCAGCGGGCACGGAGACTTTACTTGACTCGAGACCGGTTTCATAGGGCACTACAGCTTGCCTTGCCTCGATTTCAGGTCTGGTTCCCGTAGACCCGATCCCTAGGAGATTTGGACTACTTGTCAAGCACAGGAAGCTCTCCTCTTGGGCCCTTACCTGACTACAGTTAGATAACTATATAGCGTTCTACGGCCTGACTTTAAACCGCTTGCTTCAATAGCAATTGTAGGCTTTGATGCGGGCACTACTCATTTACTTTACTCGACACCGGGTTTGAAGCGCTATCCGCTTTCCTTTACTCGGCACTACGGGTGAAAAAGACTTCTTTAGGGGCACTACTGCTTTGATACCGGAGTTTGCTGGTGAGACAGTACGAGTCAAAGTAGCAGTCCTTAGGGGCTGGCTGAAAAGAGCCTCCCCGCAACAGAAAGGAAGAGTCTCTCGTCTCGGGACAGGCTATGTACTAATTGAATAGCTATCTACGGCTTCAAAAGAAGATGAAAAACCACTATTCCTTACATCTATAGCGGACTACGGGTTAAAAACAACATGGAGAAATGGCCAGGTGCTTACTATATTCATATATCAATAGCTATGTATGGGACTTGCCTCTTCGGTTCCTGGCTCGCTTCCCCTCGCACTACGGGTTTAAACGGTTTGCTACTTCCTTACACTAATTCCCCCCCTGCTGATCCCGGTACGGAAAGATCTGCTCTTCATTTACTAATATATATATTATTCTAAGAAAGTCTAAGGAAAGAACTGAAAAACAACATGGAGAGCTTGACTTGATTGACTCGTAGGCTTTTCCGCGGGCACTACTCATTTAATTGATCCCGGAGTTTGGAGATAAGTCTATCCCCGGGTTTGAAGCGGTATCTACTAATTGAATCTCCTCTGCCCCTAAGCTTGTAAGGCTATCCACGGGAACAGAAAAAGAACTGTTAGAATCAAAACCACTATTTCTGACAACATATAGATAAGGCTATCCACTCATTGAAGCTGGCACTACTCATTGACTTTTATCTCCTTCTAAGGCGGAGTACTGCTTTGATTCCTCTGCTCGGTTTGCAGCTTCCTTACAACTATTCCTATCCCCGGGAACTGAAAAACAACATGGAGTACACATTCCCTTCGATCTATCCTATCCATCCCATTTCCACATTCATAGCTTTCAACGGGCATTTCGGTATCTTTGCTCTTGATCTCGGCTCTGCCCTTTGCTTCAATAGATAGAGTGAGTATGCTTTGTTTGATCTCGGCTCTACGGCATTGACTGATGCGGGAACTACTGCTTCTAAGGTCCAGCTTTCCTTTCAAAGACCCGGTTTGCTTCTTAGGTAAGGCTATCTACGGCATTGACTTGATACACATTTAGTTGACTCGACCCCGGTTGAGGCTAACGCTATGTAGGCTTTCCTTTCAAAGACCCCGTTTGCCGCTATCTCCTTGATGCCGGAGTTTGCTTCAGTGAGTATAATTGCCTCTCCCCCGTTTGGTTCTATTCTATAGCGTTCTACGGGAACTTCAAAAGAACATATATAAATAGCTATGGTAGGCATTGACTTGACTCTCCTTGTGTTGTAGCTATCTACTAATCAATAGCGGACTATGGCTTTGATTGAATAGGGCACGTGGGATGGGCTTACTAGGGCTTTAAACCGTAGGCTTCTAAGGCTATCTCTGGTTTCAGCGGGCACGTATCATGTACTTTATAAGATAAGACCCCTGTTGCAGCTTCAATACTTAATTAATCAATAGCGGGCACTACGGCAATAAATTCAAAAGAACATGGAGATAAGGCTATCTACGGCATTGAATAGGGCACGGAACTCTCCGCCCTTACTTTATTACTTGGTAGCTATCTACTCATTTAGTTGACTCGATCCCGGTTGGTTGAGGCTTAAAAAGATAATGGAGATCAGGCCATGGTTTGCGAAGATGCCTCCCGAAGCTTTGCCTCAATAGATAGAAGTAGGCTTTACTCAAAACCGTTTGCTGGTTCCATCCCTTTGCTTTACCTTCCCCGAGCAGCTATCGTATCATTTGAAGCGCTATCTAGTAATTGAAGCGGGCAGTACGGGAACAGAAAAACCAACAGAAGGCAGTGCTCGCTATCGTTTGCTTGCTTTTCCCATCTACCCGGTTGGGACTGAAAAAGAACATTATGATCAGGCAGAGTAGGCATACGGCATTAATGCGCTATCTACTAAACAAGACTATCCCCCGGTTGATGCAATAGAGATAGTAGGCTTTTCATAGGCTTTACCTTCCCCGGTTGAGGCTAACGCTAGAGTCATCTTTCCCTTCCCCGAAGCTGGTTCCGAACTACTGTTATCTATTGCTAACGGTTGACTGTTGACTGCTTCTAACTCTGTTCATTGGCATCGGTGTCGGTGAGCAGGGGCGGTGGGTAAAGGCAAGCAACAGTAATCAACTTCTATCCCCGGGTTTGATGCAGGCATGTATAATGGAATTGATCTCTCCTCTGCCCCGGTTGCATCTTAGGTTAGGCGCACTAGGGCAGGTCTTTTGATCCTCGGTTTTCTTATGAAAAACGGAATCTTGTTTGCTTGCTCGCTATGGTTTGGTTGACTATCCAACAGCTTCTCTGCCTCCCGTTGCTTCAATAGCGATAGTCTAATTTCTGCTCCGTTTGCTTTAGAACGGTATCGTAGGGTTTACTTTTCAGCGGGAACTAGGGCTTTCCTTTTCTTCCTCTGCCCCGTTTGCTTAAAAGGCTATCTCCGAGTGGCAATAAAGAGTGCGTTCGTTCCTTCAAGCAGGAAGGATGCAAAGCAATCCAAGGGAAAGCTAGACCTCGAGTGAAGGAAGACGGGAGCCACTCTAGTGACCCCTGAAAAGGGTCCGTACTAACCTTACCAGTTATTACTGCCTAGTGTCCAAACTGATTAGAGAGCTGTTGAATAAGCAAATCGGCTGTTTACAGTTACAGCAAACAGGAAATCAGAGCAGTCGTGTGGAAGGTCTTCCTTCGGCCTTTGCTTCCTCTTCTTAGCCTAGCCCCCTCCAGGTAAGGAGAAAGAAGTGAACCCGAATAGGTGGTCATTCATGATTGGCTTAGTCAATCCCTTCACTTGCCATGGTCAATGCTCAGCCTTGCCATATCCCACGCTCGTAGCAAAGACGTAAACAACAAAGGAAGGACTATGCTTTCATGTGCCGAAGATCGTCTTCTCCTCTTCCTCTTCTCTGCCCCTTCTTTTCTTCTACTAGACATGGCATGCCTCCTGTTCGTATCTTAACTGTGCAACCTTCTCTTGCAAACAATCCCTTCGTCGCTAACACCGGCCCTATCCCTTTAGGTACTACCTTCGAGGAATTCCTCTCGCGTCCTTGTATTGAGTTGAGCGCATTCTCTAACAGCTTTGATGCCGAGGCAGCCATCCTCTTGCCAATCCTAAACAAAAGAAAGAAAAGGGTTGGTGTGGCCACCTTCATTGGTTGAGTAAGGGGCATTTACCTATCAGTCCTAGTCCTAAGGCGCAATCGGAGCACTAAGCCCAACTACTGCTTTACTCCGTTAATTATACCTCCTTCTCCTAGTCCTACTCCTGATGGTTATTTCGGATTCTGTGCCCGGGTGGTATCAACACACTATTGATTCAACCTCTTCGGGCATTAACGTTGTCACCTCCTTTATTTGAAAAAAAGGGATCTGTGTCACTATGTGGAATCGGATCTAACATGTCCGCACCTTCCCCAGCGTCGAAGTCAAGTGTCAGTTCCTTTAAGCCCTTCTTGAACAACCTACTTATGTGCAGTGGATTCTGTTCCTATTCGTCCAAATTGGGCATTTGAAACAAAGAGCGCATTCGATGCCATGCCTCACTCCCCAAAGTAAGGCAAATTTGCTTCATTCTGACCTAGCCTTAATGGCAACAGTTCTTTCTGTCTCGACTGCGAAATCAAGAGGAAAGTCAGAAAGGAAAGACAGCGCGGGTAAGAAGGATTTCCTGCTGTTAACAGCTAAAACACCGTATACCGATTCTTCCTCATGTCCGTGGGTGGTACCTTAACACTATTGATTAACGTGCGAAAAGAGCGTGTATTCGTGCTACCTCTCTAAGACCCTTCTCTCAAAGCCGCTCCTTCTTCAACTCCTGGCCTGGCAAAATCCGATATGTCACTTCCTTGTCCTCTTCCTTGGATGCCCCCTGCTCTTCGAATTCTATTGATCAAACCGTTTGATGACATAGAGACTGATATTCCTAAGAGATTCTTTCTTGCAGCCTATTCTATTCCTCAAAGAGGATTACGCCCATCTAGGAATTTCTCATCCCTTCAAGAAGAATCGAATCATCGCCCGCAAGCACGGGATGAGTGACAGCTCAAAGCGTAGAGGCAATTCCTGATCTTCTCTTTCTATAAATAGAATATCATAATCGAAGACAGATCGTAGCTACGAGAAGAAAGGTATGCCGGTTGATGGATGTTTCCACTTTGTTTACCGAATTGAATTGTTGTTGACTTTCGGTCGTGGTACTTTTAGTTGGTCTTCTGTGTACCCAGAGAAAGGGGACCAGATCGAATTAGCTCTGGTTCAAGGAGCCTAGCCTTCTTTCGTAGCCAAGGGCGTTAAGGCTCTCCTTCAGAGATGGAGAGAAAGGGCTGGTATAGAATCCGATCTTTCTCTTTGAACGAATCCGGTGCTAGTCTTTACTGCCCTCCTCCCTCCCTAGCGACTTTCATACCAGTCAATCTCACATCAGGAAGAGCCTTTGGTTCTGTGATCAGATCAGCCAAGCCAAGAAGAATCGTTGAAGAATAAGAAGAATCCATTGTTGGAGTTGGAGGAATACGCGATGCTAGAATGGCTATTTCTTTGAGAGCTAGTAGAAGGGCTTGATCCCTTTCGAGCTAACTTAACTGCCAACAAGAGAAAGAAATAGCAAGTACTACTCTTTCTCCCTCTCGACACGAGAAAGCTTGAGTTTTGTTTCTAGCTAAGACTCTCAGAGTGATTGATGTCATACCAGTAGCCCTTCTTCCAACAAAGGTTATTCTGCCTGCGGGTTCTGGAACAACTCCTTCTATAGCTGCTGATTCGTGATCTCGACAAATCTTTTTCGAAAGGCTAGCAGCAGAGTGTCAACCATCAGCGACAGATGAACATGGAGGGGCCTCCGGGGATCCCTGCGCTGCAGCTCATTCCGAGCCGAGCGTCAACCAGAGGGCCCTTTCCGCTCCGCATAGGAACGAAGCTGGGCCATCGACTGCTGGGCCATCGACTGCGGCGGGACCCAGAAATCTGGAGCCGGTCCCTGGAGAGAGCATCTCCAGCTATAATCCCACTTATATTCCTTTTAGAGATGGAGTGGGGCTCCCTCTAGAAGAGGGGGACAGAGTCTCTCATATAAGTGGGGGAGCTGACGGAGGAATAGCACCCATTTATTTTCGTAATCCGGAGGAACGAGAGGCATATTTCCGCGCATGTAATCAGTTGGAAACCACTCTTCGCCATCTATTCAACCAATCGGGGAATCCTATGAGGGATTCTTCCTGCATAAATGACATCTGCGCGGAAATCGTGGGTCACGATTCCAATGGCGGAGAGATGGTCAATCGCCTCCACGCAGCAACAACTGATTTAACCCAGAACGGCGTGCAGAGCGATTGGTTTCAAGCGGCCATGGAAGCGAAGAACAGAATAGATACCAAGTTCTATTTAGAGGAAGGATTATCTAGTGATGAGGATGAGTAAATTTGATGAAAAAAGGCCGCGGCTATTCTATTTTTACCGGAGGGGACCCCCCACTATCGGCGGAGTCTTTCCGATTTTAGAAGCAAGGGAGTGGAGAGTCCCCGCTGGAAGAAGATGATGAAAGATTGGAACACCCCGTGGTGGGAAGACTTGCTGGATTTTTTTGATTGATTCTTTCTTTAAGGAAAGAAAAGGAAATCCGATTTCGGTTGGACAGTGCAAGAGAGAGCCATATCACAGCGCACACAACGAAAGGGGAGCCATGCATCCATTGGAGAAGGCATGATATACTTGCTGATTTATATCTCCGAAGTTGTGAATCCACTTAAAATACTCCCCAGTCAGCAAGCGTTTGGGCTCGAAAGTGTACGTAGCGGTTATAGTATTGGCTATAGCACTCAAAGAATCTTTGTCAGTCCTGTAAATGAATAGACTTTGCAACTAAATCTCCGCATCATGACATCTTATCTCCTAGCTACTCGCTATGCCCAAGATGTAAAGTTTCAATGAAATTCTGACTTCTTACTAATTGGATTTACTAGATGATCTTATTTCCTATTCTTAACTATTCCTCCCAGACTATCGGATGCTTAGCGCTCTGAGAACTTCGAAAGCAAGGATCTTACACTGCCTAGGATTACCGGCTCGGGCAGGTCCCGCACAAAGCTATGTCCCTATGTTGCCCAGCTCATTGGGTCCGGCAGCTTATCGATCAAAGATTTCGATTCAGACGCTAGCACCCATTCGACCATTACAATACGCAATTACAAGTGAGACCATTATGGAGAAAATCCACTTTAGATAGGGCGTCTTGGTTCTCAGGATGTGACCGAGGATTCGTTCCTTTCCCTAGTGACTGAACACGGCACTAGATGGTGATAGGTAGGGAGTCATCAATCTCTGAACGAAGGTCTAGGTCTTACTACTTGACTGCCTTGATCTCCGAAGTCGGGAAGCTAGGTTGGCCAATTGACTTGACTGCTCCCACCCACCGGTTAGGCTTGAATCCGTTAGGGAGCGAATCAAAATGCTTGTCTTAAATGAATGGTAGGCGCAATCGGGGTAGCAAGCTCAGTGGCAGGAGAGCAGCGTGGTGTGGTGTAGCTCCCCACAAGTGTGGTTGCAAAGAGAAAGCGTGGAGTGAAGTATGCGAGTAATCAGTGAATAAATATGGTTCCATGGTTCAGTACTCTAATTGATCAGTTAATAGCATAAATAGACTAGAATGAAATGGAAATGATTGGAAGTACACAATAGCAAGGGTAACATCTGCCTAAGCTTGACAAATATCTTTCATCTATTGAAGTAGGAAAGAAGTAAGAACCCGATCTGACGCAAATATCAACTTCAATCATCGATTTCGTACGTAAGTGAACGAAGAATCCATAGAAGGAGTCGAAGGTCATGATTAGGTTCGGTGAAAAGAAAGAGAAGTCGCCCACAGAGCGCTTTCAATCATCTCTTTCTGAACAACTTGTATGAAGAAGATCGACAGAAAGTAATGAATCAGCATCATCTTGTTGCATTTATCCCAAGTTAGCTCACTAAAGACTAGTGACAGTTGTCAAGCAAAGAGGAGAAGCAGCATCCGCAGAAGAAGCTGGAGCAAAGGTAGTTGGTTGCGATGAAGCATTGGTAGCTATGAGTTCGTCCTTCTACGCCTTTGACTTGTTTCATCTCGGAAGTAGGCAAGCAAGGTCAGTGAATCAGTCTCATAAGCGAAAGGAAAGGACACTGTGAGGGAGAGGGATATGGAATCAGCTGCACATGAAGCTGTGGGACTTGAAGGAATAGAATGCCCCGTTAGAATGGGCAGGAACAGTAGATCATTGGCTTAATTGCCTGGGTTTTGGGACTTGAGTATCCAACCGGTATTTCGTCGTGAAAGTGTCCAATTTTTATTTAACTTATTAAAGGAAAGAGCCGAATGGACAAAGGGTTTACATGACCGCTCGCTTTGGACAAGATGCCATAGTATAAGAAGAAGGGCAAAGTTTGCAAAGATGACTTTCCCGCTTTCCTTTGTGAGGGAGGTTTGTTTGTGCACATGAATCTCTAGTAAGAAGAAAGCTAGTAAAGGCACTGGCATAGTTACTGGACGAGGAGGATTGATAGACAGAATAAATTGTGCAAGAATCGCTTGTGAAAGAATGCCCTGTTGAGGAAGAGAAGTGTTAGAATCCGCTCCTGGTGGAAGGGTTGGTGGAAAGAGGCAGGGAAAAGGGAAAGACTTTTTTGCTCACCCCGCGAAAGAGGCGCTTTTCCCAAGTCGTGTTTTAGAAGCGTGTTGTTGAATCAGTTTCATTAAGAAGGACCGGAGAAAGCAAGTGCCAGCGATTTAGCTGTTCTCGGAAGAGAAGTAGGGTCAGACCCGGTAATCGATTTCGGAGTCAATGCCCGGCTGGATAAATAGGCTCTTCTCTGACTTCTGTTTTGTCGCTCTACTTGAATCAGCTAATCCAAAAGCAAGCGTCAACCGTTATAAAGAACCAGGATTGATTGCACCACATTGGATTGAGTTAGCGCCCGATCAGTTATCGATACGAAGAATGGCAGAAGTTGAGGAGAGAAATTGGACTTGACTCTTATCCGATTCTGCCCAGAAACTGAGAGTGAAATCATCAAACTTTTGAAAACCCCGTCCACAAAAGACAGAGATTCAAATTGACTTTGACCGGACTGACTTGGTTCGCGCTAAACTCTCCACTCTCATAAGATAGTATAGTCAGATTCTCTTATATAAGTAATTCCATCTCCTCCCTCACTGACTGGATTGGTACTTTTTTGTTGACTCAATCCCGGGCTTCCTTCAAAACAAACTAGGAGGAACTTCCCAAGCGGAATTGAGAGGGAAGAGACAGCCCTAAAAAAAGGCGAAATCCACGAAAAGGCCGTTGTCTTAGCGTTGAATGGCATGTTTATGAGCCGGTTGTCAAATACTCTACGAATGTCAAATACGGTTCACCAACTTCCTCGTTTTTTTCGTTGCTCGGATTCGAGAGATGGCCTTTCAATAGAATAGACCTTCGTTTTTTCCTTTCCTCTTATCTCCTTAGCAGTCGAGCGACTTCCGTTCCACTTCGTTCGTACTTTCATTGGCAAGTGATTCAAAGTACACACTAATGGAAAATTTCCTACTAGTGCTTTCCCCAATCAAGAGAAAAAGGACAGGATCTACTCAACCGACGGGTTACCGGCAATAAAAGAGTCCCTTTCGTACTCGGCCCTGGGCCGCGATCTTTTGCAAACCCCCTGTCTCTTGACACTTGAATGGAGAGCAGCTGGAACTATAAAAAGTATTACTATAAAGCAATTAGAGACAAGCAGGGTTCGAACCTGCAAAGAGCCGTATCTCTGTCCCCTAAACCGTTCAATAATCTATCCCTGATATAAAGAATAGTACTTGGAGTGCGCCTTTCTTGGAAAAAGAGTAACGATTTGTCATCTTTCCGTCCTTTTTGATTGATTTGAAAGAAACGAGGGGCTTTATCCTACTTATTTGTTTGACGAGTGCTCAAGATTGGAAGTATGGGAATCGGACAACCTATTCTTCTCTTAGGCACCTTTTCCTGCTTATCTGTTATAGTATAGGGCGAGTGTCTAAAGACCCTTGTTGTTGTGTACGGGTAGAGAGTTCCCTTTCTTTCTTTGTGCACTTAGGAAAGAGCACAGCTAACATGAGAGCTCAAAATCTTCAAAGGGTTTATTTGTATAAGTCGTATTTCGTTATTCGATAGCTTCATCCAAATACATGAAGAACAGTGTCCCGAAGTGTACATAGGGATTCTCAACTCTTCGAGTGCGAGAGATAGATTCTCTTCCTTTTGTTTTATATGACAACGACTTGTCAATCTATAATCTCAAGGGGCCCTTTCCGATCATCAAGAAGGTTCACCTAATTGTTCAATCATTGCTGTTCGATAGCTCTATTAGAATGTCACGCTTCGGTGTAGCAAATTGTAAAGGTTCAACCGCACCAATAGCTCCCGTTTCTAAGCTTGAATTTGAATTCACACAATGGCATAAACTCTTGACCAGGGATCTCACGAAAATAAAGGCCCCTTCCGATCGAAGAAGTAAAGGCTCCGTAAGGAGTCGACTGCAAGGCCCGGGAGGGGATCGACAACTAGGGAGATAGAGAGGGCTGTTCGTCTCGGCTAATCAATAAGGGGTTATATATAAAAAAGATAAAAGACATGGTTTCATACGACTTGCTGATCATAAATCAGGGATAGGAAAAGGACTCCCTTTATCAATCTCAATGGACGTGGGAGCCTTTGAATCAATAAAGGGCGGGAAGACGACAGCTACTTATCCTTCTCTCTAAGCAAAGTCAATTTCAATGAAAGTCGGACTAGAAGGGAGATTCAGCCCTGTTGAATAACAAAGGCCCACAAGTTGTGAGCCCAAGCAGCCTTAATGAAGTTTAAGTAAGGGAGGTGCGCTCATAAGGTTGATTGATAAGCCCATTCCCTGTGAGTCCGTGAAGCGTTTAATCAAGAGATACTCGCTCATAAAGTAGGGTGAGCAGTTCATTCTATGAATCGAAGGTTGCGCGTCCAAGTAGCATTTAAAATAGATATATTCGTTCATCTTCTCATAGGCCGCATCTATATATGTAGTATGGACCCACTCTGTTTCGAATAGGGTTTTTGTATTCAATATGCGGTACTGCATTGGAAAGAATGGACGGGGGACTGAGGTGAGCACTCGTTGAATAAGTAGGACTGGGGCTCTTGTTTCCTTCAAATCAACGGAAAACACGGGAGAGATGGCAGCTTTTCTGTCTTTCTGGACGACTACCAATCAATCATAGGCACTCACTAGATGGCTTAACATGCGCAACCCGCGCTGCTGTTTTAAAGCGCTAATCTTTTTACCCATTGTCAAAAACATCCCTTAATCGTATGCTATCGCTAAACAAGTTCAATAGTCCCTTTGTTTTAATAGAAACTAACGCTTATCCTGCTTGATGGCCCCCCTAATCAAAAGGTCATTTCATCGCTTAAATGGGCCTTTCTTTCGGGTATGTCTTCCAGCTGCCAAGAAACTCAAGGGAATGGCTAGCACCGACCAAGTGAACGGCGATGTGCAGCCCTTACTGATCGGATTCAAGCAAAAACAAGGTGATACGAGCCTTTAAATGAAAAAGGGCGTGGAGAGTTTGGAACTTTTCAATAAAATAAAGATGGAAAGATGGCAACTTCCTCCGGGTGAAATACGACTTCAATGGAAATAGGGGCAGGAGAGAGACACTGCTTCCGAATCCATATCCATTGATTCCCAATCCGTAGCTGCTGCGCCATAGCATAGTTGATCCCTGTCGCCTTGTCCTCGGCCCCCTTCTCCTGACACCGGCTGCATCGGATACTCTTTTTTTTTGAATCTCTATAAGATAAGGAGAGTTTGACTATAATTCAATAGCTGCATTCAATACGATAATCTTTCTTTTCTGACCTTTCCGTCTTCGAAAGCATTAGCTGCTAGGCCCAGGAAGGCTTCTTCAGTCAGGTGGGGCATAGGTTTTTGGTCTTATGAAAGTCTTTTTCTCGAAAGGCTTTCGGTCAAAGACCGCAAAATTCAGGGCAAATTGGAACCATTAACATTTTTTACTTTAGAATTAGTGAACGGTTCTTAAATTTGTATCTCAAATTGTGTTTCTTTAATGGTATAAAAAAATCAAATTGATTTACGACTAATCAGTATCAATTATTTTCAATAATCAATCCTTTTCAATTGAAATTATAACAATATATATGTGTATATGTAAACCCCAGAACAGAAATTGTTACACAGATACCGAATTGGGTCTTTCTCTTATGTACATATCCCTATAGAGAATTATCGTGCTTCAATTTTTCATTGAATATTTTGAATAGAAAATAGGAATTATGATATAGTGCGACCTGACTTCTGTTGCCACAAGTAAAATTACGATAAAAGATGCGATATGCGGATAGGTATATCGGCATGTACTTAATAAATACTACTCCTATTACTATTACGCAATTCAATCGTATTCTATCTATAAATTCTACTACCAAAAAGAATCCACGAATTCTTTTTTGAACATTAAAGTGTGCTAAAAAAAGGAAATTCTATACTGCTCCTGATTATTCTGTCTTTATCTCATTCATAAAGAGCAGATTTCATCCTGAATCCATTTATTTTTTTGGTACCCAATCTGATCGTAATATCATAATAATAGGTAGAAATGGGATCCATTTTGATATTCTATACAAGACTCCATAAGTGGAAGTGATAGAATTTTTTTTCCAGGAATGTTTTATCAATTCATTTCCATTTGTACTTGTCGCAAATTCGAACTTGCGTCGAAAATGCTCTTCATTCCTCCGTCTCGTTTCCGTTCATACGTATGAAATTTATTACATTTAATATATGGAGTTGGCTTAAATTTCATGTGATTCAGTAAACAGAATATACATTCCTTCATTGCTAGATCGATCCGTATGGTTCGATGAATAGTGAGTCAATAATGGGATTTTTTCGATAAACAGGAAACTTAAGATTAAGATGCTCCGGAATGGAAATGAGGGAATGTCCACAATACCTGGATTTAGTCAGATTCAATTTGAGGGATTTTGTAGATTCATTAATCAGGGCTTGACGGAAGAATTTCATAAATTTCCAAAAATGGAAGATCAAGAAATGGAATTTAAATTATTTGTGGAAACATATAATTTAGTAGAACCCTTGATAAAAGAAAGAGATGCTGTGTATGAATCACTCACATATTCTTCTGAATTATATGTACCCGCGGGACTAATTTGGAAAACCGGTAGAGATATGCAAGAACAAACCTCCCCCCAATCTTGCTGTACACGACCTCTGCCCACACACTGAGAACTGCTTCAGGATTAACTCCTTGTCCCCTCCTCGTACTCCTCCCTAGTCCCTAGCACACTGCCCAATTCTTTCTTGTCTTCGGTGGACGGTTTGCTCGGGATGTGCTCTTTCCCTTTTCTGATTAGGAACTCTCACCGACTCTCTCTTTTGCTCACGAGAGAGCTTTCCCTAACCCATGAAAAAGCGCGGGTCCATCCCACAAGCTTCAACATACAAAGAAAATCCCAAACCAAAAGGAGGACTTTCAGACCACCTAATCACATGAAGGCGCTATGACTCGAGATTCCCTGCATTCGGGTCTTTGCTGACTCCCGGCGCGCGACTCCCTCTATCTTTCCTGATTGGAAAGAGTGTTGATTTGGCAACTCAAGTACGGATTTGCTTGGAAGCCCTTTTCCCGGCTGCTCTATTCCCTGAACCTGAAAGGTCGAAAGAAGGACGAGCTATGATGATTCTTCGTTCACACAGGACAGAAAGAAAGACTCGAGAAAAGCTCAATCTCTCTTTGAGAGTCAAGCGATGTGATCCATCGCGGCGAAGCACGTCATTGTCTCATTCACGAAAGAAGGGGGTAGCCCGAACTGCCAGCAGGAAGAAGTGTCATCTCGGTTCAAAGGAAAAAAGCTCTGTTCTCTCCGTTCGTCTTCTTCGTTCTGTCCCGGCAAACAAGGGTAGGTAATCTCATCCATTGTCATCTAGAGGTTGCTTTCTCTGCAAGTGCTTTGTTCCCGATTTAGGAGAACTTTGCTCTTTCGGTTCAAAAATGGGGAAGTGGTCTCTCCGCAAGCAAGCGAGCTGGGCGGGGAACAAAAGAAGAAAGAGAAGGGTCTAGTCGGGTAGGGTGGGATAGAAGGAGCATTTCAGGCGATCAAGGGCGTCCCTGGGCGAGGAGTAGAGTTTTCTTTCGAGTCAAGGGGATAGGATAGGACGATGAGAGCTTTCCATTGGCTTCCCAGGGAAAGACTCCAGATGTATGAATGGGCAGACAAAGGGATTGCCTTCTATCATTTAGCTCAGACTTCTCTCTCCTGACCCGGGGCCCCCAACCAAAGGGGAATTAAGTAGATTAGCCTCCTCATCAATCAAACAGGGCTTGATATGCTATCCATTGGGGTGGTCCCCCGTGATGACTCGATACCAGTTGAACGTCGGTTATCGGTTCATACCGAGTTGGTCTTATACTCCATCCATGGGCAAACGTCTTTATGGTTTCACTTCAGTGCAGCCCTACCAACAGAAGCTGCTGCTCCGCTGAGGCGTTGTGCCTCTCCAGAGCGAACTCTTTATGAGTCTTTTAATACCCTTTCTTTCAATGGTCCTTACCATTGGACTAAGAGAACTGTGTTCCGGTTGGACCATCTCATTAAGTTAAGGGTGGGACGCGTGCTGGCGTTGATTGTATGAGCTATCTGCCAATACAGTTGACGTTGGTGCCCCTATACCTGGAGTCCGACTAGCGTGTTCTGTTGAGGGTGCGGGCAAAGCCCGCATCTTTGCCAATTGTAACTCCTATCCGTCAAGGGTTGGCAAAACCGCTCCGGTTGATGAGGATCCTTCGATCCGTCCGATGGGACGCTCGATATAAATGAAATGTTGACCTCTTCGCTTCAAATGGTAGGGTAGCCGGGCGATCCGTTTTCTTTTCCTTTTCTTTGAAATCAGCAACGGACCTTATTTCTTAATGGGTATGACTTCTAAAATCCTCGGGCAGCTCTTTGGTTGGTGTTCTGCATAGATTACCTATTTTTTGAGATGGGTGCGTTTTCATTTACCATTTAAACGCGCAACTGCTGACCGTTTAGGTCCTAAAGTGTGTTTCAACACTGGTAAACCTCTTTGTTTTCTTGGCTCTGAGACTTCATTCGCATTGACCCATCATCTTATCGTGTGGATGGATGGCGGCGGTGTATCCCGGACGTTCGGTTTAAAGCATATGCAATTTGGGGCGATGACAAGGTCATCGCCGATGAGAAAGTAGCATTACAGTATCAGGCCATCATGGCTGAGCTTCCTTCAGGTTGTCATATCAAAAGAGAAATCTCTCATATCACGATCTTTTTGCAAGGAGTTTGCCAAACGGTTTCTCATTCGTCAGGGAACTCCGTATATTTCCCTTCTCCATTCTCTGCTCGGATGATTGCCGCTTGTGTGAATTCTATTGCTGTGGGTCCCGTGTGTGCTTGAATAAGATTTTTTTAGGATTCTATTGAGTTTCATTTATTGACTCCGCGGTGCTGGTTATCGAGTTTATGGCGCCGCCCACCATCCAAAAAGTAAAAGATGGCGTCGGCATTTACTAATTTTTCTCTCTCCTAATAGTGGTGTATTCCCCCCTTCCCTTGGTATTCAGGTTGTAAAATCCTGATAGGATAGTCGACTGTTATACCTTGGGAGTTGTAATGGCGTATCTTCTTTAAAAATAGAAAGATAAGGATTTCAAAGAAACGATAGTTTGCGTTCCTTTTTCTTTTTTAGGATGCTGGTCTCATGTTTGATCTGGTAGCGATTAAAGAATGAATGTTGCTCTGGCTCAAATGGTGGGATTGGTACACCTCTATATGCTGTAATCAGAAGGTACTCTTGAGGTCATGCTACGACCGCCGATCGTTCCTGTGACCACACGCCGTACCAACAGAAAACTATCAACCTATCGGTATGGTTTGTTGTTCACGTGTTACGATCTCACTCGTCAGATTGTTCCCCCCTCCCCTGGTCAATGGCAGTGAGTTGATTGACCGAGGCCTTCCCTTACGACGATGGAATTTCTTCCACCGGCAAGAGTACCTCTGTTTGTCTCCTTCTACTTTAATGAAAAGCCTAGTCTCTCGATACTAACTAATTTTTTAGTATCGGTGCTTACTGTACGATGAATGCCCCATCCCATTCCTTTTTCTTATTCTATAACCTTACCAATTAATGGCTTAAGCCGCTGCATTTCCGCAACCTAAACCTAACTAATACTTAGTTGTTTCCATTTCCTCATCTGGTGATAGATCCTCATCTTCTTCTGGCTCAAATCTCACATCCAGGGCACGCTCATACCAATAGCTTTAGGTACGCTTTAGTTTGAGATCATTAAAGATATGCTCGACCTCGTTTATGTCCATGGTACCATCGCACGTACCTTCAACTATCAACCAGATGAGATAGGACTTTGAAAGGTCAGAGTCAGTCTCCTCTTTTAGGTCGTTTAGCAGTTCCCCAACCAGCTTTCTCCCCGAGAAAGCCTTCCAGAGATTAAAAGAAAAAGGTTTGAAGGCTGATCTCTGGGATCAGTGATAGTTCGGAACCAGCAAACGGAGGCTGAAAAGCCGTAGTGCGCGTACTCTTCTTCTATCAGGATCGAAATGATACCTGATCAATCACTCTTTTTGCTTTCCTCCCTTGATTACACTATACCCATATGAATGTCCTATTCCCTTCCCCGTGCCCCCAGAGGGGTAATTAAACGGATGAGCCTCTAAAGTAATAGCTGTTCGCCTTTTGTAATGGAGAGTAACGGAAAGAAGAAAAGAAGGATGGGATTGAAATGAAGACAGAAAGCAGATTGATCGACTGAATCTTTACTTCGCCTACTTCTTTCTACGTTATCTTTCTCTACGAGCCGCGTGACGTGACCCTGCCTTCTCTCTTTCGGACTTCTTTCTATCTTCTGACTTCTACGAAGTCGCACCGCCCCCTTGGCCTCTACTTCGTAGTTGTCCGTACGACGACTGCTCCTTACGTTTGAAAAGCTTGCGATTTCTGCCACTTAGCCTCCGTCCGCGTCTTTGAAGAAAGCTATCGTATCCGCGCAACTTCGTAGTAGTGGCCTCACTTAGTGAAATTGGATACTAAGTGGTTTCTTCCTTACTTAGCCAAATCTCGGCTCCTTTCCTATCGTATCACCCACTTCAATCAATCTGGCCTTCGTAACTTGGTAAATCTTAAACCAAGCCCGCGTTGTAAAGCTCTTAAGCTCTACCAGATAGTCTGACTCAATCATTCATCCGGGCCTCCCCAGACTCACTCTACCTTCCAACCATGAAACCATTCGAGCCGACGATGAAAGTAATCTTTTCCGTGCACGTAATTAACAATTAAAAATTTTAGTAAAGATTGTGAATACCGGCACCGTACTTCAAGTAGGCGACGGCATTGCTCGTATTCATGGTCTTGATGAAGTAATGGCAGGTGAATTAGTAGAATTTGAAGAGGGTACAATAGGCATTGCTCTTAATTTTGAATCAAATAATGTTGGCGTTGTATTAATGGGTGATGGTTTGATGATATAAGAGGGAAGTTCTGTAAAAGCAACAGGAAGAATTGCTCAGATACCTGTGAGTGAGGCTTATTTGGGTCGTGTTATAAATGCTCTGGCTAAACCTATTGATGGGAGAGGTGAAATTTCAGCTTCTGAATCTCGGTTAATTGAATCTCCTGCCCCAGGTATTCTTTCGAGACGTTCCGTGTATATTATATGAGCCTCTTCAAACGGGGCTTATTGCTATTGATTCGATGATCCCTATAGGATAGGACGCGGTCAGCGAGAATTCATTATTGGGGACAGACCGGCAAAACAGCAGTAGCCACAGATACGATTCTCAATAAAAAAAGGCAAAATTTCATATTTTTTTATGTAGCTATTGGTCAAAAAGCATCTTCTGTGGCTCAGGTAGTGACTACTTTCCAGGAACGAGGAGCGATGGAATACACTATTGTGGTAGCCGAAACGGCGGATTCACCTGCTACATTACAATACCTCGCTCCTTATACAGGAGCGGCTCTGGCTGAATATTTTATGTACCGTGAACGACATACTTTTTATAAAAAAAATGATGATCTCTCCAAACAGGCACAAGCTTATCGCCAAATTGATCTTCTATTAATAAGACCCCCTGGTTGTGAAGCTTATCCAGGAGATGTTTTTTTTTTGCATTCACGCCTTTTGGAAAGAGCCGCTAAATCAAGTTCTCGTTTAGATGAAGAAAGTATGACCGCTTTACCAATAGTTGAGACTCAATCTAGAGACGTTTCAGCTTATATTCCTACAAATGGAATTTCCATTACAGATGGAAAAATATTCTTATCCGCCGATCTATTCAATGCTGGAATCCGACCTGCTATCCATTTTTTTATTTTTTTTTCCAGAGTAGGATCTGCAGCTCAAATTAAAGCCATGAAACTAGTAGCCGGCAAATCAAAATTGGAACTAGCTCAATTCGCAGAGTTAGAAGCCTTTGCACAATTCGCTTCTGATCTCGATAAAGCTACTCAGAATCAATTGGCAAGAGGTCAACGATTACGTGAGTTGCTTAAACAATCCCAATCAGACCCTCTCACGGTGGAAGAACAGATAGTGACTATTTATACCGGAGCGAATGGATATCTTGATCCGTTAGAAATTGGACAGGTAAAGAAATTTCTCGTTCAGTTACGTACCTACTTAAAAAAGAATAAACCTCAATTCCAAGAAATTATATCTTCTACCAAGACATTCACCGAGCAAGCGGAAGCCCTTTTGAGGGAAGCTATTCAGGAACAGATCGAACTGTTTTTACTTCAGGAACAAACGTCAACTTCTCCCTCTTATTCTTAGTACAAGAATACTCATTGAGAAATATTTCTGATTCGAATCATTCAAAAAAGGTTTCTTGGTATAGCCATTTAAAAAAATAGATGGAAATAAATTGCGTCCAATAGGATTTGAACCTATACCAAAGGTTTAGAAGACCTCTGTCCTATCCATTAGACAATGGACGCTTTTCGTTCCTATTTTCTTCTTTCGTATTCTTCCTTTCTCTTGTTCGGATAAAAAACGATTACACGGAAAATCTTTTAGGGAATAAAAAAACAAGGATGCATATCCAAATTGATGATGCATGTATAATAAAGAGCATATCATATATAATAAAGAATATAGAGCGGGTAGCGGGAATCGAACCCGCATCGTTAGCTTGGAAGGCTAGGGGTTATAGTCGACGTTGGTTGATCATTTTTAACGTTTCTAATTCAAAACCGAACATGAAATTTGGGTTTCATTCGGCTCCTTTATAGAAGATCGATGTATTCCCAAAGATAAAAATGAGATCCATAACATCTATGTTAGCTTTTCTGTATGAATCCATCCAAAGCTACTTGCTTTCTAGATGATCCCTCTAGAGGAGGGGGATTATACTAAATCCATTTAGTCTAGTTACTTCGTTCCCTATTTCCACTCGCAGGATCCTGAGGAAAAGAATTTGGTTTCCACCGAGCTGAAACAATATGCTGATGGTTCTAGTAAACCAAAACCATAGTTTTCTAGCTATTTGGCTTCAATTTCCCTTTTACAAAAAAAAAATAGAAGATCTAGTTACGATTGGAAATACACTTTTGTATCTTCATCCATAGATCCTTTATTCATACTCATTCAATTGGAAGAGTTAATCCAATCCAAAAAATGATGCTTCGCGACTCCATATCCATAATCCAATCTTTTTTATTCAATTTCTAATTGGCCTTTGGATACAAATCGTGAGAATGTATATTCTTCCTCAAATATGCTATTGAGAGGTAAAGGATTAAACCTTTTTTAGAAATTAAGTTTTTGATCGGAATATTAAAAAAACTGAAAGACCCCTTAACTATTTAAGTTTTTGATAGAACGAATCAAACTTTTACCACTAAACTATACCCGCTACATATTTATTATAGTATATGAATGGACCATTTGTCGAACAAAAGAGTGAGGCGCAATCAAGATAGCATCAGAATCATGAAAATTTTAGCGTTGACGCTTCGTCCCGCCGGGGACTTAAATAGGCGAAGAGCAGAAAGCTTACTTAAATAACATAAAAAAAAAGTGATAGTTATATTATACTTTTCTTTTCGTTTGATACGAAGTCATTACTGACAGTCCCGGTCTGAAAGAATCATTGAAGCTGGATCATAGAAAGGATGAAATCTGCATACATGGTTCCTTTTTTTTTTTTTTCAACTTCTCTTTCAACTGCCAGATCTTACTTATGAATTAAGAATTCGGGTCAATTGGATCTCAATTGTTCAAATAAAGCTTGTCTCTTGAACAAATAAATGAGTTTTATTATAACTAAGTTTATAAATATGTGTGTTTCATTTTTTTTATTTTATTCCATTTTTATTTTAATACTTTTTTTGTTTAATATATGTAAATATATATATATAAATTATATAAAATTAAATAAATATATATATTTATATTTTTATAAAATTTTATTTTTTTTTATTTATAATAATATGAACAATGAGCAAGTTGAGATTGAGATCTAAAAAAGTAGATTGGATATATCCGAGGCGAGAGAGACCCACGTCTATATATGTCGAATCGGGAGCGCTTTTCATTGGGACTCGAGGAATTGGTGCTCAATACAACTGATGCGCTCCATTTATTAATATGAAAAACTGGAACGAGTGAAGCGGGAAGTTGAAGTGGATCGAGATCGGGAGATTGGTTGAGCAGTCACGTATACAATCTCGAGGTTTTAGTCGATTAGCGATTACACTGCGGAACCAGCCATTGTGGAAAGTGCTCGGCGATGCGCGGATATCAGAAGGAAAACGTCCGCTACACTTGAATCGGTTAGCAAGTGGATTGCACTTTTGCCTATTTGAGAGGTGGGAAGGAAAGAGTTTCGGCAGCAAACAGAGAAGCAAGGTCCACAGAAGTCAGGGAAGGAGTGGTTGGTCACCTGGTCAGTGGTAGCGTGGAGACCAACTAAGCGGCCTTAATAAGCAGTGGAATCCCGCGCAACTACGAAGAGTTCGCAGCTTGTGGAGGCGGAGGAAATAGCACCAGCGGCAGAGCGTCAGAGTAGAAGCCTAGGTTGCTCCTGTGGCTGACCCTACTTAGCCTTCACCACCAGTGATGGAGGTGTTTTTTTACCTTGACCCAGAACCCGAACCTGTTGACAGAGCCTGTTGATTGATAGTCCCATAATGTATGTATATAGGAGTATAAGCCTCGGTGAATGAGCCAAGGTTCCTTACTTTCATTCGCTCTAGCTTCAATGAATGCCGAGCTAGCATAGCGGTTGCGCTCTTTGTTGAGGAGCTAACGTAAAATAAGCTTTTTTATTTATCCTCCCAAGCCGGAGCATATCGCTACTGAAATGAACCTTTTTGTTTTGGCAAATGCTCTACCAAGCTGCACATCTTCAAGCTTAGGCCCACGACTGACCTTCGCATCTCGTTCGAAAGCGGCAGGCTGACTGAATGTGGAGTGAGAGCGCATCTTTGAAAGGAGCGAGATTGATTGATAAAGGTAGGTCGCCGTCAAAGGATAGCTTGTCCAGGTCAAAGGCAAATGGTTTCCTAGGAAGGAGAAGGTGGTTGGTCGACTAAAGGTTAGAGTTAGAGGACCAGTAGCGTAGCGGAGATGCGGACCAAGTCGAAGCGCAGCGCATAAGCGCATATTCATTTTTGTTCCTCTCTTTGTTGCGAGAGAGCTAATCAAACGGGAAGGCACTCAACCCCATGAGCGAGTGACGAAGGAAGAAGTGCCATGCTCTACCTTAGTTCTCGGAGTCCTAATATCAATTCGTCCGGACAGAAACTTGGAGTTAAGGGCACCCATTAATAGGTTAAAAAACAAATTCTTTCAATCAATCGACAACGACATAAGGAAGATACAAGGCAAACGCGTAAAACACTTTGAGAGAGCGCTCCTTCCCCGAGTATTCCAGTATCTCGCTCTCTATTCGTGTTGTTGCAATGCTAACGAGATACTAGCTTTTCTACAGAATTCGTACATTCAAAAGTACAAGTTGTATCTTCAACTACATAAGAAGAAAAAGCCCAAGGGGAAAGGCGAAACCGAAAACCTCCTCAACTTAAGAAGTATCAATACGCGCTTAAAGCATTTCCAACTATAATTGCGTAAGAGAAAGGAATTCATTGACTTCGAACAACAAAAAGGAGGTCAATGAGCACTAACTCTCTTCTCTTACTTTTTTTTTGGAAAGGAATGCTGCTATAAAAAACGGAGGCGGAATTACAGTTCAGTTCAAGTATAATGCAGGATAGCTGCCGCTAACAAAATTCACACAATTTTCGTATAGAAACAACAGCAGCAGTACGGCTTTTAGAGGGCCCTCTCCTCTCTTCTATTACTTGTTGGAGTTCCCCTGTCTCCCATCCTCTTTTCAAGTCCCACGCTTTCCCCGGTTAACAACGGCGGACCCTCTTTTTTTAAATGAAATAGAGTCCCAAAAGGGAAACAGAACAATTGAATATCAAAGAGTTGAATGGCAACCCGAATGAGCCCACTTGAGCAATTTTCCATTCACCCATTAATTCTTATGAAGATAGGCAACTTTTATTTCTCATTCACAAATCCATCCTTGTCTATGCTGCTCACTCTCGGTTTGGTCCTACTTCTTATTTTTTTTGTTACGAAAAAGGGAGGGGGAAAGTCAGTGCCAAATGCTTGGCAATCCTTGGTAGAGCTTATTCATGATTTCGTGCCGAACCCGGTAAACGAACAAATAGGTGGTCTTTCCGGAAATGTTAAACAAAAGTTTTCCCCTCGCATCTCGGTCACTTTTACTTTTTCGTTATTTCGTAATCCCCAGGGTATGATACCCTTTAGCTTCACAGTGACAAGTCATTTTCTCATTACTTTGGCTCTCTCATTTTCTATTTTTATAGGCATTACGATCGTTGGATTTCAAAGACATGGGCTTCATTTTTTTAGCTTCTCATTACCTGCAGGAGTCCCACTGCCGTTAGCACCTTTTTTAGTACTCCTTGAGCTAATCCCTCATTGTTTTCGTGCATTAAGCTCAGGAATACGTTTATTTGCTAATATGATGGCCGGTCATAGTTCAGTAAAGATTTTAAGTGGGTCTGCTTGGACTATGCTATTTATGAATAACTTTTTTTATTTAATAGGAGATCCTGGTCCTTTATTTATAGTTCTAGCATTAACCGGTCCGGAATTAGGTGTAGCTATATCACAAGCTCATGTTTCTACGATCTCAATCTGTATTTACTTGAATGATGCTACAAATCTCCATCAAAATTCGTAATTTCATAATTGAATAAAAACGAGGAGCCGAAGATGTTAGGGGCTACAGCTACGCTTTTGCAGCACTGAACATGGTTCCGGGTACTCAAGATATTGTGTCTGGAGAGGTAGATAGATAGGACTACGTCTTGCTCGATCAGGACCCTAGCTTGATTGCGAGCCAAAAGACCCTGAAAGAATCACTAAGGAAAGACCGCATTTAGAACAGAAACTCATTTACTCCGCTATTTAGACAGCTCGTTGACTTTACTTTACGTTGGTTTCGGTTCGATCTTTTGAAGCGGATAGTTCACAGTGCTCATTCTCAAAAACGAAAAAAACCAATTCGTAGACCAAAAACCACCAATCACCGATCTCCCGCTATATACGATTTGATATCCCGCCTGGCACGGGAACAGAACTGGGGTAGTCAAAGTCTGAGGGAAGAATTTTGTAGTTGAGTTCAGCTTTATGTTTTCATTTACACCAACCCAACCAGTTTTACGAGGGAGTACTTACACTAAGAATTTACAAGCGTAAGATTAGTCTGGAATATAAGAGGAAGGTCAGAGGTAGTAAGGTGTCCAGGTAGAGTGACTGTACAGGCAGTAGCTAGACCACTTGCATGTCGAACAGATCTAATCACAAGGGAGGATTAGGGGCGACATGACCTAGAAGCTCGTAGGCTATTGCTCAGTTCAGACTAAAGAGTCAAGACTAAGAAAAGCACTTTCTCGCGAAGATAGACAATGGTTACTGGGGACAGATGATTGGCTAGATCATCCGAGTCAATGCGATGACTCACCTTCCCGCTTCCAGAAGAAGGTCCGTCATCCTTGGTTCGTTAGGCGGCTACACCTAAGCCCATTCCCTCCGGATTCTATCCCAAGACAGCTCAACCAAGATAAAGAGATAAGGACTCGCTACTTCGGGAGAAAAGAGGAAAACGTCCAACCTTACGGAGACCGAGGGGGACTGCCGAAAAGGAGGCATCAGAAAAGAAGGGTAGGCAGACAAAGCACCCACGATACTTATATAAAGCATCCTCGACCAAATGCGGGCCATCTGAGAAGGAAGAAGACGCATCTAATAAGTACCACAGGCAAAGAAAGTAACTAACAACAGCAGTCCACCGGATAAGTAGCTCACTCCCAGCCAGAAAAGTAGTACTAGGAAAGCTTTTTAGTAGTGAACTCCGAAACACAAGGGACTACTATTAGAAGACAAGAGTAGAGTTCATATGCAACTCATCCCACCCATTGATTCTCGTGAGGCGGAATTTCTTCCCTTTCTTCAGCCTTCAAATATATTTTATGAATATGAATTCCTATTTCGCTACACAAATTCAACATATGGATCTCGAAGTCCTTACATAGCATTTTACCTATGAACAGGCACTGCATAAAGAAAAGAAGGAACATCCGGAACGGAATTACGATCGCTTCTCGTAACTGCATGACGCTTGTGGTAATACTCAACTCGATCAGCACTGGTGTGACTTCCATCACCGCTACAACTACCTAAAAAAAAGACTAGCTTTGGGTACTGCGGAAAGAGCAGACCTTCTTTCTTTCCACCTACGAAAAAACGGTGAAGATGCAAGAAGATGTCTGGCTAAAAGGGTACTGGTACTACTGGATAAAAGACTACCTACCGGGCACTACCTAGGCTAGCTTTCTAGACCTACAGAAGAGCGTGGATAGAGTAGTCATTATATCAATCATTTCTGGGGGCTACTAAAGATGTAGTGGAAGAGGTCGGAATTTTCCATTTCGTTATCCTCAAGACCGCCATTGGCGATAGTAGGCACCATCTTTTGATTTTGGTCTACTTCTGATTGCAAAAGCGAAAACTTTGTTGGGACCAACATAAGCAAGAGCTGGTGAATCACGGCTACTTAGCATCATGGCTACCAGCACCACCTGCATCAGTAATGGAAGTAGCTCTTTTGGATCGAGATGCAGTACCTCTTCAATAGCTCACGCACGGGTCGATAGTAGTAACATAACACATCTCATATCCTAAACGGCCCAACTAGTTGATCCCGCGTGCGCTAATTGAATTAACCAAACATTGATCAATGGCAGAATCAACGGGATCTAAAAGGAGAGGCAGAGCCAGAGACTGACCTTCAAGGTTAAAGGATATGATACCGTGGTTTCCCTACTATAGTAATTAGTATAGCTGTTTTCCCTCCTTAAATAATCTAGTTTTAAGTTCCTATTTCTTCTAATAATAATTAGTATTTTATATGGTCTGAGTTGTCTTTTCATCGAATTGGATTTTCTTAATCTCTTCCTTGTCAAGATCCAATCCATGATCCTCGGCAAGGGACTCCACTTCTTATTTTATAGGCTCGGGTGGGCAGGGGGTATCCTTTTAACAATAATCTTATCTCTTTTAGACTCCATTTCTATGGGTAACATGATGGTGCCGTCAGGAGCTTCCGGCGCATCAAGCGCGGAAGCGAACGAAAACCAAGAACCAAATCATCCGGCTCCTTTCATAGAAGGAGAAGGTGCCCAACCAGTAGGAGTAGCTCTGCCTGCGGAAAGCGTGGCGAGTAACCATTCTGGCCAAGCCCTTTTGGATGCGCCGGGTCTTCAAGAAGGAGACCAGGAGTCTAATAATATAGGCAATGGCCAAATCGAACAGGAAGGACAAGAAGCTGCTTTAAACCAAAGAGAGGACCTCTTAAACGAGGTTCGTTACCTCAATCAAATTCTACAAAATCTTTTTCATGCAAGCGGGGATCCGATGAGAGACTCGTCCGCTATCTTTGATGTGACCAGTCGTCTTTTGGACAATTCTCTCGATAGAAATAGGATAGAACAAGTTGTTCAAGATTTGAATCAGTTCGGAACTCAAAGCCAGTGGTTCGCGGACGCACTGCGAATCAAGCATGAAGTGGATCAAGATTTATATTTGGATCCGGACTCCTCGGATAGTGATCTTTAGAAAGAAAGTACAGATGCTCATTTATATAAAAATTTTTTACTTTTATTTACTATATAAGAGGGCCACCATGTATTTATTGTTTAACTCTTTCGATAAGGCAGGTTTTGTGTGATAAGTATCTCCTTACTACACGAGCTCGTAAGTCAAGCACGGAACGAGCCTTGTCTACGAAGCTTCGCTTCCTCGTCTTGCTTGCTTCTGGCGAAGCTTAACGCACTATAACATAGGCATTCTGGTATGGTAGGAAGGCCGACCACTACATAGGAGCGATAGCGAAGCCAAGCCGTATAAAGGCGAGCAGCCCTTATAGCAATAGCAAACGGCCTACTTATAGCCCTTTTTTTTTCCCCTTTTTTCGGGGACTTCAACGGGCCTTACAAGCTCATAAAATGTCAATTCTTAAACCAAGAGACCAGAGCTAGTGACCAAGAAAGACCCAAAGAAAATAGAGAAAGAACGGAATTCATTCGAACCTACTTTCATAAAATCATCAATCGAAGATCTGATCAGATCTCGTGAATAAGGATTTCGTGGATGGATGGAAGGACCAGCTACAAAGATAAAATGTTCTTCTATATACGAGATGACTTATGGCAGGATATCAATCTATCGAATTCGAGGTAGATCCCCAGAGCGAGCAGCAATTGCAAAAGATATAACAAGAGGGGCCGGATCTCTTTTAACAGTAAAAAGCTCGAAGCTCAAGAGGGCCTGAAAGGATCCGTAATTTAAAATGATTGCACTCGCAGCATTGACCAGAAATGTGGTAGACCAAAGAATAAGCTAAGCGGACAAGAAGAAATCCTTTCCCTCAGATCACATTAGCACTTGAGCTCAGAACATTTTGGGGAGAAGAAAGACTCACAAGGCGGTTGGGCGAGGTGCATCTAGAAAAGTTTACCACATTTGAAGGGACTACTGGTAATCTATGATAAGGGCTTTTACCGGGCTTCTTCCTGAAGAGATATTTGGCCTTAAGACGATCACAACCTATGGAGAAAAATAAACGAGGAGGACAGGCAAGCAGAGATGGAAGTAGAGAACTAACCTAAGCACAGGAAAAGATCCATTGAAAGAAGGGATTTGGGGAGGGAATGGGAGGAATGAGTACAAATAGTGAGTGTCACGTAGTAAAGAGCGATCAGACGTATTTCTATTTCAGACGGGACGAGAACCAATTAGCATTAAGCAAGAGGCAAGGGAAACAGCAGGATTAGTAGGTTTTTTCTTGCTTAGCAGAGGATCAATGTGAAAGAAGAGCTAACCGGAAAACACAGGCAATTCAAACCAACATAGAAAAAAGAAGAATTGCAAGAAGGGGATTTGCTCAAAGCAAAGGAGGAATCAAAGGCATTCGCAAACTAACTGATCTATAACAGAAGTAACATCCGTGAGAGAGGAAGCAAGAGTCGCAGCAAGAACAACAAAGAATTCTTTATAAACCGAAATCGAGGGACGTGCCAATTTCCCAAGGAATTGTTCTCTTGATGACGCTCGGGCTCCCTTTGTGCTACAGAAGATGAAATTTTTTTACATTTTAAAAAGAATAAAAAGACTTCTTCTTATTAGTTATATAGGAATACGTTCTCCTCTAACTACGCTCGGGCTCCCCCCTGGACCCCCCGGGGAATCCCTTCACTGCTGGAAGATAGAGAATAAATTACCCCTTTTTTTATAAAAAAAGAAAGCGAGACTCCTCCAACAGCCGCAGCCTCCCATGTGGCGCACCCGGAACAGCATCCATTAAACGAAAAAGCGAAGCGATGCGCCGGGGAGTCCAAACTGATTCATGTGCTCAAGCATTGGGAGAACTTCGTGATCTTGAGCCTATATGGGACCTTCATTTCCGTTGTCGTTCTCTGAAGGATGGTCCAAATTCGAATTTTCCGGAGGGGAAGGAGTCATCGGGGCGAGACTCATCTGATCAAGGTGATCGCCCAAGCTTCTTACAGAGTCGATGTAGGATTGTTGCTTCCCTTCTTCCTCTTTCACCGGTGGTGAAAGCTCTTAAGGGTACCATTGGTAGTATGATTCTGCCGGTATATAACCTTGTGCTACGGGATCAAACTTGTATCCCAGGGCAATGGCTTCTTTCTCGCAGCGAGGGTAAGAGAGGTGGAGGAATCCATCCCCGAAACTCAAAACGGGGTCTTTGGTATTCATCCCACGCTTCTTTCTTCTTAACTGGCTGCTCAGAGAGTGACGCCGGTTCGATATAATGGTAAAACTCTTAATCAGTCAGGCCCCTTGGTGTATTGACCCACACAGGATGCGGAGGTTCAGGGGCACGTCCGGTACCTTCGCGTATGTGTCATCTCCACTCCAGCATGCTTATGTTCTTACAGAATGCCCATGCCTTGGTTTTCCAGAGTTAAGCGGTGGTGCTATAGACGGGTCCCGCGAGGCAGTTTAGACTCGACCAATATATTCTACGGAAACGGGCAACCCGAGCATCCACCCAAGGAGAAAGAAGCGTGGCAGGATTATGTAAAAAGTCCTTACCAAAAAAAAGTATATGGTCCAGGGATAACAACAAAAGGGAAAGACGCAGACAGAGGATTATAATGGGTGGTTAGAGGACGAGATAAAGGGAATGATAAAAATGACTATTATGGAAGTGCCGCAGTATAAGCTGAAGGAGCTGCAGGAAAAAATAACGAAGAGAGAGAAAGAAGAGGCGAAGAAGAAGGAAGGAAAGAAGCAAAGAAAGCCGGCTGCGAGGGATCAGGATCTCTTTTCTGGCGATGTGGAGACCTTCCCTTTCTACTCCGTTCTTTCTCCAGGCGACAGGTGGAACTCCAAGTGATAGGTGAAAAGAGACCCTCTTCTGAGCTTCTGGGATGGAGTCTGGATCTTGACCAACCCATATGGAAGAAAGCTTTCTTTGATGAGATTCTTTGCCTTGCACGCATGCATGGCCTTGAACTTTGGTTGGTTAGCTGCCTACTCGGTTACCCATGCCAGGGTCTATTTCCTTTTTTGAGCTGGATTGCCCCATTCATTGGATTGGCATCCCGTCGCCTCTCCAGTCTCAAAGGATGATGAGCAGTACAGTTGCTGATAGACATATGTCTTTAGCCGACTCTTGAGTGACACGAGGTGCCTCACTTTCCTCGTGCAGGGAATGAAATGACCCAAGTCGATCCAAGTTTCACATAACTCTCCGGTAGCTGGGAAGGAAGTAGTCATCCTTTTTCGATCGATCCGGTTATGTACAAAACAAGACAAAGCTTCCTTGTACTCTTTGCCTTGTGTTACTGAAACATTTTTTGTTTTCCAATGGGAAAGCCCCTACAGACGAGAAAGTGAATAAGGTGATGTTCGCCCTCTCTCTAATCACGGTGGAACAGAGCTCATCTTTCTCCCTCTCCTGAGTTGAGACACCGCGCTCTAGCTGAACTGATTCTGGTGATAGGGCCTCGTCTTCGTTCGATCCTTGTTTTCTTCATAGCAATTCAAAGGAATGGCGAATCAAGTCTTTCCACTCAAGCGGGAAAGTACTCTCAGTGGGGAAGGTGCTACCTGAGCTGACAGCAGGCAAGGGGCATCCGATCAAGGTTTCTTCAAGAAGGAGGACCCAAACAAGAGCGTTCGACGATCAATCGGAAGTGTAGCCTTCTCACATCAATGTGATAGAGGCTGTGCCATACATCTTCACATGCTAAAAAAGTAAGCGCAAACAGAAGCTCTCTTCGACGAGGAAGTAGACTGTCAGTCTTGCTTTGACTCTCAGCCATACTAGCAAAAGGAAGACCCAGCCTCATCCCGTTTTTGAAAAACCATACTCGGCTTAGGCCTTCTGGAATCGGGAAGTGTTGCCCAATCAGGCGGTTCCACCAGAGGCTTCTAGGGGCTCGCGCTATTGCGTAATCTGTAGGTTGATGTTTACATGCTCGACTATCAGATCAGGAGTTGACTCAGCTATATGTAGCACGTAGCGTTAGTTAGCGTCAGGGCACGTGTAGAGCTTCCCTAGCTAGCGACCGACGTAGCTTTATGTCAACGAGTGTGCAGTGGAGGCCGATATCAGATGTGGAGTTGTCGTTCGTGCACCTGCCCCTGGTTCTATCAAACCAGACTATTTCATCCCTGGAAGAATGAGTGCAGATCATGATCAATTGCCCAGGGCGATCGATATAGCGCCCATAGCGTTCCTCGTAGCGCCAGCCAGAATTACATGGAACTCAATAACGGGGCTGAGCTGAGCTATTGAGTGAGTACCCCTGAAATCAATCTCGAGTTCCGAACAACAAAAAGCATATCGCGTTTTTCGGGTGGCAGGCAGGGCAGAAAGTAGTCTATCGGCGAGCACTCACTAACTAGTCTATCTAGTGAGGGCACTCATAGCGTAGTCTGTTGTTGGTTCCTAGTGGTTCGAAGTAGCTAGTTTTTCCTTGGGGCTTTATGTTATTTGCAGATAGCACGTAGTGAGTGAGATATAGGTTTTTCAAATACAATTGCATTGATAGAAGCCCGAGTTGCTATGTTATAACACGTGTTTTGGGCAGTGTGCAAGGCAGTGAGCGCCCCAACGACTACGTTAACGATGGGACACGTGCACCGAGCTATGTAAGTGAGAGAGCTATGCGTAGCAAGGGGGTCAATGGTACGTCAAGTCAGTGAATTGCAAGCAAGCTATTGCAAGCAACCTTACACCGTTTTGGGGGTTTATGGGCTTATGCAGTTCTTACTGGACTCAAGATTCATCAGAGGTTTGTTGGCCCGATCTCGCAAAGGGGCTTTTGCATGGCCTTCTTTCTCTCAGTAGGGCAGCGCAGCAGGCATTTGATAAGTTCAAACTTGACTTCGTAATAGGTTTCAATATTCTTTTGATTGAGTGTGCAGCAGCAGGGATAGGGGCTTGGTGCAGTCCTTATCTTATGCAGAGAGGGAGACCATTTGCATTGGATTGGAGAGTCGCAAACTGGCGGGAAAGATGGAGATCTTAATGCCAACCGCCTCCTTTTTCCCCTATTTTTCTAAAGAGGATTCCTTGGAAGCTAACTGGAGTAGAGCTGAAGGAAAGAGAGTTTTCTAACTGCCTCCTTAACTTAAAAAGGCTTATAATCAAGCTTAGAAGAGGGAACAAGATATTCATCTTAGCCTACCGCCTGCTAAGCAAGTGACTTCTCTTCTAACTGATATCAATCATAAGCTTTCCATCTATCGCCTACTCAACTGAGTGGGATCAGTTGGTCTCTCCTCAGGAAGCCTATCGACCGCTCTTCTTAAATCCACCTCTTGGTCTTCCTTTGACTGATAAAAATTTCTATAAAAAAAGAAAAAGATTCTGTATATGGAGGATATTCAAGGAAATGCAAAAATCCCTTAGGCAGCAGTAGTCCAGGAAAAGCTGGGGAGACAGGCATAGGAGGAGACCTCCCATTCGATTAAGGGACAAGCCCGGAGATCGTTAGAGCGGCGAAAAGAAACTTCCCCCAATTTGAAGCATACGGAAACTACTAGCTCGCTTGCTTGAAAAAGTCTCTTTCCATTGACCTAGCTTGATACCTCTCACTTGATGGATTGCTCTTGCCTACAGGAAAGGACTACTTGAAAACGAGCTGCTTCGATAGATGAAGGGTAGGCGGGTTCCTTAGCGTAAAGTATACTTGCGACTATCCAGCTTTCACACTCTCTTAAGAGAACAAGAAAAGAAATGCATGACTCAAATCCACTGTCTGTAACGGGCAAAGCAATTCAAAATGTAATTGGAACTAAAAGAGAAGAAAGAAACAAGAAAAACCAGGGAAGACACAAGGACTGCAAAGGCTTAGCACTCAAAATGGCTCGGCTCGTATGGACCCACATCCAAGTGAACTCCAACCAATGGGAACTGCAAATGCGTGTAAGGCAACTCCTAATGGATTAAAAAAGATAATGCTTAATCATTTGCTTGTCCTAAAACCTTATATAATACCCCTAGCTTTCTATCAACTACTCCTAGACTAGAAGTAGATAAAATACCCACTAGCTGGCTGGCCTTGTCACCCGACTTTTTAATGGGCTAACCCTACATTGAAATTAAGAAAGTGAAGAAAAAGAGACTGCTAGACTTTCTTACACAAGGGCTTAACACCTCCATAAGGAAAGCAATAAACAGAGCTAGCTTAATAAATATAACTTTTACCCTTCTTTCGCTTTACATACTCCTCCTTTCAATGAAAATAAAACTGCTTGAAAACTTGCCAAAGGATGGCCTAGCAGAGGATAAGAAGTAAGCTAAATATGCTTTTGCCTGAGAACCTGCCTTCTAATATAATGACCAATAAGCAGCCTTTGAGTATGATGCCATAGCTAAAGTCTGTATTTCCCAGTCATTCCTGGGAATTGGTAGTCGGAGAATCGGTACATCGGATAAATGGTATACAATGCAAGTTCTGTTAGGTTCTTATCTTAGTAGCAGTCGGCGCAACCATAACTACGAATAGGAATGAATACAAACGGCTATAGATTTATCGCTTGATTGTAGTACAAGATTTGGTCTATCTGGGACCACTCACATTGAAGAAACCATAACGCTCATTCCTTTAAGTGTAGATAATTCCATCCGGAGTGATAGACTCAGCCAATAAGATTCCCAATACCACAGCAGCTATGCCAATTGCGAAAGCTTTTGCTTTAGGCTGAGGATTGATATTCAACGGGTCGAAGGCCTCCTTGCTTTCATCCAACATAATCATGACTTGGTCATGAATAGCCGCAGGATGAATGCAATGATAACCCTCTAAGTGTCTAAAAGGACATCCCACCTCCCAGTCCGAGCTGAGAGCCTCTCTTACTAAGCGTGGCCATACCTCCGAGTAACAGAGATCAGGTTTTACAAACAGAGGTTCGGGAATGCAGAAGAAGAACCATACGTAAAATCCTAAAATGAGTGTTATAAATATTAAGATTCTACAGTCATTGGCGTACCCCCTATATATTAAATCTGCAAAGGTTAATTGTCTTATTCTTGCGCTTCCTCTGGTTACATCAGTAATCCCCATGACTCTTTCGGGGGATTTTCATATCTTGGCAATATATCCCCTTTCGGGACGCAACATCTTTTGGATGACAGTGGGTACACTGGTAAGAGTGGGTATCATAGTATGCCAATTCTTGTTTGTGAGTAAATTTATGTATCAAAAAAATTTACATTTATCCGAGATCTAGGCATAATTAGCAATCCTTTCTATAATCTATAATTAGAATTCTTTTCATTACCCTTCGGGGAAAATGATCCCACAAACAAAGGAATTGTACAATACGAAATAACTTTAATTTTACTAATTCTAAAAATGTGGATCTTCCGCTCAAATTGTCCCATTTTGTTTGGACAAGGAGAGATATGAAATATTTGAATCAGATTGGATTTCATTACAATTTCGTAGTATACCAATGAACGGAACTATTACTATTTCATCTAAGATTTCATCTAAGTTGAATAACCAAGGACTTTCTTTTACTACGGATTTTTATAACTCGAGAAGTTTTTATTTGGTTATGATCCAAAGAGGAAAAAGAATAATTATTCCATGATAAAATAGAGTAGAGTAACCATCCGTTTTGTTTACATTACGTGTATACGTCATGCCATACAATGGAAATCAAAATCCATGGGACGATTCATGAATTTGTAATAGATCCATGGGGTAGCTGATGAGAGAAGTTGGTGTTGAGAAATAGGAAATTTGAAAGGAATTATTCCTATGGAACCATTGATCGGTCATACCTGTACTGCAATAATATGAATGACTCGCTATTCACTCGGTTTCTGGTCAATAATAAGATTATGTAGGAGAGATGGCCGAGTGGTTCAAGGCGTAGCATTGGAACTGCTATGTAGGCTTTTGTTTACCGAGGGTTCGAATCCCTCTCTTTCCGTTTCTGTTAATTCACCAACGTGACCGACCACAATGTATCAAATCAAATAACAACTGATACCATTATTCCAGCAATAAGACTTTTATTTGATAGAAATTCTCTATTCCAGAAATTCTCTATTCCTAATTCTATGAGCTTGAGGCAGAGTCGGCTGAAGGTAGAAGGAGAAGAAGAGATTTGACTATGCCCTTCCGATCGAAAAAAAGAAGATAATTGCTCTGGAAAACTTGTGAAATTCATCTGATGGGCTTTTCTTTCCATTGAATAGGAATCGCCCGGTCAACGGTGATAGCTGCTCGCCTCCTTCGATGAAGACAAAGATTGATTGCTAGCTTTAGTTAGGCAGTAAGCGAAAAGGTGGGCTCTCCCTCTTGGTAAGAAGGTCCGATCACGGGCTTATAGCGGGCTCTCTCTCTTCAGGTGAAAAGCTCTTTTCAAGCAGTGACAGAGAAGTGGGAGACAGAGCTTGAGGAAGAGGTAGGCGGCAATAAAAAAGGTAGTCTATCCATTCTGGCGTTCTAGGCTTAAAGCTCAATCCGGTAAACCTACCTTTAAGTTTCATTAAATTGTATTCTTTCCGGGACGAGTGGGCGAATCATGTAGTTCTTAAGCTCCTTACCGTAGTTGGAATAAGTATGAAATATCCCTAAAGTTGAGAAAGAGTAGTTGGTTGAATAGGCCTTTATCTTACTCTTCGAGACACTAGAATCAAACTCTTGTTTGGGATCCACTAGTTCTTTGACTGGATCAACGTATGGATCTCCTTTCGGCTCTGCTCCCGTCTGAGCCTGTTCTCTCGCTGGAAACGTATTTTGTCGATGAAGGGAAACGGCCAATTACAAGCAATTTAAGCTACGTTTTTGTACTCGACTGGTATCATACATAAAAAGAGGGATAGGCTTCCTGGAAAGAAAGAGTTCTGTCGGGTTTTTAGACCTTAAAACTACTCTGTGTTCTTTGCCAACCTATTTCATACCGTACTCGTCGTACTTCCTCTTCTGCAATCATCATGGTAAGCTTAAGCGCTTAAATAGTGTTTATTTTCAATCGTAACCAGCCCTTACCGCGATCAGCCTTTACCGGCTAGACCGAGGAGAGAGGAACAGAAGACTCTTGATTTTAGGCTTGTTGTATAGTTTCGATAGTAACAGCTTCTCCAACAAGGCCTCTTGAGCCTCGGGCGCAGTTGAAGAAAGATTCTCCTTCGGCTAACACGAGTGCTCCATTCTCCTTGAATATATCTTTCATCATATTTGGATCTTTTTTCTTCCTCTGGAATTGCTCTTCCGGTGCTAGAACTAGAATAGGCTATGCTTGGCGAGATCTCAGCTATCGGGCAAAGAATATCTCCAACTATTACAAATACCGGATTTGAGGTGACCACAGGTTGCTTAGGAGGGTCTATTTCAATGACACCATAATTTGATAACTTTTGGATCTGATTTTTAAGAACCCAACAATCTTCTATCGGATGACTAATAACCCGATGGAATTAGCAGTATTTTTGATCTCCTACTCGTCCCACCTCATCCGGTCTCTTAGGTTCGGGAAGCTCGATCAACCCTTGCTCTAATAAAGATGTGAAGAAATCTTCAACATCCTCATTTCGAAAGGAATATTCTTTTTCTTTTCGTTCTTTTAGGGTTTTAACAGTTTCTTTACCTTTTTCTTTTTCTCCATCTTGCGATAAAGTAATCAACAGACTCGTGTTGACGCTGCTTGGCTTCCGAAAATTCTGTCACGCTTACACTCCTGTGGGTACTGTAGAAGTGTTTGTGAAACCGAGCTACAAGGCTATCCCAATCAGGGATTAACCCAGGAGGCAGCTTGCTATACCATACAAAGGCATCTCCTTCGAGTGATTGCAAAAATTGTCGAAGACATAATGCTCCATTCTTAGAGGTCTCTCCGCAACGGGAAAGAAAGTGTGCCAAGTCTTGCTCTGGCTTGCTCAAAGCGTTGAACATACAGAATTGAGGCATTACATACCCAGGCGGAAATGGTACACTATCGATCCAAGTCGGATAGGGTTTACCGATACCGATAAGATGGACGAGACACGTGGTGATGGAAATCTTGAACGTTCTTGAGAATGAAATCTCGCAGCTCCGTAATACTATTCGGCATTGTTTCGTAATCCGGGTCATTTTTAGAAGCCGGATTTACCCCTTTAGTAGATCGTGAGCGGGTCTGGTGAAGTTTGGGGAATTGGCATCATAGGTGGTGGTGGCATTTGGGGTATACTACCCAAAAACGACGGAAGAGGTGCCCCCGTTGGTTGTTGGGTCTGACCAACCACTTGTTGAGCTTGGCCCGCCACTTGTTGGGCTTGATTGTTCACACCAACCATACGTGCCGTCAAATTGGCAGCTTCAGCTTCTTTTTCTTCCAATCGCCTCTGCAGTTGTGCCAGCTCTTCCTCTATAGTGTTGTTAGCAGGTGGAGGAACAAAGTTTGATGTGGAGGCAGCATCAGCTGCTGCGACCATAACTGACACCGTTTTAGGAAGAAATTCGTCGGATACACTTCTCGAAGATGGAAGTGGAGTGATTTCAGGAGAGATAACCGGGGTAAAAGCCTCCGAGGAACCTGATGAGGGTATTATCGGGAACTCCTCCTCAGCAAAAATCTTTAGAGAGAAAAAGGGGTTTGGAGATGAGAGTTATGGTCCACTAAAGAGGGGTTTTCTCTTAAGGTGGCTTTCTTTTGTATTTTCCATTCTCAACAAGTTCTCTTCTTCTTCTGCTTCGATGCACAGGATCTGCTCATCAGGGTTTAACAACGCCTTACTAAAAGCTCGTAATCCGGTAATGGATGTTCTGCAAGATGGCCCTATCTTACTAATAATAATTAAGGGGCTCGACCCTTGATGGATTTCTGCGTGACATAAGTGATGTCGAACTCTGATAACAACAGCTGCCATCGAGCAGTCCTTCCTGATAGTGCTGGCTTCTCGAACAGATACTTCAATGGGTCCATCCTGGACAAAAGCCAGACTTGGTAGGCTAGCATGTAGTGTCTAAGTCTCTGCGTGGCCTAGACAAGCGCAAGGCACGCCTTTTCAAGCGAAGAGTATCTAGACTCATAGCCCCCTATGTTGTAAGTGGTAAGGGGAGAGTCTTACTCAGATAATAAAAAGCCCGCTCTTTAAGGCTGACTTTTATTCTAAGGCCGTATCATCATGCTGTCCTAATACGCATCCCATCGACGTATCGGCCACCGATAAATATAACAACAGGGGCCTTCCCGGCGTTGATGGGACCAGTACTGGTGGGTTCATCAGGTACCGCTTAATCTTATCGAATGCTCTCTATCTTTCTATAAAAAAAGCCCTTTCCCCTTTCTCTAAAAGGTAAGCTCGCTCCACCCCTTCGACGAATTCTTTCGCAGCAGCTTGAACTGAACCCGGGCTATCAACGTGAACGAGAGAAAAACAAACCCCATTACTCGATCAGGGGATCTAAGCCACTGCTCTATTCCCGACTCGAAATCCATATAGGACTTTAAGGGAGAACTGCTCTCTCTATCTCAGCTGCTTTCCCTACTACCGGCACAAGAGGGACTTTTTCTCTAAAGCCTATTTCCTCTCTCTGATCTCCAAACCCATTTCGTTCCGGTACTGGAAGCTGCAGCTGACCTGGCCTATCTTCTTGATCCACTAGTACCGAACTGACCTGCCGAGCGTACGAAAAGGGGAATCTTTCTCTGAACTGCCTACTCTCTTCCCGAAACTACCGCAAGTTACTCTTCTCTGCCCCCTATTAGAGAAGGGCCTCCTCGCTTATTGACTTGAACCACTGACCTTTAGAGCGAACCTATAGGACAAAAGGAACTTAACTAACGGCACCTGACAAAGAGCAAACAGCTTATCTCAACTACTTGACTTGAGTCCCAGTACTAAAAGACGTAACTTCAGGAGTTTCCCTGAGAGAATAGCAAGGCGTCGAAAGCAGGGAGAGAGGGAGATCTGTAGTAAGAGCTCCCCTTCCTTATGGCAGGAGGTTTCAAACATCTTCTCTTGTATTCGAATCCGGTTCATCCCTCCGTTCATTTATTGACTGGAGTTCCGGGCTTGTCGAGGTGGGTGGGCATAGTTGAACATAGCATTTGCCGGAAAAGACGGGAGGAGCAATGGATCCCCTACTTTCACCTGCATAAAAAAAACTTCATGATGTTGAGGGAGAGCTTCGCAGGGTTGACGAAGGTATTCAGAGAGCCAAAGAGGAGATGTCTACCATCCGGACTCGTCTGAACGTCTTAGAGAATCAGAAGAAGGTTCTTACTAAGATGAAAAAGAGGAAAAGGCTTCGTTAAATTGACTAGCAGAAGAGCGTCGTCAAGCACAAATTAATGTGCTTAAGTCATTTTTTTGGTGAATGTGAACAGTTCATATCTTTTTTTACAAAGTATTTGTGATGGGATGCGAACGGTATTTTGAATGTGGTGACATGTGAATAACTTATACATTTGAGCCTGTGTGGAACAAAGGCGCATCACC
>JAHSVC010000029.1:502500-725000 GCA_021397845.1 Areca catechu
GTTAACTGCTGACTTTCTTTGCTAGCTCACCCGAAACTCTGTCTTCAGGAGGAAAGCTTGCTTGAGTACCTTACTGGAAAACAAACCGCTTGAGCTGTAACCGAAACAGAAAGGTTTGATGAGCCGCTGCTTGCTCTCTAACTGCTCTTACCGCTTCTTTTTCTTGACCTCTGCTCACTGCTGCCAATGCTGTGACTGCCGCCCCTATCTCTAAAGCTGCGGATTACAGCTCCTGACTCAACAAGTTCAAAGTCTTAAGTATGAGTCTTGTTTGTGACATTAAAGAATGAACATTCAATTCAAAGGAATGGGACAGACTGCTGCTTGCTATTACTGACTGCGGCTGCCGACCGAAGAACTTAAGATCTTCAATCTATGTTTGAGTGCTCTAGCGAAAGAAAAGAATTTAGAATGCTAAAATGACTTCTAAAAATAGGATAGGAAGATGATTTTCCATTTTTTTATAAAAAAACGTATCAATATACATTCCCTTTCCGTCAACTAAAGTCTGTTCGTTTCGTCCGTCAAAATGAAATGGCAATAACTCATCTCGGGCAAGAACCAACTACTAAGCGGTCGTTCGGGCTCTATTCCCTCGGTCATGGCGAGGGGAAAGGGAAGGCATACCTTTGAAAGATTTACAGCCTAGCAAGGACTACGCTGGCGAGTGACGATTGGCCGAGGGGAGTTCCATCATGTAGCTGGGCCAGTAAAAGACAAGTAGAAGCCAGTTAAAGACGAGTAGGCAGGGTACTAAGAAGCCAGTGGGGTACGTAAACGGGGACAGATCACATGGTTTTGTACTGGTCTTGGGCTGGCGAGTGACGATTGGCTGAGGCCCTCGTGGTGGAGTACTCTCTGACAGAATTGACGCTTCGCTTGGGCGCTCTATTATTGCCTCCTATTCCTGAGGGGGTGATCGAGGTTAAGCCGCGTGGCGGACTATTCGCTTTTTTTTGGAGGGTGGGCCTTTCGTACTATAGTACGGCTTCAGCGCACTTCAATCTAGTGGATTGGTTCAATAATATGGGTTTGAAATGATCCATGTTACGGAACCAAGACAACCTATCTTACTAATAATAAGAAAGGGTTAAGGGCCTCCAACGCCTATAAATAGCAGGCAAAGGGAGACGGGGCCGAGGCAAGAAAGATGGATATCGCTGGAAGACTTGAGAGAGTTGAGCAAGAAATAGGAGAGGTGGAAAACGAGAAGCTCCAACGGGAGCAAATCCTACATGCCTTTTTAGAGCATATGCCTCCCGTCGATCCAATTCTCATAGAAGAGCGTATAAGCCTTCTCCAGAGACAAATAAGTTTTCTCGAAGAGAGGAAGAGGGCGCTGCTCAAAGAACAGCAAGCGCTCATTGTGCGGGCGGTCACCCTCGGTGACCGTGGGGATAATGAAAAAGTGGTTACTGTATCTTCCGTCTGTCTACTGGTTTTTCCAAGTTGTAATTGGCTCAGAGAGCTCTAGCTCTCCTTATTAGTATTATTATTGTTAATGGTCCGTTATCTAAGTTGTAATTGGCTCAGAGAGCTCTAGCTCTCCTTGTATTGTATTATACATTTTTTTTTTTTTAATGGTCCTTTAATAGTATCTTCCAACGCTCAACTCACGGCAAAGAGAAAACGACCCGGTTCCATTACTTTCTATTTTTTTCTGGATAAGCACGGCCGGGGAAATGGTTTTATACGCAATTTCTCAGTCCTAAAACGAATCTACGTATTAACAAGGTGTTTACTCATCCAACGTGGAGAAAGTGCTTTCTATTTTCTTTAACAGGTCGAACCCTCTCTGAAGACCTTGTGACTGCTATTGAAGACCGAAACCCCTTGGTACTGAGTGAACGAATGAAGCGGGCTGGGGAGGTGAAAAACCACTTCTTCTTTCAAGGTCGAGCTTTGAAAAGTCTCTCATCAATCCACTACTTTTTTTTTGTTTTCTAGCCCGGTGATATCGAGCCTCGAAGCTACTGCCAAACTCTGAATCTTTCGCTTTCCTTTCCTTTTTCAGTCAGAGCAGAGTTTCTTTTCATTCGCAAAAAACTAAGAATTCTGAAAATAACCCTCTACCTGCTTCCATTGGGACTTCATTCCGCAACCCGGGGGAAGTGGACTGCCATTACGCTTTGTCACGGAAGGCTGAGGATTTTTGGTAACCTATCGGGATGGCCTTGACCTCCTTTTCTCCTGCGCACAAACACACTTTATGCCCAGGCTTCCATACCGATCCGGCCTTCATCATAGGCTAGCATAGAAGACAATCTAGCTAAATCCAGGAAGGGGGAGGGGAATGCCCAATCTGAAGCAAACCGTTAGGCTAGTTCCCGTGGAGTGAGTCTAGTGCTTCCCTTTAACCTAGAAGCACTCAGTGAGCGTTCAACAATGTCCTTCCTGGCCTGTTCTTTGAGTTGACCGAAGGGCGGCGCGGCGGGTGAAGGGAGCTTCACTTACCGAGAGGAATGAATTCGAGTAGTAGCCAGGGGAGGAGTTCTTTGAAAAAGAATGAAGTAGAGCCCAAATGCGCGAGCAAGAGCTAGAAAGAAGCCCTAGCCAGCCCTAGAGCTATAGCAAGAGCTCAGTAACTAATAGAAAAGGACGGTGGGTGTAGCGGATTTTTTCCTCCCCCTGCTCGAAGATCAGACAATATGCTATGTCATGAACGCCATAGGAGGGGCACTTGGGTTGAGCTGAGCCTAGCACCTGACCGGATGAACTTCCACTGTTGAGCCTAAATCTCTTCCGCAGAAAGGGGGTCGGCAGATCAATCGGAAAGGTTGAACCCACTCCCCTTTTGATATGGATGGAAACTTCCCTGTCAATGTAACCAACCACAAACAAAGCTCCTTCTCTTAGGGGCTCTCCCCTATCACTCGAAATTCGTTGGGAAGGAAGGAACCCTTTCTTTACTTACTATTTTGCCTATCGACCCGGTTCTGCTTATCGACCCGAATGAATCAGTCGATCCACTAATAAAGCATCGCATTGAAAGCAACAGGAACTACACCTTGGGGATTCCTCCCTGACCTGAGTCAATCAAAAAAATGCTTTTATCTGAAATCTCACTCATGCAGAAGCGTAGGGAACGAACGGAGCGCGGATGCGCGAAGTGAAAACTAGCAATGCACGTTGGGAATTTTTACCCTTCGATGTGGGACCAACCAAACCAAATGGAAGAAGGCGAGGGGGATTGCCCCGAAGCAATAGCAAGAGCTAACCTAAGTGCGCAAGCACACAGCTTAACAGAGCTAGGCGTACTTGCTCTTTTACTGGTCTCGGCTCTCACGGCTAGAGAGAAATAGCCCTTCTTCGTTGGCTCGAAAGAACCAGCAAAGGAAGCAAGAAAACGGGTGCTATAACGCGCAACGGCTTTCGCGTTCCCTTTACGTGAATTGGGCCGTTGCTTGCTCGCTTGCCCTTCCCCACCTTTAAAGCCCCCCGAAAGGGGGATTCATTAAAGGGATCGGCTCATTCCATTCCAGGCTTCACTTTTTGGTATAGATTTCGTTACGTTAGAATAGCCCCTTAGCGAATTTACCTTTGGATCGCACTACACCATATAGTAAAGTCACCCTTCCCCGGGTCGCTGTAAGCTCGTTCATATATACTCTCATCCAAATGCGGAGGAACTTCCACCCGCCTCAGCGAGGCGACCAGGGAGAGACTAAGAGACTACTGGTTGGACCATCTCAAACGCAACCGCCCTTCCAATGGCGTACGATACCAGCTGCTGGATATATGGGGAGGATCGACCTCTCTTTCGTGATTACACCTTCATCACGCCTGTCCACCTGGAAGAAATGAAGTGGAGACCCCCCATATATACCATACAGCGACGAAGGGAAAAGACCCTGTTAGGGGGAACCCCGTCAAATAGAGCGTACGCCCGTTATAGGCATTTTGGAGAAGCAGAAAGAAATTACCATATTTTCGAGAAGAGGTGAGAACCAACAGAGGGGGGACGGTGAGTAGTTTACCAATTAAATACTCTTAGAGAGAACAATTGAACAAAGTCTTCGAAGAAGAATCAATGAAAACTACCGAATCCAATCTTCCATACTGCGAGCGAAGTCATGCAAACAAAGCTGCTGCTGCGCGCTCAGGAAAGCAGTGATTCCCCTCCACCACATATATCCTATTGGCCGGATATCCCTCTCTCGAGATGAAAGGGCTGATCTCCAACTCTCAGCGTGTTCAGGGATGAGCACCCAAAACCCAAGGCATTCTTCTCGGTCGCCCTAAGGCATCAACAGCTAGCCTAGTGAGTCCTTCCCTTGCGTCTGGCCGTTCTTGTCCATCGTTCGGTTCTAGCCTAGCGGTTCTGTCTGTGATTCTCCTGGGATCGGTTCGGATAGCTCAGCTCATCTCGTGGGCTCAACTCCCTTTGTTCGTCCATCTTCGTCTGAGTGAGTAGGGACACCTGCTTCTGATTGGTCTTTCTCTTTTTTAGCATTCAATGGTGAAGAGTGAGGTATTGTTGGATATCTTTGACTTACTTTCGAGTGCAATGAGGAAGCTCATCACCCTTTCGAGGTCTAGGACCCACCCATCTGACTCAAAAGTCTGCAAGAAAGGGATTCGGGTCTCACACTTTCTCCAGTGAGGAAGGAAGGGGCAGAATAGTGATCTCAGGTGCAGAGGAAGCAGAGTCAGTAACGGTGGGCAGCATATGTGGCACCTCCCTTTGAGATTGAGGCACGGTAGACAACTCTCCCTGAGATCGAGGCACTGTAGATGGTGGATCATATAGAGTTGCTTCATCAAATGTGACATGGCGAGAAATGAAAACTCGACGACGGCACAGAGAGAAGCATCGGAAGCCTTTATGATCATCACTGTACCCGAGAAAAATGCAGCAATCAGCCTTAGGCTTAAATTTGTGACGAATGGACTTCGAGATGTGGACGTAGCATAAACATCCAAAGGCCCGGAGAGATGAATAAGCTGGTGGAGTACCATGTAGGATTTCATAGGGAGACCTGTGATTTAGAAGTGGTGTAGGTTGGTTATTGATAACAAAAACAGCCGTATGAAAAGCTTCTGTCCAAAGATACATTGGAACCCCGGAATGAAAAAGCATAGAAAGGCCCGTCTCAGTGATATGCCGATGCTTGCGCTCACTGACACCATTCTGCTCTGAAGTGTAAGGGCAGGAGAATTTTTTTTGAATTCCATGCTGCACACAATACTCATTAAAGCTGTTAGAAGTAAACTCTCAACCACCATGACTTCTGAAATATTTTATGGGTTTCTCAAAATGCTTGGTTATAAGTGAAAGGTTCGAAAAACATCAAAAACTTAAGATTTGGCACGAAGAAAAAAGAACCATGTATAAATATAAAATAAATAAATAAAATAAATATAAAAATATATAAATAAATAAAAATATATATATTTATTTATTTACTTTTGGTAAACATTAGCACCTTTCTGAAGGGTGCTTAACTAGGTTAACACTACACCCCAAGAGAACCTACCTACACCTAAGGGTTTTACCTCAGGTGTAGTTCTCAACAAGTCGTACATCCTAAACATCAGCCCGTAGCGAAGGGTAAGTCTATCCTTTGCTTTGCGGCTAACGCTGTAACATACGACTGGAGGAGATAAAAGGTACTCAAGGGAAAGCGTATAGTCTAACCACGCCGAAGCATACCAATGAAGATAATGTATGTGCTGTTTGACCCATTGCTGAATCAAACGTTCAAACATACAAAACTCATCGTTGGGCCAGAACGTCTCTAATCTCCTAAACTCCTCCTCAGAGAAGTCCCGGGGTTTCTGACGCTCTAGGATCCACATCCTACACCAACCCTCCTGATAGCAATTAATTATGCCCTTCTCAGGCAACATTAACCACCACCGAAGGGGGTAAGGATGCATGCCACTAGGCGAGTGCTGCAGTAACCAATGCCTACGCCACCGACGTGCCTGATAAGGGCACCCCCGGTGGTTATAGACACGGTACGAAGCACCTCTCAACCTAAAACTAACTGAGAGGGAGACGCCCAACTCCTTAAAGAGATAGGCGCCAATGGAGTAGCGTAGCGACCTTCATTTTCGTACGGAGACGGGTGATAAGTCCGTCATTCCACGATCTGTTAAGAATCGTTTTGCAAACTCCATCGCTCCGCTCTTGGAGATTAGAGATTTCTCCTTTGATATAGAAACCTCACAATCTTCAATGAGTTCTGCATACTTCGCAGCCACCTTATCGTCGGCGATTACAATATCGTCGCCGAGGATAGCGTAGTCAAAGAAACGCTTTCCGGGATACACGCTCCAGGCAGCCCACCACACTAACATATGATGTGTAAGTGCGAAGACTGGCCAGGATGAGTAATATCCTAAAGGTTGACCCTTTGTAAAACGGTACACATGTTTCGATGTACCGACGTGAGAGCCTCCGGGCGTTCTGAAACCGGGACTAGTCATGATAAACACCCAAGATTGGGCAAAATCACGACCTAGTAAACCGGACAGCATCGACCCAGATAGATCAACAGGCAAAGAGTCTGTAGCGGCTTTGAGGTCAAAGGAGTAAAGATTAGTCTTACCCTTTAGCCTCTCAAGAGGTGCGGTCTGGTGGAATGTTCCGTCCGTTTTTAGCGTACGGAGACACTCCATCACCCAATCGTGCAAAGGTCTGAGTAAGGCCTGAAACACGGGGTTTGCAATCGCAAAGACTCTCACCTTTCCGCTACCCTCTAGCTTAACGCCGAACCGCCCAGCTTCGGGTCTGGTCTTCATCGAATCCCACCACACTGTTTGTGCGGGAAGGATAAGACTATTGATCAGCCACCCGAATCCGAGTGCTCCGTTATGATCTCGCTGGATCGGGTTATCAAAACAAGAATCCACATAATGAACTCTGTCAGAAAACCAGAACTCAGCGATCTCACGAAGGTCCTCTGGACTATACAGAGTAAGCAAAGCAGTAGCCTCTACCGGTAAGGTATGCCACACACTAAGCTTACGACTCCAGAAGGACCTATCAACCCCTACCGCCTCTAACAACGGATTTTTATACGTATTAGGGGTGGAGGACCAGATAGGCTTAAAACAAAAGCCTAGTCTAAGCGGTATCGATTTGTAAGCAGGTACATAAGCTCCGAGCATCTGATTTTAATATATCGTCAGATTCTCTGCGAGCTCCATCACCTTCTTCCCTGGTTGATAGCCTGGTATATGTATGGTCTTAGGGGATATCTTAGGTCCCTTAGGCCACACTAATATCAGTTTCGACACTGAGCATATGCTCAAGACGAACTTAACAACCAGCGGGTTACTCCTTCTCCTTATAATTTAACGATAAAAAAAGGAGGAATAAAGCGAGGTATACCTGTACGCGTCAAGGAGACGAAAGTCTTCATAGCGGACTTCTCTGAGGGGACTCCTCCCCAATACCACATTAGGTGTAAACCTACGTGTTTCAGATACTGGCCTGTAAACAACAGACCAGACCGCTTTGAAAGACGAACAATCTCGATAGCCATTGCGTGCATCGCAAGGCAGTGTTCCTTGGTTAGTCTAGTAGTAGTCTCTTTAGTCAGTAGTTAGTAGTAGCATCCCTGTAGGTAGTAGTAGCAGTAGCATCCCTGAAGTTCCTTAGTCAGTAGGTAGTAGTAGTAGCACATGCAGTAGCATCCCTGTCACTACCGGGCCTGGTAGCAAGAGTAGAGGAAGGCCGTCGACCAGAAGAAATGAGAGAGATAGATAGGGAAACTTGTTTTCTAGTCCCGCGGGCCCTACCTACTTCATTCTCTCCTCCAGGATTGCAGCTTCCACAGCTGTCTCCACTCGGTCAAATGCATCTGCCTCTGTCTCTATCTCCACTGCTGGATCGAAAGAAAAGATTTCGGAGTTAAGTAAAAGAAGAAAGAGAGAAGATCCATCCTGATCTACTTTTGGATATACTTCCCGATCAACTGCTATTGGTGCTTGCTCTGGTGCTTATAGCCTCGTATACGGATCTGGATCACGATCTCGATATGGAAGGTATGCTTCTGGTAGTGCCCCTGCCTTTGCTTCAGAGTGAAGCCGCTGGTGGATCAACGCTAAGGGATGCTGGAAGAGGCAAGGATGCTGGCACTAGTCTCGCTGCTGGTGATGGCGGATGCTACTATTTGTGGTTGTTCCGCCTCAACCGAATCAAGAGAATCTACTGTTGAGGGTGGCTTTGCTTTGTGGGAATAAAGGCTTATATATAATATAAAGAAATTGAAGGGTTGATGAGATGGAGGAAAGCGATGTGGAGGAAAAAGACAGGAGAGAAAAGGAAAGGTATATGCGCCATCCCCGTGCTGCTTGTTTCGACGGCTATGGATCGGCCGGCTAAAGAACAAAGACCGGGAGCATTAAAGAGTACATTTGAGTAGCAGAATTTGGAACCCCTACCCTCTTGCTTTGGCGGTTGCAGCTGGAGTTGCTGTGTGTGAGCGGCTTTAGCTGAGCCTGACATGCTACCACCTAACATTAGGGAAGTCGGACTAGAAGGAGGCCTAGGACGGAGTTGGAGACCATTAGCTTTGGGGGCTTGCTTGGTGTATCCAACCATCGACTTCCTGCAGTCACGAAGGACGGCAGCGATGTACGGAATGCCCGGGCTACTGCCTATAAGATCTTCCAGAATAGGCCTTAAGTCATTGATTCAAGTCCAGGGAATTTGACTGCAAGTCAAATGACTGAAAAGAAAGGTCCCATCATGTAATGTATAAGGAAGTTTCAGGCTGGAAGGTTGCGCAGAAAGCGGAGAGACAGTCAATCTACTTTCCAAAAGGAAGAACATCGATTGCGCCTTTCTTTAAGGTTAGTTAGTATAATTTATAGTTAGTTCTTCGATGGTTCCTTTTGTCCACAAGCTGTTACCACACGGAATCGGCGATGAAACCTGTATAGCCAAAGGGCCCGTGGTCGTCACTTTTTCCTTGTCGGCTGGCTGCAACAAGGTGCCTGCTTTTTTCAAATGAGCGAGTGAAGCGTGCAAGTTGAGCGCAGTTGGTGTATTGGGAATCGTACTTTCTTTCAGCCTTTATACGCTTCTTTGAGTGTTTATACGCGTCAGCATATCAATTTGATAAAGGGCGTGAGCACTCCACTCAAGTATGTGGAAGTGGGATATCGCGAATCGAGATGTGGATGAAGTCATTGAGTCATGTCCAATCCGAGATGTGCGAGTGAGATATCGCGAGTCGAGATGCCTCTAATCCTTTAGTAGCGTATTTTGAAGTAAAGGCAAAGCGAATCCGAGAGTTTGGCGACACGAGATCATGGAAAGGGACTCATTAGGCAAGGAGTTCGATATGGCCACGGTGCCGCCGCCTTCCCGATGTCCATAATGGAAGTGCTTTTCGGCTCATTGTGCTTGCGAGACGAGACGATCCGAGGATCGGTGATTTTCAAAGTCTGTTGGGAACACGTAAATGCCACTGTACTATGCCCACTACCGGCCATATCAACAATGTTTCGGGCCCCATGATTCAGAGATGGATAGAAAGAATTTTTTAGATACGAGTCTCTCAGTATACTTGCAGGAAGGAGACCCCGAAACATCTTGTCCGGTGCTTCTGGCTCTGCCACCAAGGTTCACTTTTTTAACGTCGACTCTCCCGGAGAAGGGAGGTACCTTTCTTTCCTATTAGTAGCTCAACGGGCTAGAAAAATGACTATATGAGTGGTGGGAGGCGAGAAAGGCTCCTCAGAGGAGGAGCTGACCCAAATAGTCGTCTACGGCTATAGCTGAGCGAGAAAATCATCATCTTGAGAAAGCGTTCAGACTCGGCGGAATTCCGATTCACCTTTTCAAGCTGTGTTTTGATTCGACTGAACACTTATTTCTGAGCTGGTTGAGAAAGCCTAAGGCTAGTCACAGACGGTTCAGGGAGAAAGGGACGAGAGAATACGACACACACACCACGGATCGTCGAAAGCATGTACAATAGGGGCAGGTACAGCCCTCACCTTGTCAGCAACCAGAGTGAGAGTTGGAGAAAAGCAGAACCGAGTACGGATTACAGCGGGAGCGGGACCCATGGGAAGGAGAAAGACGGTTGGTGTAAGTGATAGGGTAGTGTGTTTTCAGGTACCAAGATCCGCTGCAAGAGCAGTAAGAAGTCATGGTGGTAAAGAGTGTGGCGAGAACTGTCACTATGATCCGCATTAGGTGCGCCAGAGAACTGTAAGTAGAACCGAACTATAGACCGAGATCAATAACCACCAACGGCAGATGCAGATGCAAATCTATAACCGGTGAATAAATGGACCCACGGTTGAAGCACCCATTGAAACCTTTTGACCTATCTATAACTAAGCTAATTGGAAAGCTAAGACAGGTGGTGGCTGCCTACCTATGCCCCAGCATAGGGTGCTCCCGCAGCCTCTGTGGGGTTACCCGGAAAAAGCCTCGGTTGGATGCTATCTATCCGTTGGGGGGGACTCCCCTCTATTTGGTTGATAATCCGTGTTGACATTTCATTGGCCGCAGCAGAGAGAAAATCATTCCTACGGGCAGGGCAGGAATTACTCTTTTTTGGGGATGGGCAATTATCCGCACTTGGCTTTTCAGGTGCAAGTAAGGACGCGCTCTGGGGTTAGGTGGTTGTAAGGGCGCGCCCTGATCCCAGATGTTTGTAAGGTAACCGGCGCTTTTGCCTCATCCGGGGAAATGAAACCCGCAGGAGCGACTGCATATGGTGGTTGAGGAGCGGTTATACTGAAGGGCGTAGATGGGCCTATCAACAGAAGAATATCAATTTAGATGTGTCCCAGTGCGTCTCGGAAGGTATGTCCCTCAATTCTTCAACATCCCAATGGATGTTGGCTTTCGTTGGATTCCTCAATGGTCTTCATCTCCAGTGAAGGAAACTTCCCTGGGAGTAAAAGGCAAGCTCTTCTCTCCATTCCATCGGATGAAATGGGATATTTTTTCCGTTTGTTTTTGGGATAAGGCTGTCATTTTGGGGGCCCAGGAGTTATTATCTCCTTTAACGGCCTCCCGCCTTTGGCCATTTAAGCATGAGAACCTTGATTGGACGTCTCGATACTTTACCCCACTGTTTTGTTATTTATTCTTTCCTCGTGTCGTCTACCCGGGCTGACGACGCCGATTGTGATTCGTTTCCTTGGTCTTTGAACCATCAGGTCCCTAACCTTGATTCGATTTACTGTCGAGCTGCGGCTGCGATGACAGGGATTCTCACAGCAATGTGGGGTTCCTGCCGTCGTGACGCGGCTGTGAAAGCTTTATCTGATGACAAACTGTTGGTTGAGTATCCCGTCGGGCGTTTGGGGTTCAAGGATGAGGGGGCTTCTAGGATATCGGGAAAAAATGGGAGGAAAAGAGTTGGTTCATCCTGGGCCATGCTGCTTTGAGGATCTCCAGGAGGTGCAGCTTTGGGACTTTCGGGCTTTTCCATCTCCAGTTCTTCACATTCCTCACTCTGCGTTGCTTCTTCAGGCGGGTGTGAAGGAGAATCTTATCGCTCAGACTCACTGGAGGAGTGCCCTCGGGTTATAATTCCCATTGGACGTTGGAGAGGAAGCACAGGCTCTTCGGTTTCAGAATCGGAAGACGAATCTCCTGACCACGTTGCAAGTAAAGGTTGTGGGCCTCCCGAAGCCGAGTCCTCTGGTGTGGGCAACGCGACCGTCAGGTAGGACAGCTCGTCTCTGGGGTGGATTCCACATTCTCTGGAAGAATTTAGCTCGAGCGTAGGACTGTTTGAAGTCGTAGCCCGACCTTTCTAAGAGTTCCTTCATCTTGGGCGAGTAGTATCGAGGGATCTTGACGCGCTCGAAGATATATTCGGCCGGATCTTCCATTTCTTCGCGCCATAGGGGCTGTTGAGTTGATCTATAGAAGAGTGTTCCCCTTTTCCCTGCCTGCGATGGAGGGACATAGAATGTCTTTAGCTGCTCGACCACTGAGACTTCCAGCTTAGCTAAGGGTTTTGTGAGTCCCTTGGGTAGCCTGGTGATCTTTAATGGCTTTTCAGAGACAATCGGATCCCTAGGCTTCTCCTCTTGCTCAGTAGGATCTGCCGTTTGCCTTCGTCTCTCTCTTCCTCATCTTCTTCTTCTTCAGAGCTGCTGCTTCCCCAGTGCCTTGTTCTGCTACCTGAGGTCTCAGCAATCCCTTGACATCCCTCTCCTCCCGGAGCTTCTTCATCGGAGGAGTCAGTGTCGCTTCCGAAATGTGGTTTCATAATCTGACATGAACTTTAGGCGCCGGTCTTCCCTTTGCCCCTTTGGGCAGCCCTGGGGTTGTTCCTCCCTCTGCCGCGGCCTCTTCCTCTAATTGGAGTCGCACCCCTCGACCCTGAGGATTGCGCGGCCGCGGATGCATCAATGAAGTAACGGGCATCCGAATACCCAATCTCATGGACAGCGAAAGGCTTGATATCACCGTCGATTCTCTTTTCTTCGCCATCCCGAGTGTATTTCATGCACTGGTGGAGAGTAGAGGGCACCACAAAGTGTTCGTGCAGCCATGGTCTACCCAGTAAAGCCCGGTAGGATGTATCAGCATTAATCACATCAAACTTCACTTCAGTCTCCAAGCTACCTAGGCGCAAAGGCAAAATGATGGATCCGAGTGCGGTCTGACTATTCTGATTGAAGCCTTGGATGACCACATTCTCGGGACTGAGGTTCGGAATGTCCAACGCTAGCCTTTTCAACGTGCGGAAGGACATTAAGTTGACTGAAGAGCCAGGATCGATCAAGATTCGACTGATTCTCTCCCTCTCAATCATTCCCGTAACATAAAAAGAGGGCGATTGTGTTCCGCTGTCCCCAGTAGAAGATCATCATCCGTGAAAGTGATCGTTGCAGCATAACGAGCATACAACGCCTCCTTCATGTTTACTTAAGAGAAATGGGCTTGATACTTCTCCGGGTCCCTCAGCGCATCGATCAATGCTTGGCGCAGTTCTGGGAGCGCGTCATAGACGCTTAGCAGTGAAGGGATCTTCTTTAGATGAGCGAGGATGTTCTAATCCTTAGCCGGAGCTGGTGCGGGAGGTGAAGGAGGGAGCTTTTCAGCGATCTCTATCTCCTTACCCTTCTCTTTGGCTGACGGCGGCCGAGGATCAGGTAGGACCTTTCCCTTCCTCAGCGGCATCTGGTTTACCGCTGGAAGGTTCTGTTCTTCTTCGGGGAACCCAAGGTCTTCTTTTGAAGAAGAGGAATCGCTTTCGACATTTACGTGACAGCAATCTTCCTGCCCCCAGAACAATTCCTTGGTGGGGACTACTTGAGCTACCTTAGTGTGTTCTGTAGGTATCGCCACTAGCACCTTAGGGGACAACGTGATTACGCCTTCCTCGTATTGTTTCTGTACCCAATCCTTGAAGACGTAGCAGTCTTCTATGGGGTGTCCCAAAACACGATGATAGAGACAGTAAGTCATTGGGGTTACCGATTTTGTCCGCCTGGTGAGTCCTCTTGCATTTCGGCAATTGTAGCCCACTTCTGACGGCATCATCGAAAATCTTCCGGACTTTGTCTTTCTGGAAAGAGTCTTTCTTTTCCTTTATTCGAGCGCCGCTTTCTTCTTTTCCAAATTCGGGAATAGCAATGAAGCCTTTTTTAGGCCTATCCATAATACGAATTCGAGCAAGAGCCTTTCTTCGCTATGTAAATAGAGGGCCGGAATAAGTGCAAGACCCTCAAAAAAAGAATGGATTAAGGTAGGCTTCGGATTTGGAAAAATTTGCTCTTTCTTTTTTTTTTTTTTAATATTCATTCAATTCAGGAGCTAAAACCATTCCAATGCTCGCAAGCAAGCACGAAAATCAAAGCTTCTATTCTATAAATACGGAAACGCCCAATACATCGAAACTCATTGCCCATGGATAGTTTCGACAAAAAAAAAGAAAAGAAACATGGTTTAGCGGATTCGGAATTGTAACCAAGCATCCTGGGTTCTATACCCGATTCATAACTAGAGCATGCAGCCGATCCTGGATACAGAACTATAGAAAGTGTGCAGTGAGGGATCTTTATAGGTAGCCAGTCTTTCACTTCCGCCTCTCCACTCCCATGCCTTTCTTGGTCGGACCAACCCAACCGGCGATTTCCGACAAGTCTTTCTTCATTTTTAGAGCAAGAAGCGGAACAAAAATCAAGCTTTCTTTATTTATATTTATGGATAACCAATCCATTTTCAAATATAGTTGGGAGACTTTCCCCAAGAAATGGGTACATAAAATGAAAAGATCGGAACATGGGAATAGATCTTATACCAATACTGACTACCCATTTCCATTGTTGTGCTTTCTAAAATGGCATACCTATACAAGGGTTCAAGTTTCGATCGATATTTGCGGAGTTGATCATCCCTCTCGAAAACGAAGATTTGAAGTTGTCCATAATTTACTGAGTACTCGGTATAACTCACGCATTCGTGTACAAACAAGTGCAGACGAAGTAACACGAATATCTCCAGTAGTCAGTCCATTTCCATCAGCCGGCCGGTGGGAGCGAGAAGTATTGGATATGTCTGGTGTTTCTTCCATCAATCATCCGGATTTACGCCGTATATCAACAGATTATGGTTTCGAGGGTCATCCATTACGAAAAGACTTTCCTCTGAGTGGATATGTGGAAGTACGCTATGATGATCCAGAGAAACGTGTGGTTTCTGAACCCATTGAGATGACCCAAGAATTTCGCTATTTCGATTCTGCTAGTCCTTGGGAACAGCGTAGCTACGGATAATTAAGAATAAACATAGGTCTAGTCCAGGGGACAAATCAATAGGAAATGCTATTTGCTTCTTAAGAAGAAGAACTTCTATGAAATGAAAGAGTTTCCACGGGCGTCGGATATCATTGAAAAAAAAAAAGGAAGAAGTGTTATCGAACGATTTCCTTCCATTCTTCCTAGTATGGAAGAAGTAAAGAAAAAGTACTGCGTCTCGATCTATACGAAACGGCACTGGTTTTTCTTTTCTTTCGGTTTCATTGATAGCAGAAGAGTACGCTAGCTAGCTAGCGGAGCCTGAAAACGCTTGCTAGCTAGCGCGCCCCACCCCTACGGAAACTATTGCCTACGCTTGCTGCTCGCTCAGTGTCAGTAGAAGGGAAGAAAAGATGGTCACTCCTTTTAGGAACATGGCTCGCCTTACGACTGTTGCACTTCACTCGCTGCTCGCTGGCTCGTTCATTCACTTGCTCATGAACTCGCTGCTTCGCCAGAAGCGACTAGTCGCCTCCTTTCCTCCGCCGAAAGATGCTTAGCCAGAAGCGACGAAGGAGGGGAGCTGGGGAAGGCCGACGATGGCAATGAGGGGGAAGCTGTCGTAGAAGCTTTGCCCCTTGCTTTACAGAAATTGTTATGAACTTACTAAATTACCTTATTCTCCCGGAACGCTAGCTAATCTAATAGTTCCCTTCAATCTTCTTAACTTAAGAACGAACGCCGCCATCCTTCTTATTCAGGAACCCATTGAGGGGGGCGTCGGCCCGGGAAGGGGAGAGTGGCCGAGTGGTCAAAAGCGACAGACTGTAAATCTGTTGAAGGTTTTCTACGTAGGTTCGAATCCTACCTCTCCCACTTGTTGTAGACTTAAGAGAAGAGAAAGTAGGCGTCAGCGTAGGAGGGCCAACCGAGCGAAGCTCTTTCTTTTTTTTGGCCGGGCCGTGAAGTGAAATTGTATCGTATGCTAGTTAGAGAGGTTGGCGAACTACTACGATCTATAGAGATTCCCCATCTATATCCAATCCCAACGAGACGAGAATAGAAGCGAGTCGCTTCCGGCGTCGGCTTGTAGTCTCTGCAGTCGGCACACGCACGCGCCCGCCAGAATGCCTCCTTGGTTCGGGACGAAGCCAAGCGATACATACGATAGACGAAGGAAGCGCCCACCCTGCAGGAGGGCGCGCGCCCTGTAGTTTTTCAGTTGCAAACTCCTCGAAGCCTTAGCCCTGTAGTTTTGAAGCAACAAGCAACGGATTGAGCGCGCAAGGCGCGAAAGAACAAGCAAGGTCTTTCGCCGTTGCGCGTTAGCGCAGCCGTTTTGAAGCTGGGGAAGGCAAGTTTGATCGAGGATTGGAGAGGAGAGGTGGAATAAAAAGCTCGGGATGGATTTAGGAGTCTTTGTGCGAGCCGTATGCGGTGAGAGTCGCACGTACGGTAACGAGGGGGGTTCGCGTCTATACGTGTAGTGTGGTGGTTGGGCCTACCCACCCTATTTGTTCCATGATCTATGGGTCTACTGGAGCTACCCACTTCGATCAATTAGCCAAGATTTTGACCGGATACGAAATCACTGGTGCTCGATCTAGTGGTATTTTTATGGGGATTCTATCTATCGCTGTAGGATCCCTATTCAAGATCACTGCAGTTCCTCTTCGGGCGGCTGTAGGACGGACGGCCCCCTATAGGTAGTAGGGTAGGATGGGTGGTACCGCTCAGATTGCGGCCAATCCTCCTAACTGCGCGCGGGCCGGGCTTAGAGCGCGTGAAACTCATCACTACCTCGTAAGGGCGTTGAGACCATAGCATGTTACACAAAAGCGCCGCTTTCTCTGGAGTGTTGTCACACAGCTGCCCGACTAGAAGAGCTACTCGCTCTGTAGTGTTGTCACACAAGATAAGCACGCCGCCCGCCTGCTGGCCGGGCGAATCGAAGTTATCTTCCGGTCAACTGTCCACCCAGTCAAGTGCAAAAAACACAGTGGAATCACGCAACGCACGCTGCTGGTGTGCTTCCTGCCCACGAGGAAAGAAGAGCGACAAGGTTCAGATTTGACTGTTTGCAGCATGGGAGCTGATTACCAAAAAAATCCCTGGGAAAAAAGAAAAGATATCTCGGTAACGAAAACCATAGGAGGCTGTATTAGCGAGATCCAACGGTGAACAGCTGCCCAAAAGAAAAACCGCCTGGAAGTCCGAGGACCTTTAGTACCGTACCCTACCCCCGAACCAGCAGCCTTCGCGCCAAGCGACGACCGCCCTTGTCCCTTTCCTTTTTCCATTCAGCCTACTTCTTAGCTTTGTTCCGTCAGTCTAAGGCAAAGCTTAAGTGGTTCGCCTACCTTACCCACTTGACGAAAGGGAACGAACTTCGTTTCGTTTCCGGGTTTATGGATGGATTCAGTCAGCCTCACTCCTTCCTTTTGAAAAGTGACGCTTTGCGTCTTCGCTTCCGAGGGTTAGGGTCAAGGGCCGTTTCGAGCAAGCTTTCGCTTTTTCTCCCGGCTTTCAACAACTTTCGCTTTAGCTTCCAAAGGCGACCCTATGACGTTTCCGTCATTGAAGTAGCCTTTCGTTGCCCTACCCTAAGAAAGAAGTCACTATCAAACTGCTTGCCCTACTGAAGTACCAAAGGTGCGCTCCGCCCGGAAACTCTTAATATGTTTGCTACTGAAAGAAGTAGGGCTCCTATTGACTAAAGGTTATTCGGTTTCCTTTAGAATGAAAGTAGCTATGAAGCCCCTACTACTATCGATTCAAAAGGCGAACAGCCCCCCATAGTCGTATGGGTGGGGTGTTTTTGGGAAGCTGCCTTGGATATGAGGAATTCCTATAATAGAAAAATAGAACAAAGGCAAAGTCCGGTATTTGACGAAGATCTTTCTATCAATAGATAGGAATGAGTGTTCGATATAGGGGATAGGATCCATCTGCTCTCTCTCTAAATTTTTTTTGCTTCAATTTAGAGAGAAAGAGCAGATAGAACTATATAATAAAAATAAAAGCAAATCGGGAGATGATTAAATAATAGATACATAGACATCTAAAGGGATGTATATTCGATTCCTATATAAAATTTTATTTAGTTTCAAATTTTTATATATAGGAATATCATATATCTCTTTTTTTTCTATGAATTTCGTAAAAATAGTTAGTTTTTGGGTTCCCCGAAGCCCCGAATGGATTGGATCGTTTCTCCTTCTGCCAACGAAATGAAGGCGTCGCCCGTTCCGAATGCTTCTCCGATCCTGAAGTTCTCGCGAAGAGAATAAGATGCTGCTCCCCCTCCCTCTGTCTTTTTCCGCTTTGCTAATCTTCCCCTCTAACGCGGGCCGGGCGGCGGCGGGCGCGGGAGGAAGAAACCTAAGAGAAGAGCGTCTTCTCTTAGGTCCTTTTTTCAGTGCAACACAGGAAAGCGCCCTCTTTTTGTCATCCCTGCAGCTTCCCAGAGGCTTTTTTGTATTGAACGCATGGCGTAGCTAGGACCCCTCCAATCATGTTTGAGCCTATGTTCAAACCAAAACAACCCCGGGGCCCCCAAAGGGGAATTCAAGAATGCCTGCCGACGTTCAGATAAGGGAATGCTTCCCAAACCACTAAAGGAAAGGCTCGACGAAGGGAGGGAGATGCGGCGGGGTAAGGAAAACGCTTTCGGAGATCGAGATGTCGATTTGTTTTTCATCGAAAACGAAGAAGGCCGAGGGGATAGCAGCCTTCGGGCTTTGCCTGCCCTTTTCTAATAAAGAATTCCGGCTCGGCCCGGGAAAGCGCTGGCAACAACATAAAGGAAGGGGTCCATGTAGCTGCTGCGCCCGCCCACTGAGCAGCAGGTTCGGCATCTACTACAAAAGAGAGAATCCACTTCAGATAACCACGTCTCTGCTAGGCAGCGTGTGGAATGGCCGAGAGCGGACCCTTTTGGATATATAATCCAAGCCGAGAGTGGAGTTACGTGAACAGCCGTCTGATGGAAAACCACTTTCACGTTCGGTTCAGAGAGCACTTTTTTCGTTGAGAATTCCTCGTTCCCTTTTGTGTGAATTCCCCAGCGAATTAACAACTTGTGGGGCCCTATCTATTCAATCTCTCGAGCCCCGAAGAAAACCCCCCTCTCCCTCGGACTCAATCTATCTTTTGACTCAATATATGTGGGCACCTGATATCTATGAGGGTTCACCCACCCCGGTGACAGCATTCCTTTCTATTGCGCCTAAAATCTCTATTTCTGCAAATATGTCACGTGTTTCTATTGTTGGTTCCTATGGAGGTACATTGCAACAAATCTTCTTTTTCTGCAGCATTGCTTCTATGATCTTAGGAGCACTGGCCGCCATGGCCCAAACGAAAGTCAAAAGACCTCTAGCTCATAGTTCGATTGGACATGTAGGTTATATTCGTACTGGTTTCTCATGTGGAACCATAGAAGGAATTCAATCACTACTAATTGGTATATTTATTTATGCATCAATGACGATAGATGCATTCGCCATAGTTCCAGCATTACGGCAAACCCGTGTCAAATATATAGCGGATTTGGGCGCTCTAGCCAAAACGAATCCTATTTCGGCTATGACCTTCTCCATTACAATGTTCTCATACGCAGGAATACCCCCGTTAGCCGGCTTTTGTAGCAAATTCTATTTGTTCTTCGCCGCTTTGGGTTGTGGGGCTTACTTCCTAGCCCCAGTGGGAGTAGTGACTAGCGTTATAGGTCGTTGGGCGGCCGGAAGGTTGCCATGAGTAAGGTTGGGGGACCGAGGGCAGTTTTCCGTGCACCGGACACGTAGCTTACCGAATCAGTTGCGACACGGATGGGAATGCATGCTACGAAAGACAGGGTCGAGTCTGATACATCAACCGTCGACTCCATATCCTTGTACGAGTCCACAATCACTACACGAGATGAACCTGGGTTTGGTGAATGGAAGTTGGCCTTAGGTGTAATAGGACTCCCAGTTACTGCGCGCGATCGTATACTGAGGTGCTCCCCGTCGGTTGTTGGAACGACGCGAGCCGGGCCGGGCCTCGATTCAATTCAGAAAGATGAAGGGACAGAGGTGACTAATTCCCCATCTCATTTGGGGCGGAAAACGAATCGACATCTCGATGTGATACAGCCCTTTCCATTTTCGTTGGGAAAGAACGGCGAAGTCCATCCGAACCGTCCAATGAAGAAATAAGAGGAGAGCAAAGCGCCAATGGCGCGCGAAGCGCATGCGGAACGGGCACGGAGAAATAAAGAAGTGTGGAGGAGAAGCAGCCGAGCTCATTCCCTTCGCTTCCTGGGCCCAAAGCAGTGCTTTGTTTCCTGGCCAAATCAAGGATTTGGGGCTTCTTGCAAAATATATATGAATAGAAAGATAGATCCATCCATCTATCCGGATATCTAAAAAAGAATCGATTTCGATTTCATTCAACGTTTGATTCAAAGAACTGCGCTTAGCCCCCCCGCTCATGAAACGGCTCTGCTGCAATGGATGGCAGAGGGTCCGTAGTACCCGAAGCACTGGAGTGATCCAGTAGCCGGGAAGGGGCCTAGAAGTGCCTACTACTACACCACACTACACTTGGCTCTACACATTTACAGAGCTAACCCCTGTCCAGTGTCTGGCAGAACGTTGGGGGCTTCAATCCTGACTCCTTATCCCCATCTCAGCCCAGGCTAACGGAGCCTTACTTATTCAGGGGAGAGAGTGGAGCCTCGAGAAGCACTCTTGAGAGGAAGATCCTTGGCCCCTCTTCATTCTCTACAGGGGTCTCTGCCCACATGGAAGCGGGGCAGAGATGGAAAAGATCAAACACGGGAATAAGAAGCAAGCTCACCTTCCTTTTTGATCATTTTTATAGAGGGGGATGGATAAAGTAGACAAAACAGACTCCCATTTTCCAGTCGAAAAAATGGGTTCCTTTTTCGTCTCGACAAAGAAAGAATCATCTTGAAAACGCTCCTAACCCCTTCGTAGAGCCGTGTATTGTAAGTGATCCGAACCTGCCCGGAGCGAGCCCCCTTAGAGGCAAGTGAAGTTGGTGAGCCGTATGATGGGCAACTATCTCCTGCGGTTCGGAGAGGACTCAGCTGTTAGTTAGTACCCCCTTGGTTTCGGGGTGGACCCTTTCACTCTATTTTATTATATACGCTTAGCGAAAAGAATGTTTTTTGATAGACCTAGGACATGGATTCTATATGAACCAATGGATCGTGACAAGTCGTTACTACTAGCAATGACTTCCTCTTTCATTACTTCATCCTTTCCATATCCCTCTCCCTTGTTCGATCTTACTCATCAAATGGCACTCAGTTCATATCTGTAAGTTCGATCATTGACAAGGTTCAAAGAAAGGGTGGGCCATTCACCATGAAGGCTAAAAACAAGCGATATAGGCTTTACTGGACCACGCCCAACAAACTACGGCATCAAAGCTTACGTGCTAACGCACGCCCTGTAGTTTTGAAGCTCGTCTTGACCGCGACATCTTTTTTGGTTAGCAAGCTTCTCGCTCTTCATAAGATCATACAGATTTGTCATTCAGGGAAAGAATTTGTCATACGTAATAGCTATGTTTACAATCTCCTTGCTCCCCGTAAATCTTTACTTTGTCGGGTTCCGGGGCTATAGCCTCTTTTTCTTTATTGAAATTTCATTTTATTTCTCTCCCCTACGGACAAAGAATGGAGTCCAACAGCTAAAGGGATGACTGGTCAATTGGATTACATGAGAGAATGAATGAGAGAAAGCAACGGTCTCGGCAGTCATAGCTTCCCTCTTTGGTGAAATATCCATCCCGTTCAACTCGTACTGATTGATGACCCATTAACTAAATAAAGTAGACCAAAGAGTTTCCTAGTTTAGTTTTATTCCCTACCGGAGGGCTACTCAAAAGGGGTGAAAAAGGCAAAGGAAGAAAGAAGCGAGCGAGACCACATTAAGAGGAAGAAAGAGATTTGAGATAGGGGAATAGCGCAATCATAAGTAGATTCTTTTTTGGGGAGATCCCTTTCCTTACTTTGTTCGTGTGACCATTGCTGTAAGTGGGCCTGCTCTTCGTCCCATTTAATTTACTATAAAATAGGCTACCTTCAGTTAGGTCATCGGCCGGGGGAACTCAATCAGTTAATCAATGGAAGGTGAAAATGGAAGATGAAGGGTCTTTTCTAAAGGACTGGAACAAGGCGGCTTATCGGATTCCTCCCTTTTCCTTGAGCCGGCACTTTACCTTTGACCTTGCTCTGGAACTAGACCTTACGAAGGCCCAACTAAACTATTAGAGAGCTCGCCGCAGGCTCAGAGGCATCCACCGGAGACCGACTTTACTGCTTCATCTTTCTCTTTCGCCCTGGATTCCCTTTTGTCTTTCATAAAAGTATCTTATTTCACTTTCAGTGACGTTGTGCTTGGGCTTCTTTCAGGGGAAGCGGCTTAGAAGCTTCAAAAAAAACGGGCTTCAAAGCAACAAGCAACGGATTGAGCGCGCAAGGCGCGAAAGAACAAGCAAGGTCTTTCGCCGTTGCGCGTTAGCGCAGCCGTTTTGAAGCTTAGCCCTCGGGAGAAAACAGGAATTAAGGCGGGTCCCTTAGAACTGAACTGGTTGATTCTAAGGTGGGTGATAAGCAGCAGTTTCCGTATCAAGCCTACCATCTCTTCTCACGAAAGTGTTTCCATCCCGTCTCCGAAAGTGATTCTATATCTGTGGCCCAGGTTCCTGATTCCGCTGGTTGTGAGGCAATATGCTGGGTAAGAAGCCCGAGCAAGAGCAAACAGAATCTTCTCAGGTCTCTCTCCATCTTCTATGGATCTTGATTCGGCAGCAGTTCAAACAAACTCCATCTGAGGTTGAAAACAAAGGATTGAAAGGCAGTTGCTCACAAGCCAGCTATCCAGTTCTCCATGACGATCGTTAGTAAGATTCCGAGGGATAGCCAGACCTATATATAGTTTTTAGACCCCATGCATCAATCAGTAATTTCTCTCCTGGACATAGGAATCAACCCGCAGAAGAATCAGGATCTAGCGCATTGGACAAAGTAGATACTTTTGCATCCCACTTTGGTTGTTCCCAGAGTTTTGGAAGAAGGAACTCAAGGCGGGGCTCGGGAAACCTACAAAGTAAAGAGAGGTGGAGTGGGCGGGAGGAAGAAGATTTTTCACAATAGGGGACAGGACAGGAACTCACGAACTATGCCTGGGCTATCTCCTTTTCCAACCGGGACTAGAACTCCCAGCTCTACGGTATGGAATGAGGTCTTTGAATCGGGAGGCTAGGAACTTAACTTATTGGAGACTTTTCCACTGGCGCATATCAAAGAAAAGGAAGACCAGACAGAGCATTAGCCTTACAACAAGCTTTACAAAAGGGCTTAAAAGAGTTGTTTGATAAGCTTTCACTGAACTATCAGCCCTAGCTTCCCGCAACGGAAAAAAGACGGATTTATTCTCTAAGCGTTAAGCTATCTATTCCCTCATGAGCTCAAATAATGAAATTTATCCCCCCACTTCAAAGGAAGAACCCCCCTAAACAAGTCTATAGGGCTTTATTGAGAGTGTACGTCATCTTTTCGAGTCTCGACATGCAAGGGGTAATCTCAAGAGCAATCCAGGGAAGTGAACGTAGGGGTTCGAACTCGACTAATACTTCTGTCAATTGCTTACCCAGCTTCGGGCGAATCATCCTCGGGAAGGAGTTCAGTCTCACGCAGTGAAGAGATCCGTTTAGTAGACGATATTCAATCCCATGAGCGGTTGAAATTGCTAAAGATCAACATAGCCTTTCACAGCACCACTAAAAATTCTATTTCTTTCTCTTGAATTACTAACTATTTAATACTAATGCAGCTCCTTAAGCGTACCCCTATCTGTCTTCTCTGACTTCCGTGTCAGAGCCCAACTGAAAAGCCTACAAAGACTGATGATTTGGCATTGTTAGTTGACAAGTACGAGTACCATATAAGGATAAGGCTTATAAGGAAGTCCCCTCAAGTTGGATCTGACCGAGGTCTTGAACTAAATGATACCTAAAGCTATACAAATGCCAGTTTTAGGTCCCGTGATGGGAAGAGCAGAGAAAGAACTTCTTTGCTTTGAACCTAAGCTAATAAAGAACCTAGAAAGAGTGCTAGCACCAAGAAAAAGGGCTTCAACCCGCCTATCGAGACAGGGACTGGACTTGCCGTTGTGCTCGGGCTTCTTTAGAGGAAGGACTTCGCTCTCTTCACTTTCAGCCTTCCCAACAGTCAAAGAAAGATTAGCTTCCCCAGCCTTCCCCCCTTCCTGTCCTAAACCCTTCCTAAAGCAGGAAAGAAATCCCTATTCTATTCATGGGATATTCAGATAAGATTGCCTCTATGTATCAAAAAGAGTATCTTACTTTTTTTTATAGTTTTTTGAGCTGTAGACCATACAGAAGAAATGATGATCTCCTTAATTGAGAATCCACCCTCATTTTGAGCTGGACGCGAATCAGCACTTACTGATGCAAGAATGACACCGGGCTCACTTCAATGCCAAAAAGACGAGTAATAGGTAGAGGAGGCGTTACTGGTATCATGGACGGGAGCAAAGGTAAGAGAAGAAAGCCCCATCTCAAGTAAGGGAACAAGCATGGCATAAGATCTGGAATGAAGGTTGGCCTTTGATTGGCTAAAAGGAAGGTCTAGCTTTCGATATTCGGCATAGAGAATGGGTGAGAAATCTCTAAAGAAGACGGATTCAGTGGCTGAAATTAGTGGAGTAGCATAGCAGCTTTTTGGTGAGGGAAGAGGGCCTGCTTCTTAGGTCTTAGCTTAGTTGGGGCTTCGTCGACCTGTACTCGAGACAGGAAGTCAGTGAAGTAAGGAAAGTTCTGTAAGCTCCTCTAGACGATGAACTTTATGAGCTGCTTCCGCTATATTTTGCCAGTTCGAGATAAAGTGCTTTTTTAGCGGGTTCAGTTCCAGACTAGACTGCCATAGAGAAAAAGCCTCTAAGAAAAAAGACTACTGGACACTTGGTGCCACCTTTCGCCACCACATTATATTAGTAACCTATTTATTTACGGTTCTTTTTCCTTCTAGCTTGAGGAATTTGAACTATTGGTGAGCCGAAGGCCTACCTGGCGAGTGTTCACAGGTATTGCGGGAACTCCTTCAGTTCAGGTAGCCATAGTCACTCAGGGCTATTGTACAAATTACTATAGCTTTACTTCATTTCGTCTAGAGCTCGAGACTCGACGTTTCGAAGTCGGCTACCTACATACATAAGTAAGATAAGGCTTTATAGTCTTCCTTCCCTTCGTTCCATAAGCAAATGAGTCTGTCTTTCATCCCTAAAGAACGTTTAGTTTCGGTATTCAATGACTCCTTCCCCTGGAATAGTGGAAGACTTTTGATCTTTTAAGGATTAGTAGTTCCTGATCCCGCAAGTAAGTTCGTTAGCTAGGCTAGAAGTACTTCTGGCCCGAGAGTCAGTGAAGGACTTTCTCGGGGAGTTCCTGAAATCATAGTTCTCACTACGCCGCAAGCCGCAAGAGTAGGCTTTTTGGCTGCTTGTTGCTGATTTATTCACATTCACCAGGAAAAGAAAGATTGAACTTGCGGATTGGCGGGAATGTTGAACCTACATTCTAAAGCTTGCCAACTAGCGTCTGAAATAGGTCTCTTCCTAATTTTGGATCAGAGATCAGCAATGCAATTTGGTCTTCACTTTTGAGATATGGAGTTAAGATGATTCCTGCTATTTATTACCTTTTCTCTTACATAGTGAAAATAAACTTCAAGATGCTTAGTTCTTTGCTCGTGGAAAACTGGATTGGACGCTATATGTATGGCACTTTTATGTTATCACAAAACATTTCAGAAGGCCTTGTTTGTGCAAGGAAAGCCCAGCCCTTCATTGCGCTTTTATCCACTGCTGTATAGGAAATGGCTCTATATTCGGCTTCTGCACTGGATCTGGCCACTGTTGCCTGCTTCTGACTCTTCCCATTTTTTAGATGACTTCCCATGAACACACAGTAACCAGTGGTGGACTTTCTACTATGGAATTAGGGGGGCTTCCTGATCCGCTTTCGACCTTCCCCATCTCTTTCCACGCACGGATTCCGCCACTGAGAATCTTTCCGGCCGGCGTCTGGATTCCTTCTGCTTTCGTGCGTGCTGATGCTTTCTTCCATAGGGTGGCTTTTTTTCCCTTCCTTAATCAGGGGCTGGGTTCACTCACTTTCTTTCTATAGAAAAGGGTTCGATCATAAGCTTATGTGATCGGAGCCAGCATCTCAAGGAGCCATAAGCCATCATAAGCTTATTTGAGGGTATCCCTTCATACACCACTGGGATAAGATCGCATAAGCGTCTCCTAGCCTAGGGATCGAAGCTTCTGTTTCTATGAGAATCCCGCCCAGATGAAAGATCATACGCTGCCCTCGATAAGCTTCATGAAAATATGGATATGCATGCCATAGAAGTAATAATGCTGCTTAAGCAGCATTGGAAGAATTTTGCTGGCGTGAACTGGCGCTGAGGCTTTTGGGCGCCACTTGTCTCACCATTGGGAGGAACATTATGATAGTTCTGCGGTTGTTGGGGGTACTTCTGCTGGATGGGCTGTTGCACAGGCGAAGGCGCTCAGGTGCGCTTAGAGTCTTATAGGCTCAGGAGCCACTTGAGGACAACCGCCATCGTCCTCAACCAAAGAAGTGAATTGTAGGAGACTACTGGTTACTTGACCTCCAACACCAAGAGGTAATGGTGCTGAACGAAGCCGAACCCTCATTGAAAGATAAAGTCATATTTTTGAAATCGATTTAGTTGATTTGGCCATGACGGTTTTGGCATGCTAAAATGGAACGACCGGGGGATCCAATAGAACGAACCTCCACAGGAGTGTTTAGGTCCAACGCGACGGTATAGTACCATGACCCATAGGAGAGGAGAGAATGGATTTCATCACATTATTTAATAACAACTGATCATGCCAAAATCCTCTGACCAAGCTTGCTCCGAGATGACTAAGTCATCTGGAAATCTTGGGGTCAAATGCTTAAGCAGAAATCCTCTAACCATCCCTTCCTGATAACAGGTCAGTACTCCCATCTCTGGGAACGCCAACCATAATCGGAAAGGGAGAGGATTAATACCAGTCGACAACTACACTCTTAGAAGGCGTCGGTTTGATGCATAACCGGACGAATCGTTCGAAGATGATGTTAACCGATCTCCATCGGTCGCTTCAAAGATGTCCTTTGCCATTCCCGAGTCCGAAGCCGTCGAAATGGTCATAGAACACATGACCGGACCGCTAAAGACTGCCGTCGCTTATGGAAACCCAACTACCTTCATGAAACAATTTGATAGAGTTGCACGAATGGAAAGGAGGATCAAGGACGGGACTATTCCCTTATCTTAATCATCTCAGCCTTCTTCAAAGCCTCCATCAAGTTCTCAGGCTAGGAAGAAGACTACCAAGGCAGCTGCCACTCCCAGCGCAGCTACCATGGAAGAAGAAACCCAAGTGGGTGCCGTTGAGGTCCGTCTTCCTGATCAGAAGCAATCTGGACGGAACCTATCTCTGAAGACCCCTTCCAACGATCGTCGTCCTCCGCAAACCGATGATCGTCGAAGGCGTAACCGACGATGCTCGAGTTACTTATGATTATGGGGGCATAAAGGGCAACAGTCCCAATCAAAGGCCGGATTATCCTCCCCTACCCATATCCATAAGAGAACTCCGCCTCAAATAAAATTTATCATCACGTTCCCAAGGGAAAGGTTACCACCTTTACCAGAAAATTGGGACAAGAATCTCCACTTAGAGTTCCATCGACATCACACATGTGTTGGACTCTAAGAGCTCTTGTTCAAAGACTCATTCCGATGAGATTCGCTTTCCGGGAGTCGATAAAAGGTCGCCCCCCGTCCTTTCTTTCTCTCGGTCCGGTAGCGAGTAGCAGTCGCAGTTCAGTTCCGTAAGTGAAGGTCAGTTCAGTACTCTTGGGCGACTCGTAGATCAAACAGTTAGTGCAGTTCAAGCGGATCATAGTGAAAGTGTCCCTTAACTTAGATAGGGGAAAACTCTTTTCTTTCCATCAAGCACAGCCTATAATTAATTAAGTCCGAGCCCAACATTGGAAGAGGCAAGCTGAGATAAAAGACAGGTTTCGGGCACAATTCAAGCAGAAGAGAGAGAGAGACAGAGCCGAGAAAGAGCCGAGACCAGCACCGCAGAAGAGAGAACCGCTTCCGGTAGTGAAGGGAAAAGAACCTACTCGCAACCAGCTGGAACGTCGACTTACGGAACTGACTTCCTATCTCGCCGTAGGGTTAAGCTCTCTGTCTCGGCTCTAACCTCTGTTTTCCGCATCGCTTTCAGAAAAGCAAGGAGTCAATTCTGATCCGCCTCGGATCGCCTACTTGTCCGAGTTCCTACTACCGGAAGAGCAAGGAGTTTATTCACGACGACCCGCTTGAGCTGGAACTGTTCTCTTTGATCTACCTTAAAAGCTTACAGAACTTGACTTACATACAAAAAGTACTTGCTTTCCCGTAACGCAAACAAGGAGTTTCTTCTGAGACCCCTTGAACTGGACTGCCCTTAACGCTAGAGCAAGAGAAAGCACAAGTCCAAGCCCTGACAAGCGTACGAAAAGGTCATGGATAGTACCCCCTAGACCATTAGCCATTATTTTCCTTAGCCCTATAAACGTGCGTCACTAGCTACCTAAAGTGCTCGCTAGCCGTAACGGAATGAGTTGATTGATCAAAGTAACTAGCCCTACGTTCAAAGTCGACTACCCTAAAACGGTTTAGTTTCTCTGATCCGATACGCTTGCTCGTAACTAGAAGTCACTTTCCTGCTGGAAGAAGAAAGATTTATTCTCTAAGCCGACTTCAAAGTGAGAACCAACCGCTAATATATAAAATTCGGAAGTGAAAAGCAAATGTTCTTTGACTAAACTAACTTACTGAACTGACTTCCTGTCTCGAAAAGAGGTTGTGTTCCTTCTGTCTTTCTCTAAGCCGCGTTCTGAGTTCCTTCTCTCTGCCTTTTGTTGCTTTCACAACGGCTAAGTTGTAATCTTTTTTAAGCGCTTTTGCTTTCCCCTCTTCTAACGCAACTGAACGAGTGTATTCAAAGTGTACCGCGCCTTGCTTCCGGAAGTGAACTACGGCACCTGCAGAAAGGAGGCTTTCTCTAAGACTTCCAAAGCCCAGAACAGCAGAAGTAGTTTTATCTATCACGAGCGCCTACCCGAACAAGAAGGATTTTATCAAAGGTTCTTGCACTCTATTACCGAAACTACTTGACTTGCTTTCCGACGAGCTTACTTACTTTCCTTACTGAACTGAACGGTGCGAGCGGAAAGAGCTCTGTATCGGGTACTAGCTATAGCGGGTACTGGCTATAGCGGTTCTCTGTCTGCTGCCGGTTGTCTCGGTTCTCTTCCCTGAGCTGTCTGCGGGCTAGCGGTATCTTATCTGCTTTGTCTATCGAGCGGTCCCGGTGAAGGGAAAGGAACCTAAACCGAAGACAGAGAGAACAAAACCGGGAGCCGGCACCGCAGAGACAGCCCAACATTGGAAGGGGCAAGCACCGGAAGCCAAGCCGAGCCGAGACTGTACGAGACGAGACAGCCTGAACAGCAGAGACAGCCGCTTCAGGGAAAGCAGCCGAGAGAAAAAGCAGGGACTCTTGGGCGAGTCGCTTTAAGTTAGACATCCACTTTCCGTTAAGGGAAGCGTAGATCAATTCCTGTTTTGGTTAGCGGGCGCAGTTGACTTGACGCAAAGGTGCTGTGTCTTGTGTCTTAGCTCACCGCAGGTGCTTACGTAAACCGATACAGCCACTTTCGTTAGTTCCGTTACGGTAAGCTAGGCTTTAGGCTTAAGGGAAGGTTGATTGCTCAATTCACTCCTAAGGCGGGGAAGCAGTCTCTTCTTCCTTCCTTTCCGTACGCTAAGCTAGCGGATCAGAGATAGAACCATTAGTGCCAGCTCTTGGGCAAAGTTAAGTAAAGTAAGAAGAGCTATTTTCAATAAAGCAAACCACTAGCTCTAAGGTTAAAGGATCAGAGAATATTCCTTTGGCATCTTATTTGCTTTTTTGTAAAGAGTATTGAATTAATTCTCTTTATGTCCCCTGCATGCGCTATTTCATACGCTTTTATCAAGCTCTTTATTTCCCTCCGATTGAGTAGCTTGAACTTCAAGGATAGGATTTCTTGCTGAACTTTTCTTCGCTCCTCCGCAGAAAAAAATGGATCGAGATGTGTTGTCGATGCAATGCACATCAGTGGGTGTTACGGTTAGTCATCTCACCCAGCGTTTGGAACGAACAAGGTTTGAAACTGAAGCATACCTATCTCGCTTCCATTGAGGACTACCTTCTGACTTAATTCATTTCTCGATCCGGCAGTTCAGTTGCGAAGGACGTCTACTATAAATATAAAGAAAGCGGGAACTCAATCTTCGGGGAATTGGGGAGGATCCCCCCTAAGTTTTTTTTATAGGGCAATCTAATGTCCTTGTCTTCGTCGCCATCCATCATGATCGTGATCACTCTCTTTGAGCCGCTCAGAGGCTAGACTAGAGAGATGAGATGCCCACTGCCACTCAAGAGGATATAAATCATCAACTTCGGAATGGTAACGGAGATCGAAATCCTTCCTTCAGGCAAGGTTAGACTAAACAGTTGGGCAGGCAGAAAGATCAGACTCAGTTCGGTATTCCTGACCAATAGGGTCCTTGACCCTCTCTTCTCATTTAGAGCTCTCTTCCCTGGTAGTGAATTTTGAATCGAAACTAGACCCGAGCCCAACCTTGCTGAGCTTCATTCTCCTACTTTTAGGAGTCAATTCCTTTTGGAACTCTTCTTTCCACCCCTTGTGAATAATTCCATGTATAATTCCATCTCTCTAGAACCTGCTTCAACATCTGGGCTTTCGCCGGAAAGCAATTTCTCAAAAAGAAAAACTGTTGTAACGGAGTATCATAGGTATATTTAGTTTGAATCCGACGCTCTAACCTATCCCCGAGCCAACCTTGGCTATTTGAGATCAACTGCTGCAACTACTTAAGCAGCTAGTTACCTCTTGCCCCGAGCAAACCAACCTTGTTGAAACAATATCTAAATTTTTTTTTATTGTTGGAAGCCCTCTTTCTATCTAAATGTTATTACGATTGATCCGTCAGTACAAAACTCTCAAGCTGAGCACGATCTAGGGTGTGACAAAAAAGTGCAACTCAGGGCAACCAAGCGCTCACTTCGCTCCTAGCACAGTAGCACATGCTATTTCATCAACCCCTTGGTGGTTGTCACCCGACACGAGGGCAATCCTCCAAAACCCATTATTCTCATCGTCATTCTTTCGAGATGAAGGGCGCCCACCGGACGATAAAGGAAAACAGCCAGTTCTTCCAGGCGAACTCCAATACGAACCTTCTTCTCCGGTATGCCCGAGTTCTCCGATGTCAATAGACTCCGAGATTCTTTACTTTGCAGAAAAATGAAAGAAGATCCTCCTAGGTCCTAAAGAAAAACGTCCTTCACATTCGGGTGGGCAAGGCTCCAGGCCCGGGGGGGCAAGCTTCCATCAACAACTGATAAAGGAGAGAGCTCAGGGGGCAAGGCGAAAGGCATGCACTGGGCCGGAACGAATAGCTAACATGGCTGTTATTTTGCCCGAGGAGTTTAGGGCAGAGTATTATTATGCTCCTCAGTTCACGCCAAACGTTGGACTTCCCAACAGGTGAAAAACAGACAGTATAAAAATTTAGAAACACCTATCAAATAAATCAGAAAATTTTACGAGATTTAGATTAACCGCATGTAGTATAAGCTCAAGACACAAAAGTGCTCTAACCGCCTGTGATCAATCCATAAAAACTTATATAAAATGAATAGGAACTCAAAACAAGTACATGCTCGAGCATCATTGACCCACAACAACTAATAGGGTTATCCAACCCATATTTATATAACTACTTTATTTTGGTAACTACATAAACTACCACTGAAGCCTTTCTTTATAGAGCTTCAAAAGCATTATGTTAACTACATTATTTGAGAAACTGGAATAAGTCAAAGGGTAGGCCTGAAATTGGAAAAACCAGTAGACGGAAGAGACTGTAACTACTTTTTTCTTTCTTCTAGTCTCCCCGGTCACCGAGGGTGACCGCCCGCACAATGAGCGATTGCTGTTCATTTCGCAGCATTTGTAGCCTCCTCTCGAGGCCCCTTATTCTCTGTTCCGTCGCGCGCATGCGGTCTCCTACGACGGCAGGGTTCGCCGGGCGCAGGTGTCTCCAAAAGGCTGTTAAGAGTCTCCGGCGTTCGCGCAGGTCGTTCTCTACGTGCTGTATTTCCTCTCCAACTTGAGCGAGCCTTTCTGCGATATCCATAGTTCATCAACCGCGCTAATAAAAAAATGCTTTGATTTTCTTTTAGAGCACGAAGGCTTATCGAGCCTCTATTTATAGAGTGTAGAGTAATCCCGCCATGCGGCACGAATTTGATGGCAGGCACAATCCTTACTAGTTTTCCGCAGTTGAGTACTATCATGCCTGTTTGATGAAAAAACTAACTACCTTGCGAAGCAACACGCCCCCACAATCACGCTGCCTGTGTGAACAAACAAACAAACTTTGCACAACCAGCTTAAGCAGTTCCGCCTAATCGATCGCTGTGAAGTAAGTAGTTCCGCTGGCAGACCGTTTCGTGTTTGTTGTATAACGGGAGGAGGAGACGCTTGCGAACCCCTTACTGCCATCGAAGAATCGAAATTTATCGCATGTCAATGAAAAGCTTTTTGGGATTCCATGATTTCTAACTAGAAATTGGACCTCGGAATCATTGATCCAAACATCGTATAGATCGACACCTCAACCGAACAAACAAGCGCGCAGATTAGAAAACCAAAGGCACAGCTATTATTGTCTGTTACCTGCCGGCAAGGAGACCGCATTCAGGTATAACCAATCGGGATTGAACAATCTGGGTATTCTGGTCATACTCATTCATATTTATATATAGTGGTGTTCTTCGTTATAGTATGTAGGAAATGTCACCTAAAATGCTTCTTGTTTTTGACAAAAGAGTTCCAACGTTTCCAAAACGCTTCCCCGCGGACAGGGCCGATGCGTATAAGCTTGGGCCTTCTTAACGTGCGTCATTTGACGACTCAGTGCATGGATGTCACGAGTCCATTGGCATAGGCTTAGGACTATTTCGTAAGTGAGCAGTCTTTGGCAGGCCTGGAGATTTAGTTAAGGGGAGTAGAGGTCTAAAGTTCATGTTACACGGGTCGTGCACACTTCATTGGCACCGGGCCCGTTTCGTGAGGGCCACGCCCATATGCATAAGGTCCATTTTTTCTTCATTTTGCTTTTTCTCCCCTTTCCTTCTTTTCTTTCTTTTTTTGTTAACAATATGAAGAGAACACATCAGGTTTGGTCTTGGAACGCCATGCTAACACCATGCTTAGCAAACCATGCTAGGACCGATCTTAAAACATCATGTCATGGGTGCGGTCACGGCTTCAAAGCCGGCTACATTCTTTCTCCGAGAAGCCAGTTATAGAGCATAGCCAAACCTCGCGAGGGAAGCGGGTCGGGGACGACGTTTCAAAGCTGTCAAGCAAAGAACCTTTGCTGCAGGAAGAGGGTGATGGGAGCCTTGTTCGGTATCAGGCTTGGTGATGTTTCGGAAGCCAAAATTGATGGCACAGTAGTAGAGATTAAACTAAAAGCATCACTCTCCCATCTCCATCATGATCGAAAATGGACCGCATGAGTGACAAAAGATTGGTCCTTGTGGTGAAATGTCAGACCGTGGGTGCTTCTCGGGTGCTGCAATCACACAACAGCAACAGTCCCTGCCATAAGCCCTGCTACGGTTGCATCTGATGGGATTTTCCACCATGAGCATTAGCCTTAACGAGCCCAAGGAAGAAAGTAAAGTCGGTTACGGGAAGAAAAACGCTAAACTCTTTGCTTTTTAGTCAAGCGCTCCTTCAAGCGAGAACCGAGGAAAGAGACAGAGCTTTCACCAGTACCTGAACCTGTGCCAGAGCCAGTACAACTCCATCAAAGCGGGAGCCGGTTCAAGTCAGTATTGCCGGGCGAGTCAGGTGCTAGCGGAAGTCGTAACTCAAACCGTTCGGAAATTTTCAGTCTTTAAGTAAACTACTTTAAAGTCAAGCTCCTTAAAGCCGGAAGTAGAGCTAGTTCTTTCAAGCAAGTCCAGTCAGTCTAGTGAAAGCGGAAAGCTCATAGTGATAAAAGACACTCTTTCTGTTTTGATCCGGCCAGAGAGATCACTTTCCGTTGCAAAAGGGATAGTGACAGTCGGAAGGCAGTGACGGTGGTAGAGAGAGAAAGTCAGTGTTGCAGGTCTAGTTCAGGGACTCTTTTGCAAGTTCTTCAAGCCTGCCGTGAAAACTCCTTCTGTTCTGTGCAAGTCCATGGAGTTTTTTTCGGCTTTTGAGTCAGGAAATCGCTCCACTTTCGGGCAAGTCAAGTTAGGGACGCTCGTCAGTAGAGCTTTCAGTTTGCTTTCCTTCCGGCTAGTGGGCTCGTTCCTCTAGGGCTATCGGTTCATAAGGAAAGCAGTTCCTTCTCTTCTTTCTGTTCTTGGGCGGTTTATAGGGCAACTCGTTGAAACTACTCGTAGATTCCTTTACGTTTCAGGCGCTTTTTCGGTAGAGTGAGAAGTATAGTAGAATTTCTTATTTTCGATGCGGAAAAAAGACGCAAGTGACGCACTCTTTCTGAAGGGTTATTCGGTGACTTGATGCTCGGCACCCTACTCAGCACTGTGCTACTCGGAAAGTTCAAATATTTTATACTTGATGCTTTAGTATATTTGGAGGCTTGGTAGGCACAATAGGAGTTATGTTGCCTTGAGGGGCTGCGTGGAGGCAGTTATTGTGATGTACGGAAGCACGTGTTGGCCACAGTACTAGTCCTAGGTTGTAAATATAAATGAATGGATGGACGACCTGATGCCCGTGTCCTAGTTAGTTGGCAGAGGAAGATTCGAACTACCTAGTAGGCTTCCGTGGTCGGCTCCCCGGATTTGAAAGTTCAGCCCTACCACCCTATACTAGAGTATAGTATTTTTTCCCTATCTAAGCTATTGAGGCCTCAAACTCATCCGCTTGTAAATTCTTTGTGTAATACTCACTCGTAAATGAAAAAATGATTGGTGTAAGAATTTTTCACTGATCAGGTGTGATCAGTCTCATCCGTGTAAGAATTTGGAATTCCTCTTCCAACCCGTCCCGGAATGGGCGTTATGGCAAAGAACAAGAAGAAAAAGAAAGAAGGAATTTGTCCAATAGTCACAAATGGTGCCTCCACAGGTTGACATCCGATCCAACCTAGTAGTAAGCGATCCGCCAAAAGCAACCAAAATATTCCTTGGTGAATCGGGCGAAAACTTGAACTACGCACATACATACTTTTAAAAAAAGGTAAAGCCAAGAGAGATATAAAAACTGGTGCTATTGCGGCTACACCTCCCGATTTGTCAGGTATACTGCGAAGAATGGCATGGATCGGTAGGAAATACCATTCCGGCACAATATGAGGCGGGGTGGGCATCGGATTAGCAGGTATATAATTGTCGGGATGCCCCAAAACATTAGGAGCATAAAAAATCCAAATGGAAGAAAAGATAGCAGAAGCTACCCGACCTACTAGATCCTTGACATAAAAATAAGGGTAAAGAGAAATTTTATCCATCTCTGAATGTACACCCAATGGATTATTTGATCCATATTGATGCAATGCGGCCAGATGAAGAAGACTGGCGCCTACTAAAATAAGGGGGAGTAAATGATGGAGACTAAAAAAACGATTTAAGGTGGCATTGTCCACGGAGAAACCACCCCAAAGCCAAGTCACTATGGTATCTCCTACTACAGGTATGGCGCTAGCTAAGCTTGTAATTACTGTAGCTCCCCAAAAGCTCATCTGACCCCAAGGTGGTACGTATCCTATAAAAGCTGTCACAATCATTAATAGGAATATGACAACTCCGAGACACCGAACAAATTCCCTAGGACTGCTATAACTCGCATGATATAGACCACGAAAAATATGAAGGTGAACCACAATGAGAAACATACTTGCCCCATTAGCATGCATATAACGGAGCAACCAGCCCCCTTCAACATCTCTCATAACGTGTTCTACGCTGTTGAAAGCTAGATCCACATGAGGTGTGTGATGCATAGCTAAAAAAACGCCAGTCACTATCTGAATGACTAAACAAATACCAGCTAACGGACCGAACCCCCACCAATAACTAAGATTGCTCGGGGTTGGATAATCTATCAAATGCTGGTTAAGTGTGGAGGATATGGGTTGTTTAAGAAGAGAGAATCGTTGGTTCCTTATAGTCATTTCTCTTTTCTATCGTGACAACTCCTCTTCCCCCTTATTTACCCCCTTGCCTTGATGGAAATTGGCTTCGCTGCGCCCTGAATAATCAAAAAGCTGCATGAGAAGATTCATCCCATTTTAGCGAGAGGGAGGCAGTGAATCACCTGGGCTACGGATTTTTCGGTTTTTTTATTCTCAAAAGAACGTCATTCGGAAAAAAAAACTGCCGGTTTCTTAAGGCTTCAAACGAACGACTAGTCATTAAGAAACCTATGAAAGAAAAGTAAGGAACTCCTTTCATGAAGAAGTTTTGCCTGCGTGCAAACTACCTACCCCTTTTCAAAAGAAGGTCGATTTCAATCTCAACAAAGAAAGAACTAAAATGAAAGCAACATTGCTTGTTGTCCTATTACTCTTTCTTTTTGCCTGCCTTGTGGAGCTTTGGAAAGGAGAGAATTTGAAGAAAGTCTCTCTCGTCCAATAAGATTTCCGAGAGTGAGTCAATATGATATTGGCGTTGGTTCTACCAACGAAACGAAGCACTTTTGGGTCTTTTTCATTCGGAACCCTATTAGTAAGTATTAGTAAGCGGGCCCACACCCAGACTCTGACTTCAATGGTGGGAACAACCTCAGCACTCCGGCGTGAACATGAACAAGAGTTCTCTAAAAAAATATATTATAATAGTTGTCGATCCCTCGGGAGTGACATTCGTAACTTTAGATGTTGTTCACGCGGTGATCTTCTATCTTTCCAAGAGTACTACCCTGTAGTCTATGTCTGGGGAGACAGGTGCGGTAGAGAGGTCCCCCACTTCGATTCCCGTCTCGTTAGCATCTCCGATCCGAGAGTTGGGATGACTCCGTTAGGTCTTTTCGGTCCGGAGCCGGACGGTAATGGACCTACAACCCTTGCTTGTGGACCAGCTGCAGAGCTAACCTTTGTTCTATTGGTTTGGTGGTTGCTACCAAGACGATTTCTTTATGCCCATCAAAGGACCTCGAGATGCTAATCTACGAAAAACGATACGAGAAATGCGAAAGAACTCAACTACGGAACGAGGGCGACCCGTGGAAATACATCGGTTTCTTACTCGTGCAAAGGAACTATTTCTTGGCAACTTGGACAACTTATAACGATGTTTGTCCCGCATATCAGACGGAAGATCGGGATCTTTACAAAAGGCTTTATAAAGCTTTCGTCTCAATTCATATTTAGCCGCGAGCAATCTACGTTTGTGATCTCGTATATTTCGCTTCTCCGACATCTTACTTAGTTTCTCCCTCATCTTTTAGCAAAAAGCCGCTCCACGGTGGTAAAGTCTCATCTTTTGTGTTTGCCGAAGTGACAATAGTCACATTGAACCCTCGAATATGCTCGAAGATCTCGAAATGATCTTCCAGTTCCGGGGAGAATTCGCAAAACTCCGTTTCCATCGAAAATTTCATGGGGTTTTCCCGTATTTCGACCGGAGAATCTAACATAGACATTACTGTCGAGATTCTGACCAAAAAATGTGACATTCCATGCCCTCGGAGAGCGCTTTGTCGTGCAAAGTCACTGACATATCCTGTGTCTTTTTCGGACCCCAAGAATGGATTGGATCGAAACGACTTTCCTGCTTGGAAATAAGGGCCCCTTTCCGTCTGTATGAATCTCTGACCGCGCGGAATCTCCATAGCCAATTTTCCATATTTTATTCTGAAATCAGAGGCTGCTTTTGGTACTAATCTTATTTCAAACGATCCAGGAACTTCCATAACGTTGGCGTGATTCGGTTTGAGCAACGGATCCTGACGTGATACATCTTCGTAATGAAAATGGAGTGGAAACATCATGATGAGTTGGCTTTTCCGGTTTTTTTGAGAATGAGCACTGTGAACTATCCGCTTCAAAAAGGATAGTGGATCGAACCGAAACCAACGTTAAGTAAAGTCAACGAGCTGTCTAAATAGCGGAGTAAATGAGCTAATGGGAATATTGAAAGTTCATTTTTTTAGACAACTATGCTGACTATTCTTATATATGTTGTTTGCCCTCGCGGGGATACCTGCGCGGGAGAGGATACCTCTCATCTTTTTTTATTCCAATAATGAATGCATTTTTTTATTGGCAAAAGTGCCATCCTCTTTTTTTGGAAGAGAGGAGGGACTCCATATATGCCGACATTACTGAGGCGCCGCCCTTCCATATGGATCCTCGTGGATGTGGAAATCACACGTGTGTTAACCTCCTTATGTTCAGGAGAGGTCCCTTTTCTACCCGACGGGTGGTAAACATGGGGGGACATCTCCAATTGGGTAAATGGCGACTCACATGACCCCGATTTTCTATTTGTTTGAAATAGTATAGACGAGATGAAGAGGAATGGGGTCGATAGCAAATGGTTCAAAGAAGCGGTACGATTCCTAACCGATTTTTTGAACTTACTCAATTCCTCTCTTCCCCTTTTTAGCCAACACCATCAACCTTGGGCAAAGCCAAAAATAGGATGAATAGAAGGAGATCAGAAAGATACGCGGACGACTTGACCATAAGGTCGGATGTTTCCGTGAGCAGTAAGCTGCGGATCTCCCCTTTTTTTGGGGGAAAGCTGGTGGCCCTTTTGGCGTGTTAATTCTTTCGACGGGGCGGCCTGATTCGTTCGGTAGATCCGGTCGAGGTGGTTTTCGTTTACCAGCGCGTAGGTGGTCTAAGTTCCTATGACCGAGTCTTTCTGGCCCCTGTGAACATATTTTCTTAATGTATTAAAGAGGGCCTCTCTAACCGGTGAAAAGTGGTAGGTGTCCACTAACGGCTATTCCTGGCTCGGCTCCGATAACGCAATTCCGGGAGGAGTCGGTAGTTGGGCACTGGATCCCTTCGGACCTGGAGAACGTGTGACGCTGGGTCGGGGTTTGGTGAACCAACAGGTCGCTCCTCTAGTTGAAGTATCGGGCCCCTTTTTCGTTGCCTAGGTTACACCTTCGGAATACCCCAGACGGGGATTTCGCTCTACTCCCCCCAATCTTCACTTTAGGCCACGCCGACTCTCCGTCGTGGAATTAGACCAAGGGGAATCCCCATAGGACCCCGTCTCCCGTATCTTATCTTTCGCACGTAGGAGATCGAGACACAGCCTCAGGGCTATGGGGAAAGTAGATCGATTGCCCTAGATAGACAACTACATAGAGGGTCTCTACAAGTCTATAAAGATTTTTCAAAACATTTTTCGGTAGTAGTCCGGTCGCACCCGAACAATAATATTCCAGAGGGAAATGCACCTAAGATCAAATATTTTGAGCCGGCTTCCGTGGAAAATTCAGACTTTCTTTTTGATGCTGCGATCACATAAAAACATAAACTTTGAGGCTCAATAGCTAAATACATGGCAATTGAATCATGAGCCGGGATCATTAAGAGCATACTGCGAGTAGGAAGTGGAATTAATACAATGGATTCAGAAGCATCAAACCTCTCTTGTTCGAAAGAATCGAAACACATCGAAATGGTACCAGCCGTACTTAATAATGGAAGGATTTGGCAGAAATATGTAGAATTGTCCCTCCTAAAAAGATTATTCCGGAATAAATGGGCAATAGTTAGGAGAGGTGCGCCAGCGGCGAGCAGAAGCAAGGTTATTAGATACCGAAGGAAAGCCCGGCCAGAACCACACGTGCAAGTTTCCCTGCATGTGGCTCGTCCGTGATAACTTCTTCGGATTTGCGTGAACTAGCGGACCGATCACTAAGTGGGATGCTCCCTCCAGCATGAGCGAACCTTTTCAGAACTGCTTAGGAATGGGCGCCACTATCCCAGCCCGGATCCAGCCAGGTTCTATTGATCATGTCCCCTTCCCAACAGTTGTACCTTGTCTTGGGGCGTCTTTGGCTTTACTCGATCAAGCCCGCCGGAAAAATAAAAGTCTTTCTCTTCCCGTCCCGGGTCATAGTGAGGCGGAGGTGCGTCCACAGAAGAGGAAAGAGCAATGCATCTTGCTCAGCAGGCGTAGCTTGGAGTGGGAGTGTTGCGGGGGAAAGGTAAGGAAAGTGGCCTAAGAGAGGAAGCCAAACCAACCAGGGCCTATTGAGCGCAGCTAAGCTAATATGCGCCGGAGAAAAGAAAGCTTACGGAGGTAAGCTCTATTCGGTCCGGAGCATTGATTCCCCATAACGAATAGGCTAACTCTATCTCTCAATTGCCTATCCTGTGCTCGAGAAGGTCCCCCAGTTCCTCGGCTGCACCTCGAGGTGCATTTAGTTGTCTAACTTTATACTCGGGATATTCCCCACTCCATGGCACCTTTCGCTCATCTATTCAGCCCGCCCGTCCAGACGCGGTGCCCTTTCGCATTATCATCTACCGCCCTTTCTTTCCTCCCGTCCCTTCACGCATGAAGATCGTCGTATGTATGTTCGACTTCGGTTGCCGGTGCAATAGAATAGGTAGGAGTACATTATGGCAGGATCAGTCACCTGGGCAAACCAACCCTCCTCCAAGAAGAATTGTGCTATGCCCCCCCGATATCCCTATAGAGCGAAAGAGCTGCCTGGTGATCCCTAGGTTGCAGCACGTCCGGTCGTTAACTCCTCGCGCCGCTGCCGCCGTTTCTAGGACCGACCGACGCCTCACCTGCACAGGTACCTACGTAGTGTAGTGTCGGTCGCACATTCATAATAGCGTTCGGACTCATGTGCCTTCCAGAACCAGGGGAGTTCCCTTGCTCCTGCTGCGTACGATTAGCCAGCCTTGCGGCGGCAAAAGGATTAGGACGTCCCCCCATGCTACGGTTCCCTGCGGTCCGGCCGCATTAGGTTAGGGAGCTGGGCGATAATAGCTCCTCCGCATCCCAAGCGCGCTGCCCTCCTAGGCGCGCAACACTAAGTAATCCAAGCCAACCCACATTACTGACTAACGGTGGATAATCATCTTTCTTAGAGGTACTAAATACAACTCCATGAATGAGCAAAATGAAGGTAGCGTTAATGATAAAGATCTCTGGGGAAACCGCTAAAAAAAGATTGAACATGTGGGAGGGAGGAGAGATAACGAATTCTGCTTTCATTTCCCCCGTTTTAAAAATCACAGAGTTACTTACGGAATGTAAAATCTTTCTCGACGCCGGCCAGGCCGGACATCAAATTGAGGGGGCCCTACCTTGTGATCTTTGAGAATTCATTCACTTCGACGGCTGGTTCTGAACTTAGCGTCACCCACCTCTGTATTACTCATCGTTGTTTTCTCTTTCTGAAAACTCCCAAAGCACTGAATAAAGTCTTTCTTTTTGTGCTTTAGTCGAAAAGGCGAACCTTTTATGCTGACCCCCGTGGAAGTGTTCCTTTTGGAGTTCTTCTATTCTTTTTAATAAAAACTCCAAAAAGTCCTCCGAGGAAGTATCGATAGCTAGAGTCTCTAAAATATTCGAAATAAAAGAGTCCTTTCGTTCCCTCTCATAGCCTATATTCAAGAGAACACGTAGCTCTCTCTTTACTCTCTCTCGAAGAGTATGGGGCGCATGTTCGACCTTTGAGAGTTGGGCAAGCCAATCCCCATTTTCATCCTCATTGTCCGAACCGTCACATAGACAGTGGATGAAAAATGAAGGAAAAGGAATTTGGATGCCCCAGCGGGAGAGTAAAACCTCATTGAGAAAACAAAGGAGCAGATAAATGAGCAAAGTCTTTAGGAAACGTGGCATTCGCCCCCAGAATCCCTTGACAGCAGCATAAATCCTTATAGTCATTCCAGGTCCACGCATGTTGGAGATAGTTGTTATAAAATTAATAGAACCTAAAATGGATGAAACACCTGATAGATGAGGACTAGAAATTGCTGAATCAACTGCTCCTCCAGAATGGCTGGTAATACCACTTAAGGGCGGATAGACCGTCCACCCAGTGCCGGTACCCACTTCTACTAAGGCTGGGCTTAATAGGAGCAAGAGACTTGGTGGCAACAACCAGAATGATATATTATTTGATCGTGGAAATGCCATGTCAGGTGCACCTATCAGAATCGGAACAGACCAATTACCAGATCCACCTATCATCGCCGGCATAACCATAAAAAAGATCATTAAAGAAGCGTGAGCCGTTATTAAAACATTATAAAGTTGATGATTCCCACCAAGAATTTGATCGCCGGGTCGGGCTAATTCAATACGAATCAGTACTGAGAAGCATGTGCCCATCACTCCAGCAATGGCACTGAAGATGAAATATAGAGTACCGATATCCTTGTGGTTAGTGGAGAACAGCCATCGGACCGGATTTGTCATTAAAGTTTGAATGAACTTTCCTTCCTTATCAGAGAGGGGCCCCGTTAGGGGCTGAAAAAAAAAGGGTGGGGGATTCGAACCCAACTCTTCCTTCCACGACCCCTTACGCGATGATAACAACTGGGGGCTACCCATACGAGAACTTGACTGAGCTAAATTCGCCACTTTTACCACAGTGGAAAAACTTTCCTTCTTCTCATACAAGACTTATTCCAGACCTATTCCTTCGCATGCTTCTAAGGCTCGAACTCGTCACTAAGTACGAGAGCTCTAAGGCAGGAGCTTTCCAGAGAGTGACTATTACACAAGAAGACTTATAAGATCTAAAAATCATCTATCTATAAAACCTGCTTCTAACGCTCATCCCTTGCAGCTAACTAATGGCAGCCCCTTTCTTGCTCCTGTTTACCGTCCTATTACTCTTCAACTAGAGGATTGGTTAGACCGATTGGACAGCTTTCCTTGGCTATAATAGCTAATAGGCTAGCTTCCTTGCTTGCATCCCTTTGATTGCTTACTTCGCTATCCAAGCGGGATGATACTTTGTGAGAGTTTCCAGATGAGCAGGAAGGGCTGGAGGACGTATTACCGGAGGAGAGGACATATTGAATGGAAAGAACGAAATCTCCGTCTGGTTACGAAGGAAAACCTTGGTGAGCCATAAAATCCCCCGGGCTTAGTGGATCAAGTCGAATCGCAGATTCCGTCCCGTCAGTGATCAAAGCAGTGGTAGGAAGCTCGATAAGTAAGCCTTTCCTCTACATAAAGATCAGCGGAAAGTGAATCTAGATAGTCTATTTTTTTGAAGACTAAATGCAAGTGCCCTTTTTTACTGGGCGGGCTACTCTTCTTTGACGCGCAGATGCATTATCTAGGAGGAAATACTGAGCTTAATCAAAAGTTAATGAAAGACCTCTTTTATCAGTCGATTGAGCCCTGTGAATAAAGAAAAGTTCGGGCTGCTAGCGAGGACACATAAGTTCGCTTGAGGAGGTCCTTCAATCCCTCTCTTTTCCTGTTGAATTGAACTTCCGTTTTCGCTGCCCTCTACCTATGGTCGGTCAAGTCCAAGCTACTCCTTCTCTGATTGCTCCGATTGAAGAAGGACCTACCTGACATGAGACCAAGACTTTGAACCAGTACCAGTCTGGTTCATCGCCTGCTCCTGAAGGTTAAGTGGGATCATCAAAAGAAAGGCTGGCCCCCCAATATTATTACTATCTTAGGCTCTCTTGAACTTTGGGCTCTTTTTGGATAAAATACAATAAAGAATCAGAACTCTGGATCTTTGTTGTTCATCCCTCGTTGTAATAATATATCGGGGTTTGCAGCGATAACTTGTCTACTAGACGACCATTAAGTATATAACTATATAACTAACTTATATAACTATATAACTAAAATATATATATATATTGTTATATATTTTAACTAAGAGCCTGGCTCCAGGAATGGTCGAAGCCATACCCAATCGAAAAAGGATGTTATCCAAACGCATCTCAAGTAGTTGTAGTAAAACCTGACCTGTTGACCCTTTGGCTTTTCCAGCGATATGTACATATCTAACTAATTGTCGCTCCGTCAGACCATAATGAAAACGCAATTTCTGTTTTTCTTCTAGACGAATACGATATTGCGATCTTTTCCCAGAACGCAATTGGGTTTTAAGATCACTTCCGGATTTAGGTCTTTTACTAGTTAGTCCTGGTAAAGTCCCCAGACGGCGTATTTTTTTGAAACGAGGTCCTCGATAACGAGACATAAAGACTCCTTTTTTTATTTTATTGAAATTTCATTTTACAGAATAAATCTTAAATTAAGACTGAACTAAAGGATAAACAAAGCAAAGCTAAATTTACTGAAGTATTACAAAGTAGAATGAAATGAATTCTATTAATATCCGGATTTTTTTTATATTTATATATAGGAAGTTGAGGCTCCGTTTTATGATTTGTTCTGTAGAGATCTAATTGCTCCAATCCATTTTTTATTCATAGTTACAAGTTACCACGACATAATAAATCGGTGATCCAACATTTTGAGAAAAGGAGAGATTATCAATCACAGAATTTTTCCATGATTGATAATCTTAGATTTATTCTGTGATGAGCGTACGGGAAAACCTTCTTTGGATTTGCCCAAGATCTTTGGAATTCATTTATTTCTCTCAGGGGTGGCTTGCTTTGGCTTTGGCGCATTTCATGTAACAGGTTTGTATGGTCCTGGAATATGGGTGTCCGATCCTTATGGACTAACTGGAAAAGTACAATCTGTAAATCCAGCGTGGGGCGCGGAAGGTTTTGATCCTTTTGTTCCGGGAGGAATAGCCTCTCATCATATTGCAGCGGGTACATTGGGCATATTAGCAGGTCTATTCCATCTTAGTGTCCGTCCGCCTCAACGTCTATACAAAGGATTACGTATGGGAAATATGGAAACTGTACTTTCTAGTAGTATCGCTGCTGTTTTTTTTGCAGCTTTCGTTGTTGCTGGAACTATGTGGTATGGTTCAGCAACTACCCCAATCGAATTATTTGGTCCCACTCGTTATCAGTGGGATCAGGGATACTTTCAGCAAGAAATATATCGAAGAGTTAGCGCCGGACTAGCCGAAAATCTGAGTTTATCGGAAGCTTGGTCTAAAATTCCCGAAAAATTCGCTTTTTATGATGACATTGGTAATAATCCGGCAAAAGGGGGATTATTCAGAGCAGGCTCAATGGACAACGGGGATGGAATAGCTGTTGGATGGTTAGGACACCCCGTCTTTAGAGATAAAGAAGGGCGCGAGCTTTTTGTACGTCGTATGCCTACTTTTTTTGAAACATTTCCGGTAGTTTTAGTAGATGGAGACGGAATTGTGAGAGCCGATGTTCCTTTTAGAAGGGCAGAATCAAAGTATAGTGTTGAACAAGTAGGTGTAACTGTCGAGTTCTATGGTGGCGAACTCAATGGAGTTAGTTATGGTGATCCTGCTACTGTAAAAAAATACGCTAGACGTGCCCAATTAGGTGAAATTTTTGAATTAGATCGGGCTACTTTGAAATCCGATGGTGTTTTTCGTAGCAGTCCAAGGGGTTGGTTCACTTTTGGGCATGCTACGTTTGCTTTGCTCTTCTTTTTTGGACACATTTGGCATGGTGCTAGAACCTTGTTCAGAGATGTTTTTGCTGGTATTGATCCAGATTTGGATGCTCAAGTGGAATTTGGAGCATTTCAAAAACTTGGGGATCCAACTACAAGGAGACAAGTAGTCTGATACAACATTGCTCTGGTATCTTTCGCCTCTATTTTTTTTGCCTTCAAAATCTAGTTTCTTGGCATAAGGACTACTTATACTTATATGGAATGGAAGTGGAATTCCATCCTAAGAAAAGATTTTCGCAATCCCTTCCAGGCCAGAGGTCTTCTTTCTTCTGTCGTCCTGCTAGCTCAAATATCGTACTATATATATTAGTACTATACCTGAAATCACTATCGAAAAAGGGCTCTCTTTTTAGGCTAGTTAGGGTAGGGAGTGAATTCTACTTTAGACAAGTCTAGCAAAGCAGCTCATCTGGTAAGACGGTCATCCGTCCAACCTCTATCAATCGGTCTTTCCTCTTTCAATCGCTTGAATCGGTCCAACCGGGAATCTTGAATCTCTAACGATCGCATCTGTCTGACTGATGGGAGAGATCGGCTCTATGGCCGCTTTTCCTTAAACTTAAGCCCTCTTTAAGCTCTCTTCTAGGGAATTTGCTTGGTCTAGTAACAAGTCTCGATAAGCTGTCGCAATCAGGCAATTCGTTAAAAGAGATATCTGATCGATCTGTCTTTCAATACTTCCTATCTTCCTGCTTGGGAATCCGTATCTGTTGCAATCGCTCATTTGTTCTGTTCTGTCGCAACTCTCGCATCTGGAATACGGGAAAGTCTTCCCATATTAACCTTTTTGTAAATTTCTCTTCTATTGTTAGCATTGGCTATCGGTCAATTCCGATTCCTTTCCTTATAAGTATTTTGTCTCCTTCATTGATTACTATTCTAGAGTGACTTGGATCTATCTTATGAAATCTAAGAATGAAGTTCCTTTGATTTTCCGGTTATTTCATAAGATGATCAAAATTCAGTGTGGTATAAATGTAAAGATTTTGAGATCTGACAATGGGGGAGAATAATAGTTCTCCAAGAACTTTCAAGCTTATCTGCAGGAACAAAGGATTGACTCTAAAACTACCTGTCCATATACCCCCAAAAAAGAATGGAGTAGCTGAGCGAAAAAATCGGCATCTTTTGGAGGTTACCCGTGCTCTTCTCACCGAGATGAAGGTACCTAATACTGGTAAGAAAGAAGCTGTCTTAACTGCATGTTATTTGATTAATCGTATGCCCGTTCTAAGTGGTAAATCTCCTATTTAAGTGTTGAAACCTGACTCACCCCTGTCTTTCCTATTTCTCCTCGTGTTTTTGGTTGTGTTTGCTTTGTTCATGACTTGAGTCCTCTCAGAAACAAACTTGATTATAAGTCTTTCAAATGTGTCTTTGTTGGATATTCTAGCGGGCTTTATCACCCCAAAACAAATAAAAGATTTGTGTCCATGGATGTCACTTTCTTTGAAAATCTTTCTTATTTCTTTTCTCTGAAAATGGTAGTACTCTTGAGGATCCCTACTCTCCTCAGGGGGAGTATGGAGGTCTGGAGGAGAGTAGTGTTCTTACTGTCGTCAGTTAAAATATTCCCATGTCTAAAGTGGAAAATTATATGGATTCGAAAGAGGGGGAGTCTCAAAGTAGTGAGCAGCTTGGTCAGCAAACCACGGAATTAAAGACGTATGTGAGGAAAAGGAAGAAGGTCAATTTGTCGAATCAACGATCCATCACCAAGACTCCTCCTTGGATCCAGGTACTTCCTCTCTTCCTCCTTCTGTTGTTTATGATCTGTATTTACCTATTGCCTTGAGCAAAGAAAAGAGATATTGTACTTCTCACCCTATTAATCACTTTGTGTCCTATCAAGCTTCCTTCCTTTAAAGCTTTCCTTTCAGCGATTTCTTCCACCAAGATACCTGGAAGAAGCCCTCAATCATCCTCAGTGGAAGAAAGCTATGATAGAAGAAATGGAGGCTCTAAAGAAGAACGACACTTGGGAACTGGTCACGTTACCAAGAGGCAAACGTACGGTTGGCTGCAGGTGGATATATACCCTGAAACACAAAGCTGATGGCTCTATCGAGAGAGCTCGTATTGTGGCGAAAGGTTTCACACAAACCTATGGCATCGATTATCTCGAGACCTTTGCTCCTGTGGCCAAACTAAACTCAATTCCATACAAGTCATTCTGTCAGTTGCAGCTAACAGATCTTGGCCACTGCATCAGCTCGATGTCAAAAAGGCCTTTCTTCATGGAGACCTCCACGAATAGGTTTATATGAGTCCTCCACCAGGTTTTCGAGCTCAGGGGGAGGAAGGGAAAGTTTGCAGGTGAAAAAAGGCGATATATGGTCTCAAGCAGTCTCCTCGGGCTTGGTTCGAGATATGAAGTTTGGTTATGACGAAGATAGATGGGTTTCCAGAGAAGCAATGCTGATCATTCCGTGTTCATAAAAAGGAGACAAGAGGAAACTACTGTTCTCCTAGTGTACTCAGTTTAGAACTCTAAATTCACAAGTAAAATAATGATATTAGTCAGAAAGGCTGCTAGTAAGCAAGTCGAGTAAGACAGCTATTATTAAGTCGAGCGAGCTTTCGCTAATACTAATAAAAGACGAAAAGCTAAGGTCAGAATTTGCATAGAGATGATAGGCGCTTATCGTGGAGCTCGATAGTCTCCCTTAAAACCGCTACCGATTCTTGAACAGAAAGCGGTATGCTTGCGAAGACCATTTCTGGTCTATCCGTGTTAATGAAATCCATCCCGTGAAACAAAGGATAGTTCATTCTTGGGGTGAATAAATAGAGACTACTGCTACGGGATAGACCAAAACTTCGGGATCAACCTCAATGAATTATGGCGTAACGGGCTTGGTATAGATCCGTAGCCCGCTCTGGGTCTTTAACCGAAACTGGGACTAGGCATGGAAAAGCTCGATCAATGTCCTCCTCTCCCGAGGTTAGAAATGTGGAGGTACCTTTCCCGTCACCTGTTAGCTCTGTCCGCCACGGGTTAGCGACATAAAGTGCGAATAAAGGTTCATCGGGACATTTTTCTTCGACAACTGAACTATCATCACCGTTCTTAAGTCTAGACTTTTTTTTTGGGGGGGTCATATTCCAAATCTCGCAAAGCTTCATTCTACAAGCATTCCTATTTAAAAAGGTATTAGGATTCCGGATTGAAAATATGGATATATTTCATTCTCCTTTTGGAGACCGACCCATCTTTCTCTCTAGAGGGGCCCAAAAGATACAAATACGCTCCTGAGGAGTCTTCCTGGGAAATTGACTCCTTCCTTTCCAACCGGATTCATGAGTGAAGGAAAAGATCAGATGGAAAGGACTCTCCTTCCTTCTCTCTCATCTGCTCGGCTACGGATATCTGCTCTACAGCGAGTGATGAAGCTTCGAGTACCCAATCCATCTATAAGGTTCCGGGAAAGAGGGATAGACTAAATGTGAGATGGAGCAAGGTTTGGAACAATCTCGGCGGGCTTGCCAATCCGTCGAGATTAGTCAACTTTCCTTTTATGTTCGACCAGGAAGGCTACTCCTCATCCCTACTTTCAGCGGCGATCAGTCTAGTCTAGTAGGCTCTCTCGCCAGTGAGTTCGGCTTTTCATTTCGAATAAAAGGAAAGAGCTTATAGTTTCTCATACCGAAAAAGAGGCGGTAGAAGGCCTAAAGTCCTTCTCATTTCAATCTCAATCAAGAAGGGCTTATTCTATGCAATTGATAGGCTCTTCTCTCTTTGACCCTTCCCTTGGTTGTTATGATCTCGTTGAGTGAGATAGAAGCTCAAATCCATTTCTTAGGGAGCAGTGGTTCTTCGTACAGATTTGGCCTAAGAGCGGTGATTACGGGAGAATGTTTTTTGGTTCAAAACAATAAAATTCATCACAGGAGAAAAAAGACAGTGTAGACGATAGATTCATCGGATAAAGAGTATAAACGGAAACGGAGACATTAGACGCCAGCTTAGACCTTGGTAAGCGTTTCTTCTTCGAAACCTCAGCAGATATGGTTTTATAGGACGATTTGTCCAAAACAGACCTTGCTCGCAATGACCTATGTTTCTTTAGTAAGAAAGTCCGGTTTAAGCCAAGCCATCTCATACATAAAGTCTTACTATTAGTCTTGCTGTTCTTTCAAATCCATTAGCGGTGCCGCCGTGCTTTTTATTTTCATGCCTTCCAAGCAGTCGAATTGAATTGGTCGCATCTGCCTTCCCGTTTAGTGAATCTCTAAGGGGCGCGTTAGCGCTTTACTTTAAATATATATAGGGCTTTTCTCGCTTGTTTAGTAAAGTAAAGTTTTTGCTTCGTTCCACTTCCTTAACGGACCTACGGACTAGCTAAGGTTTACTTACATAGTTGTTCTTTCTTTTCGCAATTTCAAGTTAAAGCTAGCGTTTTTCAGCTTGCTGTTTGCTTTGGTCGAGTAGCTTTCTTCCTTCGCTTTTGAATGAAATCAGCAGTAAGAGTAAGTAAGTGTTTGTTCTCTTTCTTTCCTCTGCTTATTCCGCCCAACGAATCGGCTTTCCGCTCGACCAAATAGTAAAATGCCCGGTTAGGATATGTGGAGAAGAAGCTCCTAGCATATTTCAGGATGACTTTCGTTTCATATTCCAGTCTTGCAATAGGATTGAAAGGCTATGAATGTCGAATGGTCCCATAGGCGCTTTCGCCCGCCCCTGAATAAGCAGTAAGGCGTGGGCGCGTTGGAACGATCCCGCTTTGAAAGCTCAACCTCGGGAGAATAAGTTTCGCCGGTCCAGTGACTTGGCATACAAAGGCGAGTAGGGTTCTCCTCCATGTGGTGCACTCCCGCTTCTTCATACCCGGAATAAGTTTGAGCTGCTCCAAGGGACAGCTTTTTGCTGCCGGATGAAGGTCTTACGTCGGCTAAGAAGACGGAAAATTCCATCTTGATTTTCCGTTCAAAATTAGGGAACGGAAAATTCCATCTCTTTTGCGGTCCTGGAGATCGGGGAGATAAGAGTTCGCCCACCCTATTTTGAGTGGGTGCTCGCAAGGTCAAAGTAAAAAATTCTATTCTTTCATTAATACAGGGGTAGTGGGGAATAAATAGTTTAAGTGATTCACACCTCGAAGTAGAGTGTGTAAATACCGGATGCGTAGGTTGAATCATTCGCTAAACAACTATTTTGTTGGGCGATCAACCAGGTGCTCCTACCCAACCGGACTAATGAATGCCAACTGGAAGAACTCACTTTCCTATCGTTCAGTAGGAGATCCCTTCTTGTGGCTTGAAAATGATTCCCTGTTGCTAATGGGGAGAGATCTTTCATTAGGGTTTGATGCTCCTCAATGGAGATCCCCAGAATAATAGCTTGCTTGTAGAACCCTTTGTTTGGTACTTTAATGGGGGTATTCTTGTACAGCTTGGCCCTTTCCCTGGCGCACTGCCATCGAATCTACTAGTCCTCCTCAAACCCAATGGGATAGAATTCCTTGCGAATTAGAGTTTTCAATTTCTTCCGTGACAACCCAGAAATGTCATGGTTCCTCATATATGCATTCCATCAAGTTAGTGCATAATTTGACGATTTCGATTTTCTTTCTCCGATCCAGTTCGTTCTGTCTTCTTTCCGACGGATCAGCCCTATTAGAGAAGGGCTTCCGATTCTGTATGACAACAGAACGAGCATTCGCTGGACGGCCAAACATTGAATGAAATGTTGGCATGGGGTTTCGGTAATTTCAATTCCATTTTCAGTCTTTTGAAATGGAAATTGATCTTGTATACGCCGGTTGAAGCACACGTTGGAGCATCCAAACGAACCAGCAGGGGCTGCTGTGGCAGAGACAGCAGCAAAAGCACTAGTCTCCGTTGATCACCTACCAGCAGGGAAAGCAGCATAGGTGGCAGGAACTAACTAGGGTTTAGGTACCAATTCGAAGAGCATTCGTTTACCGGGGTCGAGAGCAGCCAGCCCTAGAGGTACCACACTAACAGCGGCATCCCGACCTGATACGGATCCCTACCTCTCTATCCACAACCGACCCTTCGAAAGCTTATTTATTTACTTGAGGCATAGGCATGGGCACAGGTGGAGACACAAGCAAAGGCACCAATAAATAGCTACATGGGTCGCATAGAAGCTTTAAGAGATAGGGGGGCATCCACCGAAGATGGCAGCGCAACGGAAGCACGAACGAGGTAGCTTACGCTTTTTTTTTCATCCTCACTACCTGGTTTATAGTCGAATCTGGAGAATATGAACTCAAAACATTCTTCTTTTTGGTACGTTGCTATGAGCAGCTCTGGTGCTCGATCTTGGGTCTTAGGTGTGGGTCGGATCATGATAAAGAAGGTTCGGTGGTTGTATAATTCCCAAGCGGAAAGTCGTCTACTTGCAAAGTAGATGGGGTGATCAAGCGGCCCTTCCTGCGCCAACATACATCCAATGGCATAGAGTGATGCGTCAGTATGAACATGAACTCCTTATTCCAATCCGGAAACCGAAGGATTGGGGCTGACAGCAAACACTCATCTGCATGCTTAAAGGCTTAATCCTGTTTCGGTCCCCAACCGTTATACCTTTCTTCTGCAATGATTCCATTCCGGGGTTCCGCGCTTCGCAAAGTGTTTAATGATGCGTCTGTAATAGCCTATGTGTTCCAAAAAAGAACGCGCTACGCCCGGCCCCCTTTTTCAGTAGATGAGATTAGGATGAAAGGGCTTGCTTTCATTAACATTCAGTGAAGGTGCATAGCTTCTTTGAATGTCCCGCTGATTGACTACTACATCTAGGGACGGGACTGATCCCGAAAGAGAGGTCTTTCTTTCTGGTTATGAAATCGCTTAGGTTGAAAAGCAAGTCGATGATGCCATAAGTCAAACGGGCGGGTGAGGCGAGAGTCCTTCACTGCACTCACTGGAGAGAAGGGATCATCTCCAATCTAGTTGTAAGGTCTTGTCCCCTTATTAGTAGCCGAAGTGTATGCCGGGTCATTTTTGATAAATTGATATGTGCATCGGAATACTTTAACACTTTAAATAAGCGTTAGTCGACCTCCGGAGGACAACAATTTGCTTTTCCAACCTGAGATTCTCTTTTTCATTTTCTCCAGTAGAGGAAGGCAATGCTCTCTCTTTATTCTCTTGGGGGACAAGGGAAGATCCAGGTACTTTATAGGAAAACTACCATTTTTGATTCCTCCTCAATGATCTGGAATTTCTGCGAGGAGCTCTGTTCGAGAAGAAGCACTGGCTCTTATCGAAATTGACCTTTTGGCCATTACAATCAGCTTCTTACTTCTTTCCAGAAAGATTTTCAGTTTCTTAAGATTCCGTTTATGGCCATTATGAAATTTTATAAAAATAGTTCGCAAAGAGAAGGTGGGAGAGTGCTGGGCACGATCTCAAACCATGGTAAGGTGTTATCATTTTCAATGATACCAACTCCTGTAGGCCTCGGCTTAGCACTTCTTCAGCTAAAATCAACAGGCTAGGGTTGGAACCCTTGTCGCAGCCCTCGAGAAGCTGGAAAGTACTCATGTGGCACACCATCCACAAGCACTCCAAAGTTTTCATTACATAAACATCCATGTATAAAATTCCGCCATTTATCACAAAAGCCGAAAATTACACACACGCATTACCCCCAACAAGCCCATTCGATCCAAAAAGATGCTTTTGCCATATCCGGAGTGTCTTTTGACCCCCCCTCCCTCCTACTATTAAGCTTTTTGGTTTAAATCCTTTATCACTTAAAGCCACCTCGTGAGCCAAGGAGATCTTCTCTACAATAGTTAGTCCTTTAACAAAAGCCCCTTGTTCCTTAAAAATGATTCTAGGGAGAATCCAACTCATTCTTCGAGCTAGAGATTATTTTATAGAAAAAGTGACAAAGCTCTCCTTCAAATATCTCATAAATAAAGGTAGGTCGGAATTGGTGAAAATGTGAAGGACTTTCGACTTTCGGAATAAGGGCAATCAATGAAATTAGAATTCAATAAATAGGGCTTAACAGCGCCTTCAGCAAAGAAATTGTGAACCGCCCTGACCAGGTCGTCTTCAATAATCTTCCAACAGTGAGAGTCAAAAAGACCTGGGAATCCATCAATTTAAAGGATAGGGGAGGCACTCTAACCAGGCTCTATTTTCACCGCATCATGGATTTCCTCTCGTTATGGCGTGGAAACCTGGGAGAGATTTTCAGCATCAGTGATCATCGTGGGAATACATCTAAGTAGATTAGGCTTCAGGCGCCACCCCCCACTCGGAAACCATGAAAAGCAGAGCCCTTGAAAGTGCTCAGCAGCTTTGGCCCCCACCTGAAACACATCACTAAGGATGGAGCCATCATCTTTAACAACTTCTTTTGAGTTCTTTCTGGATCTTCTAGCTAAAGTGGAGAGATGAAAAAATCTTATCTCTTTCTATCGCCCTCCTTTCCTTTAGCCATTTGATACGGGATTTCTGTTTCCAGATAATTTCTGAATGTCTAAGGCATACATCATAAAGATTTTTTGCCTCTTTTTCTTCCTGGGCTAACTCCGCAGTCCATCCCACCCTTTCCAAGGATTTCTGAATGTCGCAGACCTGAAATTCCGCTTCCTTGATCTTTGAAAAAATCGATCCCACAACATATTTATTCCAAAGTTGGAGGTCCCCCTTAAGTCGTTTCAATTTAGAAAAGAAACGGTATAACGGGGATCCCCAGGCCGGTTGTTTCCAAGAGGTAGACACCACCTCCAAAAAAGAGTAGTATTCAAGCCAAAATCTCTCTTTTTTAAACGGCCGGAAGGCGGCGCTTTTAAGGCCAATTTTGATCAAGAGTGGGCAATGATCTGATTTGAGTCAGGGGAGGTGCTCCACTAGTATATTAGGAAAGATGGACAACCATTTGCTGTTTGCGAAAACTCTATCTAGTCTTAACCAGATATAAGGAGTCCTCTTACGATTATTACACCACGGGAACCTACTTTTAACAAATCCCACATCTATTAAGCCACAATCGTTCAAAGCTTAGCTTAATTAAAGTCCCTCTCAGCTATGCTATGCAGGAGTAGCCCTCCCAGTTTCTCTTCCGGTGACAAAACAGCATTCAAATCTCTTTTAAGAAGCTTTTTGGGGGAAGGGCGGGAAGAGCAATTAGAGTCATTTTTCTAAATTCATCCCACACGCCTATCAATAGTTTAACAGCTTGCGTGAACAAAAAGGAGGCGTACCTGAGTATTTTAAGATTTGATCTTTGCGTTGGTAGAAATGAATTGGGCATTGCCTTCAATCATGGACAGGTCAAGGATATCTTCTCTCCAAAAGACCAAGATATTGGCAGGGGATTCATCCGAGATGTTCGACATTCATCCATACGCAATCTCCGCTTCCATTTTGATACATAGTTGGCCCTTCTAACCATTGGTTCCAGGATGACAACCAAAAACTAAAGCCCGGTCCGAGCAAGATCGTCGAGACGTCTACGCGTGGAAAAAACCTTGCATTCCAAACAATTGCAATTGTGGAAATTTTGGAAATAGAGTGGAGTGGGGCTTAGCCCCAAGTTTGGATTGTGCCCTAGTAGTCGCGCTCTTACCCAGGTGCTGCCATTTGTTTGCCTTGTTCGGAGGCTCCGGTTTCAAATCTTTCTCAAAGATAGATGATTGTGGGTCCTGAGAGGAGCTATTTGATTCTTAATCATGATCATTGGAATGAAGAGGCTTTGAGGACCTTCCTTCTAAGGAGAAAGCGCGAACTTTCTTGTCCATTTCCTTGATAGGAATGTCTCCCTTTGAAACTTCCTCTCCTCTCGCCCGGAAGCTTGTAGATGCACTTCTTTTCGACTTCCAAATGAATGTAGATGGGAAGCGCGACTCTCTTCAATATCTTCATTATGAACGCTCTGACGGATTCTTGCGTACTCTAGAATCTGCTGCTGATCCGTTGACTTTCACTGCTGACGATCCCCTGTTTATGTAGGATTGTTGCTATGCTTTGATTGACCCGTGATCAATGAGAAAGTCTCTTTTTGATCAACATGTCACAATTGGAGATTGACGACTTTACTAGGGCATAGGGGAAACATACATCCAATGCTATCACCATATTTTCTTCGCTGGCAAAACGCCCAAACAAAACCCATCAGGCAGGCTCAGTCAGTCTTCTGCTCACTACGCCCCCTGCTACTCTTGAGCACAGTCTTTATCTGCTGACTGCTCGGGCGGGTGGATACAGTTGATGAAAATCCTATTCCCGAGCACAATCCACCACCACAGAATGTTGTCCCTCGTCATTCGCAGACGAAACCACCAGAGACCTGTCCTGTCCGAGTAATGCCTACACCTCTGGATGTCCGAGATCCGAAGTTTGAGGATGCCATCATGGAGATTGTATCCAATAAAGAGCTTGAGAGACAGACTGGTGAATTCCGAACTTATGTCCGACCTTTTGAGCCGAGTGTTTACCTCGAGTCCTATCCTCCAGGATATGTTCTACCCAAGTTCGACCTATTTGACGGCAGTTCCGATCCTATCGAGCATTTAGCCAAATGAAATTTCAGACACAATGCGTTGATACCGTCCAAAATCCCAAGCTTATTATAAGACAATTCCGGAGTTCCCTCACCAAGGTTGCTTTCACTTGGTTTAGTAGATTAGAACCCGAGTCTCTCAAGTCCTGGAAACAGTTGTGTAGGTTGTTCTGCAAGAGGTTTGATGCTATTAGGAAAGAGGTTACTCTGGATGATCTGAGGAGGTGTAGACAAGAGAAGGATGAGTTCTTCGCCACTTTTCTTGAGAGGTTCAGGACAGTTGTCATGCAACTCGAGGAAACCGGATAAGTTGATTCAGATTTGTATCCGAGGATTGCGGTCTGAGTATCAGGGGCCACTCATTGCTGGGGGAGTACGGCGGAGTTTTGATGACTTGATCTACCGAGCTTCTGCACTCGAGGATTTCTATTGCGATCAAGGCGCGTATGTACATGTTGCTGAATTAGGAGGACGAGGACGAGGTCGTGGAAATGGGCAGTCTGGTCGCCCAAGGAAGCAAGGCCACAGGAAGGACCTTCGTTACCCTATTGACAAGACAGAGTCTTTATTATTATATAAAATAATATAATATTTATATTTTTATTTAAAATAAATAATAATATATAAATATATATATATTTTTATATATATGCTTCTCGCCCCCGAAGACGACTCTTCAATACTTAAAAAGGTCTCTCCACCCCGTTCTCCGGAGCCCCCACTAAGACCATCACTTCCCGTATCGCCGAGTCAGTATATGTCCCCCCCGAGCCCTACATTTCAGCAGACCGTCCTGCACATTCTTCCAATCGACATGAGGACCAATCAGCCAGCACAGCTGCCTCCTCCCCACATGGAAATGAAAGGAGGATCTTCCATTTTGTCTGGATGAGAGTACCTTTTTAATATAAAAAATATGATCAGCTATCTCATGAGGGAGGGGCAAAACCGGTAAAGCAGGAATTTCAAGAAATGCATCCTGCCATATCACTGCAGGGACAGGTTATGAAATATCTGGACCGTTAGGGACAGGAAGAGATGAAGAAACTTATAGAAGTGGAATTCATCACCCCCATCCATTATCCGGATTGGTTGGCGAATGTAGTACCGGTTAGCGGGGGAAATGGAGGGAACAGGGTATGCATAGATTTCGGAGATTCGAACAAATTGGTTGGCACTTTAGGGTTATACAATATATCTTTTCCGTTATAAGCCTTAATGGAAGGAAAGGTGGGGGAAATCCATTTTGGATTGAGAAATCGATGTGCCGGTGCTTAACTTATAATCCAGATTGAAACTTCGTGTTCGTGATCAGGACCCAGCACCAACACCAGCGATGGGGGCGGGCGACAATACCACCATAGCGGTTCTAGTAGCAGCAAAAAATAGTGGCATAACAAACATAAGTAGTAGAACATGAGTAGCAGAAGTTTACCCGGCGCAATAACCGGTGGCACTAGTAGCAGAAGCATAGGCTTTTTGGGTACCGGGCAGAGGCAAGGCATCGAATCCCTCATCAAGCCCATCCACATCAATAGCTCACTACCCACCAACATCGAAATAAGGGGATGAGTCGACTGGCGAATCAGCTGCAATAATTGGACTCGACCAGTGCAGGTGGATGAACAGCCAGGAGGGATGGTCAACAAGAAGATATTTTCTTCCGCTTAGGGGAGATAAGGCAAAGACCTCAAACTCCAACTAACTGATCAGATCAGATAGTATGAAGACAGGGATATAGTATCAGTGACCTAGGCTTGACAGCTCATCCGGTCTTCTTTCTCACCTGGTCAGTGCTGGAGTTTGGATAGTTGTCCCAATCCCTGTGAGACCTTCTAGTTCTTGCACGACTCGGAGGGAGAGATACCCAGCTTGTAGGGAAGGGACGAGGGTAGGTCAGTTGGTCTAGGGAAGGGGAGCAGCAGCCGAAGCCGTGATTTGTATGGTATGTCTTGCCCTCCTAGTCCGGTTGGTTGGTAAGTCACTAAATCCCTATCTCCCGGTGGTCGAGTACCCCCGACGCGTCGAATGGGTTGTTTAGTCTGACCTCTTGTGTTGGCCCGACATCATTCTGTCTCCCGCATTCTCTCCTTTCATCGGTTAGTTTTTTTTTTTTACTTCGCTTCGCGATTGGAGTTGTACGCATCATGGTCATCGTTCCGTCCTTGATGTTAACGCTCTCGTGCTGACTGTAGGTCCCGGGTCAAAGGCATCTCGAACGAAGCTGCTCCGCATATGCGATCACCACACCTCCATGTACCTACAGATGAGGACTCCAACGCCTACTGTACAATCATGTGAGAAGTGCATCCTGCACACCAGAAACTCAGTGGCGTACGCCACACCCCCTGTACCTACACCCATTGAAACGTTTGTTTATTGTAAGACAATCTCCGACGCGACGCGCAACGCCCCATGCAAATCCGATCGATGCGCACAGAAGGAGAGCTTGTCCATCTAGAAAACGCGTATGTTAAGTCGGTCAATCGATCAAACTATGTATAGGGGCAGCCGGGCCGTATTAGCAAGCGTGACGTGCCGGACTGACCCAACACGTCTTTCTTTCCCGGCAACAGAAGATGCACAAAGTGGTTTCAGTAGCACTACCGAGTTCGCATCAGCGATTTTTTCACCAATGGAATCAATGGGTTTGGTCTTGGAATTAATCTACCGGCATCGGAGGGAGAAGCGGAGTCGGGAGCTGGAGGAAATAACACTTTTAGATAGACGGGAGAGGGAGAGGCAGTTGTTTCATTCGTTGACCCGGAACTAGGTACAGCTCCATAATAAGAAGCGCAGGAAGCACAAAGAAGGATGGTGTAAGCTTGGTTAGCTAGAGCGGGAACAAAAGATGCGGAGGCGGGGGCTATGACCAGAGCCCCCATGGATTGATACGGAACCCCCCAGACCCTGTTGTCGATCCGCCAGCACCATAAAGCGGGTACCGAGGCATTTGAACCGGAGCTTTCAGCAGTTTGATACTCGGGCTTCAGTAGCCGATAGGAGGTGGACCATAACTCGTTGACCATGCAAAAAGAAATCCGGGGGCAAAGAAAGGCACCATGGGAAGCAAAGGCTCGGGCTCAGATATCAATAGCAGCCAGCCAGTTAGTTGAACCAATGCCAGTTGACCGTGTGAAAGAAATAGATCCAATTTCGAGCGCGGTCACAGAACCACTACGGGATAGTCCGTGAGACAAGATCGGGATCCAGATTCATATCCCTCAGCCACTAGTGGAAAACCTTTCAAAGGAAAAGGTTGGTTGGGAGCGGGAGGGAGTCAATTACAGAAAGAGTAGAGACGGATATGGGGACTGTAGCTCCGACCATGTCAACTATGATGCTCTCGCTGCTGCCAGTCCTTCCACCAGTGAATGCTGGCACGCGCTACTTCCCGAACCTCCGTGTCTAGGTCCTGCCGAAAAAGACTGCAAATGATTTACCATCCATCCCACTCATATAGGTACGTTATCGGATGAATCGGATCGGGAAATGGATCGAAGCGCGCGAAATGGTCGCCTCGGAATACAGGGCGCAACGGAAGCAAGGTTCTTTGTTGGCGTCTTGCGTAACAAGGGCAAGAGGAGGCTACGGCGTTCGCCTACTTTGATAGGCAACGCATTGCAAGCAAATAGAGCAGAGAGCTTACCGTTTGTTTCTATTAGAGTCGCGAGCTTGTTGTAGTCGGTCCTAAAGGGAGAACCTTGCTGCTTACTTGCTATATCCCCGCGTCCTTGCACGGCTCGTTTTCTTCGAGCCCTGCTTCTCCCTTCCCCCTCTCCCCAGGGACCGACCGTATGGAGTATAGCCAAGTGGTAAGGCATCGGTTTTTGGTACCGGCATGCAAAGGTTCGAATCCTTTTACTCCAGATTATGAACACCCGATCGGATTTGTCAAGAACGAGCTGACAACTACAGGGGAAGCGGCTCGGGCTAGGGAAAATTCCTTCCCCGGCATGATGCTTCAATATTTGAGTTTAGTAGGTTCTTCTTTTCTTATGTTATGGCAGTCTTTATCAATTCATAGATGCCTCTTCCGGTCCAGGCGAAATGGTCGCTGTAGGTCGGGACGTGACTCGAGATTTGAGTGCGTCTGGTCGTATGTACCTGGCTGGTAGTCCCGCATAAAACAAATTCCCAATACATTTAGGTATGGTTCGAGCGTGAACCCGATACAGAGGACCTCTGGAGTAGTTAAGCACTGACGAACGGCAGCCCTCCCTTCCTTAAAGGCGTCGACGATCTAGGTGCAATACTTGACGAGGGGCCTTTAGTGACTCGGCTCCCGACCGGTCCGCACAATCGGGCAGTGTCCCTTGCTCGGTGCCCGCTGGCCCTTTTTCGGTAACTGCTAATGCCTACTCCTCCCACTGTCCGCTGATACGTACATGGCAATATCAGACTATCCCACTAGCGACTTTCTGCACAATCTCTTACTGGCTGGTAGCAGCGCTTCTTACTTCTTAGTTGTGGGAATAGGGGGATTGCTTCTCTTTCTCCAGCGCCTGCTAGCGTCAGGGGCAGTCGATTCGTCTCGTGCGTCCTGACGGTTCCCTACTACCCCATACCAGGAACTGAATTACGGGAGAACGCGTAAGGGGAAGGCAGAAAATACTGGATTGATTGATTGAGCTAGTAATGGGAAGTTGGGCAATTCATGCTGTTCGGTGTATATTCGTCCCATAAGCAATACTTATAAGTAAGTGTGTGATATCTATCTAAGTTTTGTATAAAAATACCTCGAACTTTTTTGATCTTTGAATCCCAGGAACTATGAAAAGGTTGGTATTTCCCTTTTCTTATTGGGGTTATAGGAATGCACTTCAAAATGGAATGAGGCAGATGCTTTAATAGCATTTAAAATTCAAGGTTGTTCTATTTATCACACAGCTCCCAACATTTCCTGGATATTATGGCAGACCAACTCGAAGTGTCGAAAGCATCTATCAGGTAGGGCCAACAATTCTGGGAAAAGCTTGTGATCTGGCAGAAGAATGCATAGGGAGTGATTACATAAAGGATATTGTAACCACTGATTCACCCTCTAGCCTTAAGTACAGCGTCTGCACCGAATCACCGGGAATGATGAAAGCCACGGCTTATTGGGGGTCCGGGTAGCAGAACCAACAGAGGGCCAAGGAATCGAAGAACCGTCGGTTGTCCGAGAGGACATACTCAGACTTATGGTTTAGGGCATTACCCTTACCGCGGACAAAGAGATGTCGAGGAGGCGTCTTCCTAGTCTCTCATTGAATCCTCCCTGATGAATCGATCAAAAAATCTCACCTTCAGCAGCTGTTAGTCTCTTTTTTCCAGGTCATATTGTAGCTTTGATTCGCCTTTCATTCCCTCCTGCCTCGAGAAAAGAAAGGGAACTGCTTGCTGCCAATGGAGATTCAAGAGACTTTTGCTTCTCTATAATCTGTTGGTCGATCAATGGATGAATACCCCACCGGGGAACCAGACGGAGATTCGAGATTGAAAAAATGTTCATGGGGCACTCGCATAAAAACGTCGGGCTGGCTGCTCTCGACGACGGGGTGGGAATGAGATGCTGGGAGATGGGAGTTATAGGTGGATTGAGAGGGGAGCAGATGCGTGGGCTAGTTCAATCTTTATGCTCCTGCCTTCCCTGCCTGTAAGTCCTCCCTTGCACCAGACAATAGAGGTTGGCATCAGACAGAATTGATAGGATAGGCCGATATTGAGATATGCTCGACCCCGGTGGGCTTCCCAACCCCACCACATTATGGATGGACTCGGGTTATTCTTTCTTTCCCGACCTATCAATTCAACCTCCCATACCTGCCCTCATCTCCCCCCCTCGCCCGACGGGCTCGACCACCCCCTCCGGGGGTTCCACTGGGATTGCAAGTCTATTCTATGATTTGAGATGAGAGTTGTCGTCTTTTTTCTTGTGTGAGTGCCCTATTAGGTTAGGTTGCCCATTAGTAAGCGAACCGAAGGGAAAGAAGACATCTCTAACCCACCTCTTATCCGCTCCCTACGCTTGCGAACTCTAAAAGAGTGCTCGACCACCACCCTTCCGTAGACTCAACGAGGAACCGTCCATCAGTGAAGGTTCCTCTCCTTCCGTAGACTTCCCTACTCGAACTACCTTTTATTATAGGCTGCCTTCTCTTTCGGAGCTTTTCGGACGTCTCCACACCACCGTGACGTAGATGAGGAACAAGCCTACGGCCACGGAATTCGACGGCAAGCTTTCATTTCAAGAGTAGGGGCGCCACGGAATAGCTACGGAAGCTTCCTCGACTCTACTGTCAGACTAAACTACTCCATTCCCCCCGAGGGGGAGAGCGAAGCGGGGGGAGAACCGACTTCTCTCTTCTCTGCATGGAGGCAGTCGGAAGTACCAGCTTTGACTTCACTTCGACTTGACTTCAAGAGCTAGAAGCCGCGGGTCGAGTCAACTACACCAGACTGACAGGGCACACCACACTCTATCAAGCAAGCAAGCTGCCTGTGAAGTTGAAGCTGACTTTGCGATACGGACCATTCCCAATTTTCTTGCTTGCGAATATCTAACGATTAGCTTTTAGGCTAGATTCACCTCCGTACATGCGGATGTACTCCGGGATAGACGTGGAGAGCTAAAAACTGTATGGGCCACCCTTGCTAGCAGAAGAGAAGGAAAGAGTTCTCCCTACCCCTTAAGTAAGGTCGTCTTTGGCACTCCAACTACTGATGTGTTGACCAAGGCCCTATAGAATAAAGTTGGAGAGGAAGATTCGTCATTCCCGTAGCGGTGACCGAGAGTGATTGCGCATCGGCCTGAAGGGACAAAATCCTCATAAAGCAAAGTGGATGGAGGTGGATCGAGTGAGGAACTATACCCTCACGACGTTTTGACCTAATGAGCTTTCTTTCCTAATTCTTTATTATATTCCTGTTTCAGTCATCTCTTCCTAATACGAATTCGGATCCCCACCCCCCATAGCAGTTTTTGTTTCACCCCCTCCCCCTCTCTCCATTCCCATTGGCAGGAAGCACACCAGCAAGCTTTCGACGAATGCCTTCACACAATCGAGAAGTAGTTCGTCAGTCACTATAGCATCATAAGGTTTGGTCGGCCCGGGAGGAACCGAGCAAGAAAAGAACGTAACCAACGATTTCGCGGAAAGGAAATCTCCACGTTTGGTTTCCGTCCATTCCGCCCAAGTGGCTCACCCGCGGTCATCTAACTGGCGACCCCATCGAATCAGAACGTTCGACGTCCAGCCTAGTTGTCCCAGCCCGTATATCCCTGCTTTCCTTAGCCAGCCTTCCACCGACCTGGTTGAACCAACCACCGGACACCGCTTGAGTACTTTCCCTCGTAGGCAAACCTTCCCTTGTAGCCGAATATAAGGGCTGCTTTAGTGACCAGTTGAGCCGTCAATCTCCGCTCTCCTTGACCTGCAAGCCGGAAAGGAAAGAATGGCTTTCGTCGAGAAGTTTGCCAATGAAAGTCATGATAGTTAGTCAATCTTTCTACTATACCAATATCCTTTTTCCTTAGTTGTCAAGCAAGCAAGAATCCCGCCTTTACCTGAACAATGGGGCCATACATAAGTCCTTTCTCGACCTTTCGGGTGGAGTGAAATTGGAAATCCCGGCTTTAGTCGCTCAGTGGTTTAGCCCTAACTTCAAAATCTTAGACTTGTAACGGACTCCGTCCACGCTCAGTAACACCTGTTGTTGGGTCTGTGCTCATAAGGTTGCCCATGACCGAAAGACCGATCGCGACACGATTGTCAGATTAGAACTGTCTCAGTTGGAGGGTGCCAACACTTGGTCTTAGATCTTGTGAGACGGAACGAGAGTCAAGCCAGCCCTCTTTCCATTCTTCGGATTAAATAAGACCCTGGGACATGGAACTGGAGCTACAGTCTCGTTTCCGTCCATCGATTGGCAAGCAAGCCAACCAGACCAACTTCTTATTGCCACGAAGAGGAGCCTTGATCTCTCGGTGAAGTGAAAGGCTTATTCGGACAACGAAGCGAATAGGCCCGATGCGAGCTAACGTGAGTCTAACAGTTCTACGTCTTTCTAAGGAATGGGCTTATACAGGTTAAGAAAGAAGGAAGAATATGGCTGCTTAGGCCCAAAGAAAGATAAGAAGCACTTAATCATGTCTTGCCCTTATCCGCATGGTCTTTAAAACCATTGCTTAGCCCCTGACCCGGCGCTTTCCCCACCACCTCTTCTCTTCCCTCCCTTGCTTCGGACAGAGATAGATATTTTTCTATTCCACCACTGAGAGAGCAGATAGTTGCCTCGTCAGACATGTTGCTAAGTCGTGGTTGGTTCCTCTTTGCTATTGACTCGGGTCTGTTGGGCTAAGGGGAGACTGAACTGCCATCAGAAAATCACACTGACTGACTTAAGTACCAAACACAGAAGACAGCACAAACAGGACAGCTAGAGATAGAGAGATTCCCTATCAACAGGGCAAGATTGTGATTTCTATCTTTATCTATCTCCTTCCTTTCCTTCTTGTTTAGTACTGGATTCAAAGAGTCTCAGATATTCCCTTCCTTGTTTTAGAAAGCAGGATAGAAGGAGTAAGGTACGCTAGCTGAAGAAAGGGAGAGATAGAAAGAAATAGAGAGAGAGATCTAAGCACAATAAAATAAAGAAGTAAACCATTTTCATTTTTGAAATACCTCAAAGCTTGCTTACAAAGGACTTCACTCCTAAGACATATGAGTCACTCACACTATCTTCACAAGTCTCACTTCAACCTCTCACCAACCTCCACTTCTCCTCTCATGGGCTACTTTTTATATAGACTTAGAGAGCCTTCATGGAGGTGACAAGTGTCACTCAATTGGATACATACAAGGACTCACAAGACTGACATCTAGACACATGGCAACTGACTTGGGAACTAAGGCAACCCTTGCCCTTGCCTACTTAGAAACTTATCTATATAGGAGGACACATGTCTCATTCCTTGGGACACAAGTCTCTATATGGTAGTAAAACTTTGTCAATATAGTCCAAACAAGAGAATACTTTTTCTCTTAAGTGGTGACTCATCAACCTTGGTCATCAAGGTCTCATGCAAGGAGACACATGTCCACTCACATGAGGGAATCCAAGTGGCCTTCTTCTTTTATTCACTCACATGACCGTTATAATTATAATTATTATTTAATAGGCATAACATGCACTCAAATTCTATTGAAATGAAAAGGAACATTCCAAGAATCTATACTTTCTAGCCTATGACCCTCTAGACTCAAAACTTTGACAAGACTGCCCTTATAACTGGGCTTATATTTTTCTTTTTTTTCCCTTTTGCCCTGGTGTCTTGGTAGCAACTGGCTGCATGTCTTCTGGGTCGAGGATCTGGATTGGTCGGGTCACGACTCCTTCTTCTTCACTTGCTCCAGGAATGCTTTGTCACTTTTTCTCTCCCTAAGCTTTTATAAGGTATTGGGGGCACATGATGGTCCAGCGGAACTGCTGATATCTCTGATCAAAAAGACTGCTTTTTTTACCTATTTCATTTCTCGTCCTTATTCTCGTACTACCTAGAGTAGAAGGTACGAGTGAGGTCAGCTGTCGTGAGATCAAACCAAAGTGCAAACCCCGATTTCATCGTCCACGGTATCTGATTTGCTGCCACATAAGCGAATACCTCTTGACTGGTTGGGATTTCAATTTGGCTTTCTGTACTGATCCTTCTTCTTACTTCTGATTCGGGTACTGCTTCTGCTGATAATCCGAATCTTGCCCACCAGATATCAAAGCAAGCGGGCCTACTGGCGACATTTCACATTCTCCCAAGTAGAAAGAACCATGAATGAGTTCGATCTGGATTGTTAATCTTCAGAGCCTCAATGAAGGACTCTTTATATTACAAATAGCTGCACCGGATATGGCTTCCAGTTAGAATTTTAGGATCTAACATTGTGATAGTTCCCCACTCTGAAAAAGGGATGATCCTCTGGAAGATGCATACGGAGTACGCGATGTCATTGCCTCTGTAAGAGTGCTTTTTTATATATGCCGATTTCGTTGCCTTTAATCTATCTTGAGCTCATCTCCATCCTCCAGGTTGCAGGGAAGAGCTCTATATTCTGGGTCCAAGGATGATGGTTGCAACGTTCCAACCATCTGCGCTTCCACCAATGACTTCAGGCTCAAGGCAGGGAGCCTCTATTTCTGTATGATTCACAACCCATTGATTCTCTGTTCTTTCGCAGGATACCATGTTGATTCGGCTGGTTCCCTTTCAAAAAAAAATTTTATGGTTAGGAAATAAGGGAGACTGTGACTCTCCCCCTTTATTTGTTCTATATCAAAGTAAAAGAGGGGCTTGCCATCTAGCGAAAATATGTTTTGCAGCGAGGGTCTTGACATCTTTCTTAAGGGTTTATCAACGCCTTACAATCTGTTCTCAACAGGAACCTCTGGTTAAGGATGTAGATTTGGAACTTTAGAATGGACTTCAAGGCTGCTAGAACTTTATTCTGGATTGTCGAATAGTTTTTATTGACGTCACTCCACGCGCTGGAGGCATACTGGATTACCTCTTCCTTTCGATCATGTACCTGTTTAAGGACTCAGCCCCAACTTCGGATGCATCGGTCTCGATCACCTTCTCGTTATTGTCATCTGGCAGGGCAAGAATTGGGAGTTTCTTTACCTTTTCGTTGATTCTCCTGACGGCATCGGTACACTCATAAGATAAGGGTTTTTTATTATTTTTCCTCAGCCTATTGGATAGGATCTTTCGGTCGTAGGCCAAGTTCTTGTAATAAAGTAATAGGACAGGTAGTTCAGACATCCTAAGAACCTCTGGAGTTGCTTCTTGTCGGTAAGATTGTAAGGGAATTTCAAAGAGAATTCCATGGAGTGATCTTGAACCCTGATTCTTCCTTCTTCGATCTTCTGCCCAAGGAACTCGACTTCTTCCTGGAAAAGCTTCATCCTTCTGGCTGATAACGCTATTCCAGATCTTTCAATGGATTTAAAAAAAGCTTTAAGCTTTTTGCCTTGCTGAAGATAAGGACGTCATCAATGTAGGCAATTGCAAAATAGGCTAGGGGCTTTATTATCTCATCCATGGCTCTCTGGAACTCTGACTGTGCATTTTTCAATCCAAAAGGCCCATTCTGTCCCAACGGAACGGTACCAGCTGTTTGATACCGGTCCTTTTTTCAGCAATCCGGATCTGCCAAAATCCAGACTTCATTTCAAACTTGCTAAAGATCGGGGCGCCAGAAAGATGATGAATTAGAGACAGTCGACTGGGGACAGGATATCGGATCCATTTGAGGGCATCATTGAGCGACTTATAGTTTATAACTATCTCCTTGGTGGATTGGCTCTTTCACGCTCGTAGCGATTGTTGACATAAAAGGCCGCACATGACCAGGGACTGGTGCTTGGTCGGATGAGTTTCTTCTAAAGGAGATCTTTGATGAAGTTTTCTGTCGGCTTCAGTCATTTGGATCGCCCTTGACTTGGTTGGTATCTTGCTCTAAAAAAAACCCGGAACGATAGGGAAGCTCAAGACTCCATTTATGCCTAGACCAAAACTGGTTTGGAACCAACGAAAAAAAAAAACGGTCTTGTCTCGAACTTCTTTGATCCTTGCTTGGATTTCGGGAGTTTGGAGCTGATGTGAAAAACGAAGGGTTTTTTAACATCTTTAACCCATTAAATTGCTTCGGTCTTCAACTCAATCTTTCTGATCTTCGAGAGCCTAGGAGGCTCGACGGGAAGAAGACTTTGGTTTCCTTGATTGAGGCTTTAATTCCTATCCTTTCATCATTGAAAATCCGGAACTTCTCCAAAGCAGAGAGGAATGTGGTTCCGAGGAGACAGTCGTGCTCTAGATCCCTTAGTAATACTAAGTTCAAATTCTGGCAAACACGATTCCGGCAAACATGGACATTCCAGACCATATGAGGGATCTGTAAAGGTGCTCCATTCACTGCATAGGCTTTTTCTGAACATTTGTCCCAGTATCTTGGAGGGACAATTTCTTTCCGCAGACAATTCAGATCAGAACCGGAGTCAATGAAAGCATTGACCCTAAGGACTTGGTCTTTCATCTTCAAAGTTATGGGGATCGCCCACCTTTGGGACAAAGTTAGAGGGCAAATCCTAATTAGTTCTTCGCTTAGCCTCTCGGCTTTGCATTCTTGCTTAAAGATTATTAGCTCTCTATCTAGGTCTCTTGTATGGCCATGGACTGGTTCTGCAGGGCTGGACACTCACTCTTGTCTTTCTGATGTGCCTTTCTTTCATTTGAATTTGAGGGAATGGACACAGGTAAGGGAACTGGAGGAGACGGATGATGAGGATTCATCGACGTCTCGGAGGAACTGGGATTAGATGACAGGCTATGATCAGATATTTTTTTGCCTGCATCTTGGATTGAAGGGGAGAATTTCTGCCTAAATTTTATTTTAAGTCCCATTGGTTGACTTTGGGTCAACTAAGACTCTCTAGTTAGGTTCGGGCTAGATACTTTCTCAGGATATTCCTGAAATCCTGCGTCTTTCTCTTTGACATTCAGAGTGAAGACTTGGGCTGTGTAAAAGATATCAGGGTTTAGACTTGTAGTGGATGCGGTGTCTCACTAATGCAACGCTTTCTGGCATGATTTTAGTATGACTTCAGCTAGTATTGAGGGAAGTGGAAACAACAACATATACGGATCATTGAAGACGTTCCAACTGCTCCTTCAACTGGGATCCACAGTGGTACCCCATGTCTATCTGTATCCCTGAGGACCTTCACATGCACCCTAGGTGTTGTGTTCTACCTTTGGCAGCTTGACGCTGAACCTCTTCCTGTCGTTCTTCCAGTTGAGTTCATCTTGCTCGGTAATGAGTCATGCACGGCCTTATGCCTAACTTCGTCTCCGGTATGCGACTTGGTTTTGTTTTCCATTGTTGATCTCCAGTCTCATTATGTCTTTACACACTCCCTCTCTCTCCTTTTGCTACAGGTCGAGGTGAGCTCGTACAGATGCTGCTTTCTATATAGATTTGGTGTTTTGCAATCAGCTTCTGACGATCGTTTCCTTTATCGTTAATGAAGATGTTGCTTGACGCCGCACCCTATGTTTGACTATCCCTGGCGAGTGTTCCGCTTTCGTTATGAATCGAGAATCCACCTCCGCGCAATGACGTCAAAAAGCAAAGCGATGCACGGGTCTTTGAATTCAAATTCCTCTGCGTCTCCACCTTGAGCAAGATCCCAAAGGGAGAATGAAGGAGTTCGAATCTGTTTTTGGTTCAGAGATCATCATGGTGGTTGTTCTCTTTTTTTTTCAATGAAAGTCTAGTCTGGATCTGAAAGGTACCTACGGATATCCCCTCAGTCTCGGTCTCAAACTAAAGCAACGCAGGCGGCTTAGTTATGAAATCGACAGTTGCGGTAAGCAGTTCCTTTCCTTACGCGAGGATGGTAGGTGGTGCTTTGGAGATGAGAGGAAGGCTTTCGTCGTCCGTAAAGGACCTAACGGAAGACCGTGCTCCGAAGTTCACTGAGAGTTTTCTTTTAAGAACACTTGACCTTACCCCTTCTATTGAGCCATGTCTAGGTGGAATCGGCAAGATTGAACCGAGGCCCGCCCGGCCACCGCCGGGGGGACAACCAGACCAACCAGTAGGGTTTCTTTCCGAAGTTTCCTCCCGGGGCCCTTAAATCATTGAATTCATAGGCATAGGGGCGTCCCAGGCAGTGGTCCAATGAGAAAGAAAGACAGGAGGGCAGGATTCGTCGTGGTCGGGCGAATTCATTCTGGGAAAAAAAAAAAGGAACGGAGTCACCTGAGCTACGCGAAGGGAAGGAAGTCGTGGGCTGAGCCGGAGGTCACTTTTCCCGATCCATCCCGAAGGTTTTTTTCCCTCTCTCGCCCATCATCGTACCCAGCCCAGCTATCGGCTCAGCCCTATCTATTCATCTCTTTTTTTTTTCACATGGATATTTTTTGATCTCTCTTGTTCATAGATCTTGAAACCGGATCAATAGAAATTTCTCAATGGGTCCATCTATCTATAGAAAGATCTAGATCTCTATCAGAATCTATCTCTATATCTAAATATGGAAGAACCTTCGAAGCCTGTCCCCGATATTGTTCTCCTACGATGTCCCCTGGGCGAAAGGGGCCACCATTCTCTTTCTTTCCTCAATCGTTCCGATCATTTCTCCATTTCATTCCCCTTTGGTTGGGGGCCCCGGGTTGGTTCGTTTCCTCCTCCTATCTACGCAATTCTCTGTCTTCGTTCGTGATCATGTTAGGCGAAAGGATAGGTAAAAATTTTGTAGAGGGGCGGCTGTGAAACGGCGATTCCCCCTTTTCCATTGAAGTAGGGAGGGCCCCCTTCCCCACCATTCCGACCTATTAAGGGATTTGACCGATGCTGAAGGTAGCTTGCTTACCAAGCCACCCACTGGAGAAGCTAGTCGCCAGAAGAGTGTCGCCAGAAAGAAGCGAGTTTTGTTTACGAAACGAGCTCAGACGACTGAAGTTTACGAAAGGAGTCACTAAGGGACGAGCAATAGGTTTAGTGTAGTTGTCAAATCCAATCCAACTTGTACTATAATGTTTTCACATCAAAGTGCAAAAGAGATTCAACGCCCTGGTTCTCACTCAACAGTAGACCAATCCGCGAGGAATGCTGATGGGCTACCATCGGACTGCGAGCGCGCGAGAGCGAGAGACGGACTGACGACGAGCTGCACGCGAGACAGAGAGAGAGCTGTGAGAGAGAAAGACCCGATTAGGGTTAGGGAGAAGGACCACCAGCTTTCCGGCGATAAGATGAAACAATCCGGCAGATAATTCTGGCCGGGTTCGATCATCGCTCTGATACCATGTGAAGAAAAAACAGAGTTCAGAGGGAGAAGATTCATTACTTACCAAAAAGAGGGATCTTAAGGGTAAATAAAAGCGTACTCTATTGACAGTACGACAAGTATACAATGGAACAATATATATATTTAAATCCCTAAACATAAAAAACATTTTTCAAACAAATACATGTCTCAACATTGTAGGCCGCCTTGTGAGTCTCCTATAGAACAGAGGCATAGACTCACTTCAGAGGACGGCGAGTTCATTGAAGATTGTCTCAGTTCAGCAGCATGGTTGGGAGTAACTAACGTGTATATAACCATCACACGACCCGACATTGCCTATGTTGTTGGAGTCGTGAGTAAATTCATGCAGAAGCCAAGAACGAACGATACATCTAGATGCCGCATAAAGATTATAAAAATTTATTTAGGGAAAACCTGAGAATTTATGGAGTTAGAGTTGCATATATATGGACAGAAACAAGCCTTCCTGATTCCAGTTTCATTCATTTATACCAACGATATCCACGCTAAAGATGAGGGCCTTCTTTCTTTTTCAGTTCATATCAGCCTGAATGAGGAAGTGGAGTCAGTTTCGTTAATAAACTGGGCCGAAGATCTGACAGAGGTTGACTTGCTGGCTTGCGAGTTGCCAGCTCCGTAGTTGATTGCTAACCAGAGGATAGTGACAGCCAATATTCCTATTCCTGCTTGTGTGCTTGTTTGCTATTCTTCCAGTTCCTGTTACGAGACGACCTCGGCTCAAGCTGACCCCACACCGAAAGTCGTCAAGCAGTCTTGGGCTCCATCAATCAGTGAGGGGGAAGCCAAAACCTGTTGGAGTTCCCCGCCATCACCTCGCTTAGATCCGGGGGTTCATACCCTCCAGTAGCAGAGATGCAAGTTGCAAAGGCAACTTGCCTACCGAGGTGGGAGATCCATCATATCAAATTCACAAAGCAGCACAGGTAGCAGTGGTTTACATTTTTTTTTATCGTTTTCATCGGTTTTATCGATCAATAAGCCGATGCGACCGTCGGGCAGGAACTACTGGAGATGGGCAACGAACTCTGCTTCTCAACAGCGGCAATGGAAGAAATGGGGAAAATCTTTTCAATTAAAATGAGTGCTTCGATCAACGACAGAACTCCCGGTTTTTCGGAGGTGACTACGTACCAACAAAACTGAGAAAGTGGAGGAGCATTTTGGCGCCTCAGCTTTCGAACGGTTTTTTTATTTATAGCGACAACCCCCTGAGAACATCAAGTCATTTAGCCGGTCCGGGTCACGCGCTATTCCTAAGACAAACTAGCCCTCCCGGAAGCCGCATCTACAAGGCGCTTATAAACAAATGTAGAAAGCCACGATCTAAGCTAGAATGACCGTGTGAGAGTATGAGTCTTTGGATTGCCTTCTTCTATGCAGAAAAGGACCCATGTATGCCATCGCAGAGAGAACATCAGAAAGAGAGCTTTTCTGTAGTCACTAAGCTTGGATAACCGACCAAGAAGTCAGGTCATAAAGGTAAAAGTAGGTTCCCGGAACATAGAGCCGCCCAAAGACAGCCTTCCGGCCACATCAGCAGGTTAGAAGACAATATTCACTACAAATCTATTCCAGCTTCTTTCCTTCCTGTAGCTCTTCTTCTTTGTTTAAAGCTTAACTCACATTTCGGGAGCGGATGCTGCTCGAGCTAAAGATATGCCCCCCACTCTTGAACAGCTCTCACTTGCCTTGGCCGATAGCTTAGATGACCGGCCGTTAGGCATGGAAACCAATGATTTAACAGTACGCCTCTTGTTTGGTGAGCCAACCCCAACAATGGCTTCACCCGAGGATGAAGGTAGTAGAACAGGAGCCGCAAAGATTAGATCACAGCCTTCCTATGTGCGTCTTCGTTGTTCAAGCGAAACTCACTTTCCAGTAGCGAATGAATGTAGCTCGGGCAGAGGCGGTCGGTGGCCTAAGAAAGACCCCACCAACGGATTAGGATGAAATCAAAAACGCCAGCAAGGACTCCGATCAGGGCCAACTACGAAGGTAGGCGCGCAGGGGAGAAGGTTGAGAGCTACACCTTGAAGGGCTGAGTAGGAGCCCGATAAAGCGAGTCTCAGGGCCCACAAGGAGCAGGGCAGGAAGACCCAGGGAAGGAATATCGGTAGCTGAACACAGGACATCCCAGGAGGTATGAAGGCAGGAAATGAGAGAGCTTGGAAGTGATATGGCAAGCCAACTCCTACAAGAGCAGCTAGTTGTTTCCCACCATACAGACTGAAGGCAGGCCGGCAAGCCAGATAACAAAGCAGAAAGCTGTGTATTGAAGGGATCAAATGCAAAGAAAGACCCTTTGATTGAGGTAGTTTATATGGATGTAAGTACATTGCAAGGAGACTCAATACAATAGAGATCTACGCTGTAAGGACTGAACTTTGATGATCAACCTTAACGCGAGGAATGTACTGTTCTATCGGCAGTCCTGTAGTTAGGTGAACTACTCCCTCCCGAGGAATGAGGCTAGGAGACCGATGGCAGTCTGGCCAGTGGAACAACTGACGGGCCGAGGGAGGGACAGCCAGATATCAAAGAAGGGGAGTTTTGTAATGAGTGATCGAATGCGATGACAGAATCTTGGGTTGAAGTTTCTTTGGATGGAAGTACAATGCGTGGAGGAAAGTGAAGGAGAATGGGAGGTCTATATCCCCCGGAAAACTAAGAAAATGCTAAGGAAAATGAACACGATCCCAGGGGTGGTATGGCGGAGGTCCGCACCCTCCAAGACCACTACCGTAACAGCATCTGGGAAGAGACAACGAATCATCAGAAGGAAGCCGACGGTGGTATTGCCGGACCCCGGAAAAGGTCACTGAAAGACGGCAATGGAAGAATACCTCAATGCTCTCGAGGAGTATGTGAAAAAAGGGGCGAGTTCCAGTCACTTTAAACGAATTCTTTCCTGAGAGAATGAAGAAAATCCTTGCAAGACGAGACAGAAGAAACCAGCCCCGCGTCGAGTTTTGCTGTCGCATAGATATTGCGGGCCCACATTTGAAGACGTCTACGAATTCCCTATAGTGGAAGACGAGGATAAGAACGTATTCTGGGACGAGGCACAGGAAGTTCAGACAATGGAAGGAGAACCTCACTGGCTCCTCAATCCTTATCTCAGGAAGTCCCATCTGAACCTTCGCCGGCGTCAGAACGGGAGTCTGAAAAGTATAAAGCCTTACTCGCTAAGGGTTACGAAATGATCAGCAGATACTTGGCCAGCATTAGAGACCCTCATCGAGGAGAGTCTTCAAGATCAGGGGAAACCAGTTTCCAAGAAAACACAAGCGCAGCACTAGCACGCATAGAAGCTCAGCTGGAAGAAAAGGGTCGCCAAATTACTGAGCTCACCGTTTAGGTTGAAAGAATTTCAGAAAAGATGGATGCCGCAACTTCATCATCCCCTGAGTCACAGGCAGTCCCACGACAGGACCTGAAAATGAAGGCAGTTGTACGGGTCTGCCCTTCCAGCAAAGAAGCCACTTTAGAAAGAAATCGTCCTAGGCGAAGAGAAAGAAGAAAGAAGAAGGATGACGTTAAATTAAAAGAAAGAACAAACTACCTTCCCTCGGGACAAAACAATGGAGATTTTCTTGCTAGCAGTCAAGCGCATTTTACGTTATATAAAAGGCACAGTTGATTTTGGTTTACGTATCACCAAATCTGCAGATCACTCTTTAATTGCCTATTCTGACGCCGATTGGGCTGGTTGTCCAGATGATCGAAGATCTACGGTTATTGCATATTCTATGGTCCAAATCTGATCTCATGGAGCTCTAGGAAGCAACGAACTGTATCCCGGTCTAGCGCCGAAGCTGAATATCGAGCTCTAGCTGCAACTACAGCCGAAATTCAATGGTTGTTATTCCTCCTTCGTGATACTAATCAGGTGCTTCAAACTCCACCCTTAATTCGATGTTACAATATTAGTGCGACTTATCTTGCTTCCCACGGAGCGAGCTCCATCATAATTTCATTCTCTGCCGGGGTACACGATTTGCCAAAAGCATTTTCCCCAATGGCCAATTTGTATCAAATGGTAGAATCGCTGCCATCCTAAACAAAGACTCTGTTGTCCTGGAGAGAGTTGAAGACCGAGGCGGCTTTGTATAGTAAGGGTAGTAGCATAATATATGGCTGAGATATCAAACCTCAGAGAGTAAATATGTGGTCACCAACGTTAGAGGCCCTACCACTCTTACTGAACTGCCTCTACTACAGCTATGAAAGGGAGAGATAAAGCAATAAATCTTTGTTTATTGGTTATTTTCACGAATGAAAAGGACAATCCAAAGTGGACATAACGTAAATCAAATAGAAGTCACATTGAATTTTTCAGCAATATGCTTGAAAGAGTTTTATTCAAAAACGCCAGTGCTTTCTACACCTGGTGTAACGGCAGAACAAGATCCTTGAAAAGATCGACAGTGTCATTCATCGTGGGAGAAGCCTGCCCCAGTCATTTTTTCGGATACTTTCCGTTCGCTCAACCATTGCAGGATCACCGGGGAGGGAAGGTTCATAGGATGTGCACAGTTGTTGTGTATGTGGATAATGAGTCATATCCGACCTCCGCCGTCCTTCCGGTTTCCCGAAATTCAGTTTACATCCTACATTTTCAGCACAAGCAATCCATTGAAGGAATTTGCTGTAGCAAACTGGGATGTTGAGTCCCCGGGGAAGGCACAATGGATCCGTACGCTCAAAAGCCTGACAGATGACCAAGTAATTTGGAGAGCAGCATGGACGCCCCAAACGCCGGTCTTGTATCGCTGCGGTAATTACCCGTGGGTCATTTTGCTGGGACTATGGGGTAGTATCAGCTACGCACCAGCAATGGTCCGCCGACAATTGGGGTCTCTACAGTTCATCCCCATGACACACGGGTTAAAGGATTGGGAGTTCGCCTACGGAGTTCCGAATACGGCAGACATAATTCGAAGAGTGGCCGATCTATGGAAAGAAACACAACGAGTCAAAACGGGTCGACATTCAAACCAAGCGGCCCCAGGGTACTTATCGTGGCAAGCTAATCGAGGCAAGGGCCTTGTAGCCCCAAAGGTGCCAGAACTATCAATGCCAATGGAGCTTGGACCCCACACCTGTGCGGATGAGGCAAAAGCCCAGTGCGAAACAACGCACCAAGAACGTGCTTCCCTCGTCACCGAAAAGAAGAGACTCCAAAAGGAAGTTAACCTGTGGGCCCATCGGGCTATAGAAGTAGAAGCAAAGTGTGAAGAACTTCAGAAAGCTGGAAGTATAGAGTCTCGCGACGAAGCGAGGAAAAAGGCTGCAGGAGAGCTCGAGGCACGATGCAAGCAGTTGGAGGCTCAGTGCGAACAATTGCAGGCCACCCCTATGCAAAACAAAACAATGAATATATAGCACTCCGAGAGGAGTATGAGGTTACACGCCACAATCTGGAAAAGCTCACCCACACTATGGAGATCGTTGCCAGAGAAGCACTAAGGATCGCAGATGAAGCCGGGGAGATTGCAGTCAAAGTTTCTCCATTACATCTTCAAGAAAGGGAAATATCTAGCTTCTTAAATCAAGTCCGCAGGAAATTGACTCGTTATGGACTTGCAACACTTAGGAAATAAGAAGTCAAGTTAGGGTGCATAATGATGCAACTCTTCTGTTTCTATGCTTTGAGGCTACATTGGAATGTCAATGTAACTTTTACTGTATCGTTAATCTGAGTTGAAAGTGTCTTTTGAAACAGGTCGTTTCCATAGCAAACCGACATAGGACTACTCATGCATCATTACCATAAAAAATGAACTGAAAAACGGACCTATAACTTTCAATCCCAGAAAGAACAGGTACCATCTAAAATAAATAATATTAAACATAGCTCCGAAAGGTGCTCGTCCTCATCATCCCTACCGGACCGGACTGAAAGCTAGAATCATGGAAGAGCAACATCAGAGGCAAAATAATGACAATGATCAGCAAGATCAGATAAACGAGCTAAGGGACCAAGTGGCTCGAATACTAGACATCCTTTTGGGGAAAGGAAAAGGAACCGCGGAGGAGACGCACCCACCGGCAGCCCTTCCTACGACCGAATCTAACGGCCCTTCGTCTTCAAATCAAAGGGTGCCTCACTGTACCCACCGGGGTACGCTGTCCAACAACAGGGGCCGCAGCCACATATCGCTCCATCGCCATCCCTAACACAGCAATATGCATATCCTTTTCCTGGGGGGCAGGCGATGGCCGGCCCGCAACCAGGAATGCAATCCTATGCATACCCTGCAATCCCTCCTTACCAAGCACAATCAACAGTTCACCAGGGAGAACAGCCTAATCACCCGATCGTGGTACCAGATCTTGATGACCCCAAGGTACAATCGGGGTTTCAAAAGAACCCTCCTGATACTTTCGAGGATCCTTCGGCAAAGGAGAAGCGAGAGTTCCTAGAAGAAAGGCTCAGGGCCATTGAGGGAACCAATATCTATGGGACGGTGGACGCCCTGGAATTATGTTTGGTCCCTAACGTAGCCATCCCCCATAAATTTAAGGTTCCTTACTTTGACAAGTATGATGGAACCACGTGCCCTAGAAGCCACCTTATCATGTACTGCCGGAAAATGGCCGCATGTGCTCATGATGATAAACTCCTGATCCACTTTTTCCAAGATAGCCTTACGGGAGCCGCTTCCCGGTGATATATACAGTTAGATCGATCCCACATTCGCAAGTGGAAGGACTTGGCTGACGCCTTCCTCAAGCAGTACAAGCATAACATTGATATGGCCCCAGATCGCATGGATCTCCAAAACAGGGGAAAAAGGGGACCGAAGGCTAAGGCAAGGCATTACTTCTTCGAAGTAGTGCTTTCTTCTTTCAAACAGACTCTATTAATATTCCCCTATTTTCAAGAGTTTCAAAGGCCTGAAGGATATATTATTTAGAGATGCGGAAAATACGTTGGATGCTAAGAATACGGTGGAAGAATACGGTCTTTGAAGGACCCACGGGGAAGGGAAGGAAAAGACAGAGCGATGGTTCCTGCTTTCAGTTTGGATTGCTTTGGGCAGAGCGGTAATGGTGAAGTATTGCTAAGAGTTAGCAGGGGAAGAGCTTAGAAGAGATTAGCGCTTTGGTTAACAGTGGAAATTTTCCCTCGTAAGGCCGAATTAATCAACAAGCAACCATAGTCAAAGAGTATGCTTTTGGGGGAGCCCAGGAAGTTAATTCCCAATAAAGATATCCCCATAGTCAATCTATTAACTATGAAAGGTATCCCAATAGGAAAAGCATCAATGAGAAAGGGCACCCATAAAAGCTTTGGAAGTAGGGATTTAAGCGAAGAATAGCCATAGTCTGATAGCGGAGTTAAGTGGAGAAGTAACTAGGAGAATCAAGACAAGCAATACAGAAAGGAAGAGATTAGGGGTTTGTTTAACTAAGCACTGGATGCTCCATTTCTTTGGCGTTCATGAGACCAACAAGGGGAAAAGGGGTGAAGTTAAAGTCCAGTTCAGGTATCCTTCCACCGAAGGAACATTCCTCTGGCTACCAAGTACAAGCTATCACTTGAGCCCTCTCCTTGCGAAGCTTTGGATAACAAGCCTGTCCAACTCCCTCTCTTCATAGATCAGCGTCCGATGCATGTGCTAACTCCTTGTGGGCCGCTTTCTTCGTACTTTGGCTACGCCGATGTGTCGTTCCATGCAACAAAGGTGACTACATTGACCCAGGGTTATTCTACATTGTAGCGCGGATGGCTACAAAGACAGGGGTGGCCTTATGCCCTGCAATGATTGCCACGCTGTGTAGCGGGTTTGCGAAGCATACAAAGAAGGTTTCCAAAATTCATGAACACTCGACCCCCTACCCTGGTCATTACTTTTACGCCTGGTATGTTATGCACTTCCATGTGTTCCATTCTCTGAAAAGCGAATCAAAGCCCGAGCACGCGCATCTGGCGCGGTTGGAAAGCCAGGGCTTTCACAACTGCTCTCTTCAAGAGGCTCGAGAGATATTACGTCAGAAAGACATGATGACCCGGTTCGTCCCCCTTTCGCTACTGACATGGTGCTTTTTCTAAAGGATGATGGTCCTAGAGGACGCTCCTCCCTGTCCAACTCCGACATAATCTGGCTTCGCTTCATTCGGCCTAAAACATTCGTCTTTCGTCAATCTAATTCGGTCGAGCTGCAGCCTTATTTACCCAGCCGCTTTGCAATTCAACTTGGCTATTGTCAGAGTAAGGTTGGTAACCCAAATACTGACTTAGCCCGAAGCGGTAATACGGTTGATGCTGCGAGGGCATGGTTCGATTACACGGATGTTGATACAGGCTCTTCCTTCTCTGGCCCCGTCTTGGGCAAAGCAGTACACTGGTCCCATGAGCACGTCAGATGCTGGAGTCAGTCGATGGTGTCAACCAGCCTTCCACGCGCCAGCCCGTATGTTTTGGTCTTTCGGTAGATAGAAGCCTGCCTTGGACCAGCGAGATGCTTCCCGATGAGGAGAAGCATGAAGAAGACTAAGACGCAACTCTTTACCTCAGCTCACTAATCTTGTTCTGATCAAGGACTTTCAACCGCTTATTCGCTCTGCACACGAACGAGACTAAATGGGGCGCTACACCGGTCACCAGGGCATCAGTTGTCCAAGCTCTCACGCTTATGGAATGTCCTGGCCATACTGCTCTATGGGGAAGGCCACAACGCAGGGACGCGGCAAGATCGCAACTACCCGGCTACACTCACTCCTATCGGGTCACTATCCTATGGCTGGAAACACAATTGGAAACGACCTCCGTCATCACATGCATTGAGCAGGGTAGGGATCAGCAACACAGACCAAAGGCACCGCGCCTCGGCATGACTCTCACAGCACCGGCTGCTTACAGGCAAGGAGCCAGAACAGGAAGACAATGAACAACCACTCGCTGTACACGGCTGAAATACCACTAGATCAAAGAGGAACAGGTGCTGTAGTGTAGGCAAAGCAAAGAACAAACAGAGTAGGAGATAGGGCTGCCAGAAAGGGGTCCATAAATGATGGACTGTGGATAGGGGGAAAGCGGAGGGGAGATCGACCGCCAGCAGCAGCAACCGTTGTTTAGCACGACACAGCAGGAAACTGAATAGGCACGGAAGGACGCATGCAGATAGACAGGCAGAAACAGAATAGCAAACCGCCATTACGGTAGCACGCTTGGTGTGAGCAGGCTAGGCTATAAGGGAAAGGGCAGACATGCGCCAAAGGCAGAGCCATACAAGGAGCACGCCCACTGAAGAGAGCACGCCACAAAGCAGAGCACAGAGCGCACGACCAGCGAGCCAGCACCATAAGCAAAATTCGCTCCATGCGAATTCCCCATACGATACGTATCCTCACTCACAGACTGTAATCCAAGCTGCACTTCGAGTTAGAGAGAGAAAGCCTTCCCTAAGGTGATAGGGATAAAGCGCTCTACGGACCGCTCATGGACGAAGCGATGAAGGATTCCACTGGACAATTAGAAATCCTATGTGTTAAGCATTGATTGCAACATCGGTTTAGACGGATCCAACACGTAATCGACTCGAGGAGAAATGGTCCCTTCGGATCTATTCTATCGAAGAGATCTTTCCCTATTTCAATTGTCGATTTCGGTCGGGAGACTACTCTAGAAAGATTGATTCCAAAACCACAACTGTACACCACCAAAGGGACCACGAAAGCAAATATGAGCCCCGAGACTAGGATCCAGCCTTCTTCCGAGAGGAAAGAGCGGCTCAAGAAGTGGAACTACTAAGACCAGCGAGGGTCATCCTTTCTTGAATCGTAGCTCTCTCACTTAACCTGACCTGCCTACCACTTAGAGGTTCATTTTCCAGCAAGTACCAAAAGACCAATGTTTTTCCGGTCTCAACCAATAAGGAGCTTCTTAAGAGGCGGAGGGAACTGCCCAAGGCTATAAGGTTAGGAAGGAGAGGAGGGCGTAGCTTTAAAAGTGAAGGAGTTGTCCCTCAGAGATGAAGGAGCTGTTCGTTCGCCCAGGGCCCGAAGTACTGTGCTATCCCCCCGCCTAAGGTTTTAGAGGTTGCTGAGTGGAGCACTTCCGGGGAACGGGCCGTGGGCGGGTAGAAAGAAGAGAAGGAACCCGACTTCCCTCGATAAGGGAGGGACTGTTCATGTCGCTATTAGGTAAATCGATTCAGAGGTTGATTCCGGCCCTCAAAACGCACGAGAATTGTTTTAGGGTGAATCACCTGTGAGGTACGAAAAACGGACGTTTTTATGGGCAGACTTTGAATCCCGTCGGACAAGGACTAGATCACACCGAGCGCTCTTGGTCAATCCTCCGAATGAACAAGCAGACCAAGGAAAGTGCTCGCTTATAGTCACACCTGTCTTTTGCCCCTGCTCAAGCGTCCCAGCCTTTACCTTAGGGGGAGGTTTGACTACTCAGAAGAGTTAGACTTGGCTTATGCAGGCGGACATGTGTATGGAGATGCTAATGTGTATGGGAGTGCCGATAGAGATGGGTGGGTGGGAGTGTTTATAGAGATTCTAAGACGTGTATCTATCCGTACGAAGACGCCGATCCCAGGGATGCGTCTGCCTTTGCAAGTGCAGGTGTGGATGAAACGACCCGTGGAAAAAGAGAAAAGGGATCTGCTGTTTCGACGCCGCTGTGGATGCGGGATTGGAAAGGCTTTTTGTGGTGGCCTCTAATGCAAAAAAGAAGGAATGCAGATGGGGCCTCAGATTTGGAAGCCCTTGACGGTTCGGGTGGGGCTGCTTTTGGTTCGGAGAATGCTTGCCTGTTTCGGCTTTACGCCTTTTTCCCATGCATGGAAGGTGGAGGGTCGCAGACCGCTCGACGAGTGGAAAGAAAAGAGGTCGGCCACTAAGGTTGTAGCTATTCGAGGATTCCGGCTGAAGAGAGCACATGCCCATTTTTTATAATCACCTGACCGGTGTGTATAATAAATTCATAACCAGACTCGCAACTGATTTGTAGCAGGCTAAGAAAAAGAAGAAGAGTAGGGATTTTACAGACCAAAGAATGGAATAGGCGAAAGCCTCGTCTCAGGCCGGGTGTGGCCAGTCAGCTCTGATACCATACTTGGGTTGTGAAACCCCCTGCTTTAAGGTTTTCGAGAGGAAAGGAAAAAAAAAAGTGATATGAGCAGCAGGAAAAAAAAAGTATTTAAGGATAGACCTTATGGTTATTATTCTTTGATGGTTCACACACGAGCCGTGGTTCTGGAGTCGGCATAGCTCTTTATTTACCCATGGGGCCATGAGAATTCTAGTTAGACTTCCCGACCAACATAGCCGAATATTAAGTGGTTTGAAGATAGGCTTTCGAGATGGATATTCCTATGGAGAAGATTTCAAAAACAAGGGATGAGAAAGAACAGCCTGGAAAGCTAATTGTGGACAACTTTTTGAAGTGCTTCAACCACATACATACTCATATCTAGGATGGGTAATAAGCAAGCGGATGTAATGGTAGCCAAGACATCCATGTTGTCTTTCACTGATGATAATCCCCTTTGCATTATAGGTGTAAGGCAAATTCCAATGCCTGCACATCACTGTTTTGTTATAAGCCTTTCACTCTCCCAGCCTGTGCCAACATGCCTAAACTTTTGTTCTAAAACAAAAAAGACTATGCCCCGCGAAGGGGATTTGTTGTTCTAGGAAATGTGTTGTACCGTAGATCCTTCGACAGAACCAACCTTAGATGTGACGACACGGCTCAACAAACCATTCATGAAACTCATGCAGGAGCATGCGGTGGTCACATTAATGGACATGCGCTAGCTAAGAGAACTTCTTAGGTTAGGGTACTATTGGCTGGCTTACTATGGGGAAGGGGAGAAGGACAGCATAGAGTTTGTGCGTAGGTGTAAGGAGTGTCAGACTCATGGGGATTTCATCCATGCCTCCTCAACGTCTTTCTTTCACACCCGCTTTCGACCGTCCAATTCTTCCTCTAGTCATGGTCACCATTTTGTTATCACCGCTACAGACTACTTCACCAAGTGGGTTGAAGCAATACCAATGGCCTTAACCGATTGGAAAGGCGTGGCATGCTTCATCTACACTCATCTTCTTTATTGAATCGGTCTTCCTAAGTCTATAGTCTTAGATAACGCCGAACCGGGGGAATATATGCAACCGGAGTTTAGGATTACTAAAAATTTTAGCACCCTTCCGGTCAAGCTGAGGCCACAAACAAGACCACGCTTAGTATCCTAAGCAAGACTGCTAAGGAGAAAAATGAGGATTGACATTTGAAACCTTAAATACAAGAAAAAACACTCTTTTTACTATGGTTATGTCGAAAGAAGAGAGCTGACCCTAAACAGAGAGAGGAGAACGCAGAGCTTGAAGAAAGAGAGCAGATCACAGAGCTAGCTTTAGCCGAGAACCTATATCTATACTATAGCCCGCAAACCGAAGTTTCGCACCCCACACGGTTGTTCATCAGAGGAACTTTTCGCGAGCTCCCTGGGCAGACATTGCATAAAATCTATCTGGTTGACTGAAGCAGGGATACCCCTTACGGTTCATTACCTCGCCCTCTCTAGTTGAGATTTCCCTTCGGAAGGGGGTCTAGACCAATGTGCCGGTGCTCGTTATCTGGCTTTCGTGTGTCGATCTTTCTGAATCGGTTTCTTGATTTGGTATTTTTCTATTGCGTGTCCTTTCCCGCCTCCGTCCTTCCCTTCCCTTTCCTCGCTGTTCAGTTTCCTGAGCTCGTTGCTGCCGTCTCCGCGGGCGCCGTGCGAGGTGCAGTTCCCGATCGAGTTGCAGATTCTTTCCATTGTTTCCGGCGCGGCGTAGACCTGATCAGTCTATTCCTATTCTTCCGGTTCTTTGGCTGTATCTTCTGTCGCTCCGGCTGCAGCTTCTACCTCTAATTAAGTTTTATTATATAAAAATATTCTTCTTAATTTAATCAACTGCATATTCTAATTCGGGATCTAGCTTTGCCTATTCGACCTCGTTCCATCGCCTTTTCCTTAAGAGATGAGGGCTTTTCCGGACGATGGAACGAGGTCTCTACGCCTGTGACCGGCTACTATATCAAAACCGCCATCCGTAACTACGTGACCATCAAGCTATGCCCACAGAGCCCTAGAAAGTGCATCTTGCTCGGATGAACCTTATTCATGAAGGAGCGAGGGGCGCCTAATAAGGGCTTCTCAACCCAGCACCACTCTTTGCCTTCTTGCTTGGCCTATCCTTTCCTTTCTGGACTTGTTATCCCTCCTCTTTTCCACCCTATAGCGGCGCTTGCTTGATGAGTTGACCGTTCTGTTCTCTTTGAACTGGCCGATCCCTTCATGATTGCATCTGACCCCGTCTCCCTTCCTTTGCGCTAGCAGGTTTCCCTACCTATTTCAAAATGGATACCCTTGTGAATGCCTTGCTGTTGAAGGAGAGACTCTATGTCTTTGAATCACCGTTCAACGAAGAGAGGCCAATAGCCGTACCAGAAAGCTGTCCCCGGGAAAACCGAGACCCATGCTGACTCTATTAGATGAGTGGTTGACGAAGGTCTGATTTCGCCTTTGAGCAGAACAACAAACAACTAAAGGAAACTGTCCCATCCCCGCTTCCTACCTCTGAACAGGACGAGCTCAGCTTCCGCTCCCTCACCTGAAAAAAAAAGGGCGAGCCCGGCGGAAGCTCAATTGACTGACGAAGCCACTTTTCTTTTCCTCTGTAATCTTTGTACCCGACTGAAACAAAGAAAGGGATATGCTATCCGTGGAGTTGGTTCCGCTTCCACAAAGGGGATCTGCAATTGGATCTTCAACTGCCTCTGCTTCAATTTGTGATGAAAGGTCGACTAGTTCTGGATTGGGGAAGGGAAGTCCACACAATGCAAGGCTAGTGGTATCAGTTGAGTGAATCGGTCAAGCTAAGACCGGAAAACGTGGGTTCCTCAACCAGAAAGAGATTGTGGGGAGACAAGATCAGACCATGTCAGTCATAAAGAAATCCAATCCGGCCAAGACCAGATGCCATCGACATCGGGTCAAGCAGGCCATGTTCCACCCATGACCGGTCGGTCAAACCATGTCCAGCTGTCTCAATTGACACTTGACTCTTCCGCCCCCTGCCCGGGTCAACAGGCACAACCCAACTTGGGTTATCGGCAACAAGAGCCTCCTCTATACCCGATCGATTCTTTTTCTCAACCCAATCAGGGTTATCCTAGTCTAGCAAATCAAGAGCCTTCTTCCCATGTTCCTGGTCTATCTATCCAGCCTAACTCAGGCTACCCTTCACAACCCAATGTAGGACCCTATGACCAACCCTTGGACCAAAGAGTCTCCTTTGGGGTTAACCCTAACCCCCCTCCTCATCCAACCGGGAATGCATCTCATCCTTGGATCTTAAATTCCCGGGAAGATTTCGAGCGACAGGTCTTAGAGTTCACCCAAGCGGCTACAACTCAAAAATGTTCTCTGGCAGCTATGTGCCATTGTCCAAATGTAAGTCTACCACCCTGGTACAAGATACCTAAGTTTGCGAAGTTTGATGGGAAAGGTGACCCACACCATCACTTGCGACTTTTCATTTCCGACACTCTCCCGGTGAGAGATAATAAGGACAACCTTATTTTTCTCTTCCAGAAGAGTTTTGAAGGAGATGCCGCAAGGTGGTTCGGGAGTCTCCCGGTTGGTAGCATCACATCCTTCGAGGATCTCGCCACTAACTTTCTCAACCAGTACTCCTATCTCACTGGCAAGAAGCCAACCATCGCCGATCTTCAGGACACAGCTCAACGCCCTGAAGAGGACTTGAAAGCCTTTTTCAGTAGATTTAGGGAGGTTCTAATCAAAACCGAGATCCCTCTACCCGAATCTCAAGCTGTCCAGATGCTGGTCAAAAATCTTAGAGATCCACTTCGATCTCTTATCCGCCCAGTCACAGTACCTATCCTGATCTTTATGAAAGAGCCTCTCAACTCGAGAGGAATCTAAAGAAAGGATTATTTTGTTCTATGTTTCCTAAGAGTTATGGTTCTTCCCCCTCCTCCCAAAGTGGAGGTGCTCAAAAGAAGAAGACGGCTGACATCAAGTCTAGTGGTGTCAACCAAATCAACACTATTTCCCAGGGAAATGGAAGGAGAGGGAATTACCAGCGTTCCCCAAACCAGAACCAGGTACCCTTGCAAATCTCAGTTCCTCTCCAACAACCTCTTCCACTTCCTCCTAATCCTATAGCAACCCTTCCTAGTCAACCAGCTCTACCTCCACCTGTCCAACCTGCCCAAGTGCTGCCAGTTCAGCCTCCCAACCTGTTTCCTCAATACACCCTGCCTCAAGGTAACCAAGCTTTCCAAAACCAGGGGCAAGGGCAAAGAAGAAACTTCGATGCTCAAATTCCCTTCGCCTACGGTGCTGCAAATGCCCGTAAGCCTCTTCGAGAAAACAAAGTCTTCCCTGTTCCTTGTGAAGTAATCCTTTATTTACTCTTAGCCGGAGGCAAGATCACTTTACCTGAGCAAAGGCCTCAGGATCTAACCAAAGTGAATATGTCCAAGTTCTGCTCCTATCATCGAGCATATGGCCATGAGACCAACTCATGTTGGAATCTTCAAGATGTCATCGAATCCATGGTCAAGGCTGGACAACTTCACTTTGATCAGAATGCTCAGGCCCAAGCTCCTCCTCCTCAAAACCCTAATATGGGGATTTTCACAAATCCGCTTCCTAATCACGAAGCAAAGGGCTCAGGAGGAGGTAGTAATCAGGTAAACACGATCTTGGGACTTGAGGAAACCCCGGTTAACCCAGCTAAGACGATTAGGCGCGACCCCTCTATTGTCTTAGGAACTTCCTTCTCCCAACCAGATGTGTTCATTGAAAGGAGGTTGTTCTTTCAACCGGGAGTAAGCAATAAGCCCATTTGCTCTAGAATGGACTTCTCAAAATCCGCGGTTAGAGATGAAGAATCCTCATCTGTCAACTACTTCAATTCCCAAGGGGGATCCTCTCAATCTGTTCACCCGTGGACTGGACCTCCCCTTGTCATCCATGTAGGAAAAACTTCTTCTTCCCAACCATTAGACCGGGAAGCTAGCTCTAACCCCATCCCATCCTCGGGTATCGTTCCTCAACTGACTGTTGCCGCGTCATCGAGCCCAGCGGCTCACTCTCCTTCGATCATCTCTTTGGGCCAAGGAGCCCCGTTTCATCAAACATCTCCGAGTCAAATGACTCAATTCCAGTCTGCTACATCTTCGGGTCGAGGAGCCCCCCTTCAACAAGCATCCCCGAGCCAAGTGGCTCAATTTCAATCTACTTCAACTCCGGGCCAAGGAGCCCCACTTCAGCAACCATCTTTCCAGTCTACTCACTTAGGATCGCTTCAATCATTGGGATCTTTATAGCCCCACCTCTCAAGTTCAGTTTGCTTCGACTCCGAGCCAAGGAATTCATCCAGGAAGGGCCAAGGAGCCCCACCTTTGTGTCAAAACTCTTTTTTCAGCCTACTTCATCTTCCCTGAGCCAAGGAGCTCATTTAGGGTCATTCCAATCTTCGGGCCAATCAGCCCCGTCTTTTCAGTTTACATCTTCAGTAGTTTAACCGGGTAAAGTAACCCCATCTTTTCCGGTCCAGGAGAAGGGGGATGATCTGATTGCTTGTCAGCTGACTCGTGTCTCCCCACACCTTGTTCTCCTTCCTAGTCGGGAGGCAAGGTAGCCCTAAGCCTATACAGGTAAGGAGCATGCATCCGGGTGGCTTCTTCCCTTCCCCGGAATCACGAGTGCCTGCATTGACGTGTCTGCCTGCCTGCTGTCTTTGTTTCAAACAGAATCGACGTACTTCCTTATTATTTAATTTTCATTTTTTTTTTTTATTTATTTATGGTCACACCGAGGATGGAATCTTTGCAATACCAAACTGAGGAGACTATTGTGTTTGGAAAAGCTTGATTGCCTAGTCCTCGTGTAGCCCTCCGGATTGCTCCTCGTAAAAAAAGTACGCCGGGATGGCTGATGGCCTCTGACTGGATAGCAGAGCAGTTTTCTTTAATTCCATGGGTGAAACCGCGAAAACCCGAATCTATAAAAAAATGAGAATCACAAAAACCATTTTTTCTTTTTTAGGCAAGTCAGCCGTCTACTCTGCGACTACATCCGTCGTACCAATGACGTCAGTGACCACACTCAGTGTTGGGGACAGGTTGAATGGTGCCATGTACAATGGAAGTCAAGGATGGAATTCTTGCTTGAGCAACTGGACCTGTGGACGATTGTCAATGGGACAGAAAAGCGGAATTGGTTAGCTAGGCAATGAAAGATAAATAGGGTTGTTGCCGAGCTTTGCATGGATAGGGCGGAGCGCCACCTCGAAGTTGAAGAATAGGGTAGGGTCTGAGCCCTAGTCAGGCTAGTCAAGCGCTACTTCTAAAACGATATAGTTGGTCGTCCTGCTCTCATCCACGTATCAACGTTAGGTCGACCCGGAATTGCTGGGGCTTGGCTAAAGAATGAAGCGATTAGTCATCGAGCCTTTCCTGCAATAGGGCTGCGGGGAATAGGCTTAAATGCATGCTCGATCGAATAGTGGACGGGGACGAGAACCGGGATACTACTGGTGAAGTTAGACGACCAGCCGCTTTTCCGATATTTCCTCGCGCCCCGGATATATTATAGTAACGACCGACCAGCTGTATAAAAATCGAGGTGTATGTATGTGGGAATCGGCATTCAAAGCCCTTCCCTTTGCGGGCCAGTCCAGGAGCTGGGCCTTACGTGATAGGGGCTGAAACCCCAAAAACCTGTAACAACTCCCTATTCCCGAGAGATTGACGTCGGGTGGAGGAGTCGATACGATACATCTATGCGGAGTTGAACCGACCTTACCGGGCGTGGTTTTTCTGAGATCTCCCTTCCAAGCACTCGACCGTTGCTATGTCGGTAAATGGATTGGGGGGCCAATGCACCCTTAGAGGTTTGGGAACGACCCAGACCTATTGATTGCCCCTCCTGCCTAGGGAGCATGCACAGGAATCCCGGACATTGAGGGGGAGGGGGATGTCCGTAATGAACTACTTATACTTATTCCCTAATCACTTACTTTTTTTAAAGAAGTAAGGATAAGACAAATAAAAGAAAGACTTGAAATACCAAAAAGAACTCATTCTAGAATACAATACATTTTTGTAACAAATAGCACTTGTACGTCCCAGCAGCATGGCAATGCGGAGGTGCCCTAGAGAGGGTTCTAAGACACCCGGGGAAATGGTCGATTTCCCACCTTCCTTTTTTCTCGGGCATATCGAGAGGTTGGTCTAGTACAAGAATGAGAAAGCCACAACAGCAGGGAACAGTCAGACACTGCGCGTAAGAAAAGACATTTATAATATATATATAACTAAAATAATGAGACAATCAATATAGAATGTGGTTCTGGTTGAGGAAAGGGTCAACGCAAGGATCTTACTTCGAAGCAATCTCTGGAGTTTGCCCTTATCCGAACGGGTCTTGCAAGAAAGACGGATTTCATATTGAGCTCCAAATATACGCTATTGGGATGGAATGGCTCAACCGACGTTCTCCCTCCCTAAGAACCGCACGTGCGAGTTCCCCCGCATACGGCTCAAGTGGCGAAGGCCCTTTCCTTCGCGCTTGGTAAGCGCTTCGCTGTAGCCAAGCTTACTGCTAGCCTATCGGCTAGAGCCAAGCTTCGACCGCGACTGCTCGTCGCTTCTGGCCGCCTTATTCCGTCACCCGAGATCCAAGTCAGCACCGGCAAAGATCTCTTGATTCCTCGCGGCCGGGCCGGCTTGGAAGCAAGCTACCTGTCGCCTATCTCACCCGGCACTTTGAAGGGTGAGCCTTCGCTTTTTGGATCGTCTTCTGCCCAATGCGGTACCCTCCCGTTTTTTGGTTCCCATCCCATTGGGTTTACTTTGTTCACAGGTTGACCCCATGGCAGCAAGAAAAGGCGATCTTGTGCTATACTCCGGTGATCTCTTGCCTACCGAGGCACGCTAACTCCCATCGTGTCCCAGATCACATTCCGTGAATCGAAAGGGGAAGCCCACTCATCCATCAGCTCCTCTCGTAGATGCGGTGCGGTTTTACGAAGCGTCTAAGCACAGTTCACTCGCGTTGATCAATTAAGAGTTTTGCCGCCACTCCTTAAGGTAACATTTTGTATCATACACTTCTTGCATAGTTTCCCACGCTTCATACCTCCTCTCCTCTTCTTAAGGTAAAGGGCTAGGCATGGTGGGGTAGGAGCATCCAGTCGGCAAGATTTTGGGCCTGACAAAAAAGTCTTATGTCCTCCGAGTCGCACGGCGTTTTAACCGAAAGAACTTCTTGCGCAATTCATGCGTTTCCGTTTTTATGACCAAAAATTGTTTCTTGATTTCCATTTCAAATTGTTCTCTGGACTTTTTATCAATATGAGGTGATCGTAACACTGTATATAAGACTCGTGATTCAGGCAATCCAATCTTCCGTGTGTAACGCGTAAGCCCCCAAAAATGGTTTTTTTCAAAAAATGGGTTTTCAAAAGATCGAATCACTATGCGTATCTTGGTGGTCGTGACTTTTGGTGGTCTTTATTTTCTCCTCTTCCTGTTCTATTGATCAGAAGGCAGTGCCACGCCGGTTTAGAATTCGGGTTAAGGCTCCCCTCCCTTTTTCGTAAGAAAAAAAAATAAGAAGTAGGACCAAACCTCGAAGAAGAAGCCTGAGCACTGGACGAAGTGTTTTCCGTTGTATGACGAAGAAGAAGAAAGGATGGGACAACGGTACCGCAAGCAAGCATGCAATGCTCCTCTGCTGACCTGATGAAAGAGCCATCGGTGACAACAACTCTGAGAGAAGATTTTAGAAGATGGGGCGCCCCCAAGAATGAAAAAGAATTTGATCTTTTTAAGCCGAAGATCAACTGGGCAGATCTCTATGTTATGTTCCAAGACCGCCGGAGCCGCCGTTGGACCAATCATTCACCAAGGCCGCATCCCTGCGGATGCCAGGTTCTTTTTAGCGAGGAGATGGAAATCGATCTGGAGGACAAGTGGTGGTTACAGCTTGAAGAGGAAGGACCACTCACTCAGTCCTTCTGAAAAAGGAGAAGAAGCCAATTCACTTCCCGGGAAGAGTTGCACGAAGAGGGTTCGCCCTCTGCCATTAAAGAAGGGGAGATAGAAGAGATGATATCATCAATACAGTCGTCTCTTCCCTAAAACTGTCGGGGTGGATATCATATTCCCCACGCCTGACTATTTTGGGGTGCATTTCAAACCCCTGTAGGAAAACAACCACTTTGTTCAGTTCAGTAAAGTTGACCGTCTTCCATGCGTAGCTGTGCCCGGCCGATGCGTTCCATTATTGCTGCATTTAAGCGCTGGGGAAGAAGTCTCGTCATTCCAGCGTTTTTGGATGTGAATCATCCCCGCCATGAGCGAGATTTTGGTGCGTTTATTCGTCTTTGTCTAGTTAACCCTCCTATTTCTTTTTTCATTCGAGTCAACCGGCCGAGTCTATTAAAATTTATATACGTATTTCTCATCATCCTTCCCGAAAAGATAGCCAAACAATAAAGACTTCTGAGCGCCTGCCCGAGTGCTAAAAATCTTTTGGGCTGCTTGCAAATTTGGTTGAGTGATCGCCAGTAGCAGCCCTCTTCCTAAAGAGTCCTATCCTTAGGGCAGGTCTACTGCTCGAAAAAACGACCATCCTCTCCTTCGTCCTCTTTACACTTAGTTGCTTGGGACTAGCTGCCTAACGTTGCCTGTCCGGAGGAATAAGAACCGCTGCTGCTGGGCCTAACGCTATTCCCAACCGTCGTGGAGTTCCCAAAAAGGCATACGCCCTTGAGACTTAAGATAGATGGGAGCTCCCCTCCCCTTGAAACGCAAAGGTCCTAGCTACAGCGCATATTTGACACATATTCAAATTCCCTACATATGAGCCAGATCAAGAGCCCTCAGTATCAGAGAGAGATGGGGAGAAAAGAAAGTCTTTGTCATTGGTTCACTAGCTGTGCCTTCTTCCCATTTCTTTTTCGTTGCCTAAGCACTTACACACCTCGGAGGGTTTCCAGTTCCAGGTTTAGATCCATCCTATAGTCGCAGAACTCATTTCAGATCCAAATAAAGTGAATATACAATCTATAGCCACCACGGGATAGACATCTACGGGCAGGCCCTATCCATTTATATACCAAAAATGATCGAATCTTCGGGCTGTTCCGGTTCCACCAGCAACGGTTCTATATCCAGTGGTGGTTAGAGCTTCTCTCCAATAGTGGTGTCCCGTTATAGGTATAAAAAAAGGTACGTACTAGGAGCCTGGTTTGACCTTTCGATCCATTAGAAGAACGAGCCTAAGCTTTTAGAAATCGAGAGGTTCTGGTACCTGTTTCATATATTGCTAAAGCAATGGAAGCAGCACTGACTCCAATAACTGGAGCGAAGGTTGCAGCGGTAGGGACAGAGATAGTGGCAGTGGCATAGAGAGTCACGGAAGTAGAAACTACATCAGTTGTTGCAGCAGTCTCAGATCCAGTTGCTAAGATAGCAGCATCTTTCTCACTCCCGCCCAGGGAGGAAGCTAGAACTTCCTATCCCCACGAAAAAATGGCTTTCTTATTCCCACCGGGGGCTGGCTTACTAGAGATGATCGAACTTTATCTTCTTACTCACTTTGTCAAAGGAGGCTACGGCTACGATGTCTGCATTAACTTTCTCGAGCCTCTCTTTGAGTGACGCATGTTTCCCTTTGAGAAGTCTTGATGTATTGATGAAAGCTCGAAGATGTTTTAGATCGCCCAGTAAGCCAATTTCTCTTTCTCTCCACCTCTGATAGATCTTTCCCCATCCTTGCAAATTTCATTCCCTTCTTGATTAACGGGAAACAGATATCCCAGGAGGCTTCAGCTGCTGTAGGTCTGATCTGCTCGACAGAGGCGACCCCATATGTTGGGTACTGTACTAAGGAAAGAATTCTTGATATTCCTTAACCACGAGGAGGCCAAATTGATCGCCATAGGAACTCAGATCACATCCGTCCTGTCTTCGTAACATGGTTCGAAGTATCCTTTTTCTTTTTCGAATTCAGCGAGCTCTACTGCCAGGGCATACTCGAGAATCTCGACGTTCTGCTCTGCAGGCAGCTTACTCTATGCTTAGTCTCGGGAAGTGGAGTCCCGCGCCTTCCCCGTATGCCAGAGGAGAAGGAACCCGAATGCCGACTTGCATGTGTTAAGCATATAGCTAGCGTTCCTTCTGAGCCAGGATCAAACTCAGATTTGGACTATGATTGGGCCCTGCAGTGGTAGAACCTGGTGAACCGGGCATACTCCTTCCTAACCTTCTGTGGACCTTGCTTCTCTTATGAAATATGAAATGAAACTTCTCCGCCGACAGAGTGCTTCGTTGATTCAAAAGCTACGTCTTTCCCGTTGCTGAAGCGCCTGCACTCTAGCACGGCGCTCTTTTTGAATCTTTTTCTCTATATTCGCGTGACACTTACTTTACGTGATGTCACAGTTCGATTAGAGCTAGCTCGACCAGCCCGTCGATCCTAACTCTTCGCTGGTTCATTCATTCGGTTTGAAAGGTGTTATTCTAAAGCCAGAAGCAAGCCTCCTCTCATTTAGGAAGGAAAACGGAAGTGGAAGTGGTGTAAGATGCAGATACGATCCTCAGAATTTACTGCAATGAGTCCATTCGAAACGAACGAATAGTGATTACTAAAGCAATAAATCACAAATGATTCATCGCGTATGTGTGGCGCACTGAACACATAGTTTTCGGAAGTTGTGTGGAATGCGCTTTCTTTTCGCTGTATGGGAGCGCGTAGGGAGCGTGTAGTGCTCTTGTTTTATTTGATTGTACTTTCATTGATTTTTTTTTACTAACTCAGGAACTTTCCCTTAGGGTGCATTCCTGGTAAGTAAGCCGAGTTCTTCCCTTGATAGAAGGACTCGGTGAACGTCTTTCAATGCTTTATTTCTTAGCTTAGTTCTCCCTGCTTTATTAGATCCTTGTTGCTTAAGCTTCTCTGCTCTGATAAAGCAGTCTTATTTAATTTAAGCGCATGGTCTGCTAATAGTGAGAAATCTCGATCTTCTTAGTCTTTCGGTTCGGAAAAGGAACAACCGTTTAGGGGGAAACAGTAGCCGGGGAGTGTGCTATTCCCGACCATACCCTTTGCACTAATGTGTAACTCGTAGTACGGCCGGCGAACTCTATGCTTAGCGCCAAGAGGTGGAGCTGCTACCCCGAAGGAGTTCTTGACGCATGTGTTAAGCATATGTTTTTTCCTAATATTTTAGTCTCGGTTGTGCGATTTGGTGCACCCCTCGCTTGCTGCTTGTACTCCCCCGCCTTCTACTATATGAGGATTCGCCGCTGCCCCCGCATCTACCAATTCATTCACGTCTTTTACCGCCTGCGCTACCTCATGCAGCTCCATTATCTGCTCCAGTACCTGCCGGGCAGCTGTGATTTCTTCAATTTCCGGCATCCTTGCAATCCAAACGGCAGTCCCTACTACCATAGCGGGGAACAGGATGCTTGCGAGCCTTTCCGAGTCCACTATGACTCTGGGTGCTCTCTTTAGGTTCACTCTCGTTAGTAAGTGTGCCCCATAGCCCTCTTTTATAAGGCCTCTACTTAGCCCGCTCCCTGCTCGCTCTAGCTGCCTGCAAGCGGCTGCTTCCATGGCGTGCTTTCCCCTAATGGCTGCCTCCTGCCTTTTTTGTGGCAGGTAAGTGCTAAGCATAGTCCTGTTTGGGAATCCGCTATGCCCCACGGAGGAGAGGATGCTTGCTGTGGTTTCCCCAACGCCCGTCGTTCCCCTTGTTATTAAGTTCATGGGCTGATTGCTTACGCTGTTACTTTTTCTTTGGGGTCCCCCTCTTGCTTGTTGCATCCTCTCTTTCATCACCACACTTACTTTTCTAGCCAAGGATGCTGTTATTGCTATCATCTCTCCCATTTGATCACGTTCTCTCTCGCAGGGCTTATCGCCCTTGCTTTATTTCCACCCCATTGGAATTCCACTCCTGAGGTGCTATCTTCTTCTGGCATTTTGGCCAAGAAAGAAATGGGACGTACCGAACAATCTATAAGAAGTAACAGGCAGGGGGTGTGTCACCTCACTACTTACAACGATATATTTCTCCGAGTGAGTTGCCCCTTTTAATACTATCGCTTCCAGAACATAGGTAGTCATGCCATGGATACGAATGTTTGGTCGACCAAGAAAGTAGTGAAAAAGCAAGGAACGGCAAAGTGCTTTCCGCTGCCGCAGCCTATAACCGGATCGCTGCGGCATAGCCGTTTTTGGTTAGAGACCTTTTTTAAAGATTCATGAATGAGTATCTTCCTTTTTCCTTTTTCTTTCTCCTCGGCTTTCCCGAGATTTCCCCCCGCTTCCCCTATCTGTTTGTTTCTCTCTTGGGGGGGAACCCGCTGTAATGCTCACCTTATCCTACGCAAATAATGCTACCTTCGTGATATCTCCAAATTCCTCTGCTCTATTTCTTTCTTCAAATCATAGTTTCCCACGTTCCATACCGGTTCCTTACTCCTAGGACCAGCGTTGCTTTTGATAGTTCAATCTCATTGTCATTTTGCTGCTGTTTCGCATCTGTTGTGCTATCGGATAACGTCGGTCTTACTAACCAAATTCTCTCTTCGCCTCCTTTTTTGTTGCTGGATTAGTGTAGCGGGCCAGGAGATATAGTCAGGATCATGCTCTGCTTCATTTCTTTAGATCATAGCTCCCATGGTGTTGAAGATAGCGATCCTCCGCTTATCACCAATAGATACTATTTCTTCTTCTTTCTTCTTCTTGATGGGAATTATTAGAAACTTCAACAAGGACAGATCAGCTGCATCCACCGTATCCCACTGGATCTCCATCCACAGGACACTAGCTTTCAGCTTACTCCATCCGCCGCTTTGTACCTCTACTACTTCTCCCGTTCTTCTTAGAGTTGCTACCTCTTCGAAGTTTGTTTTCATTCGCAGCGTACTCCCCTGCAGTATCTCATCCGCGTTGTGAGGTAATGGAGTTACGCACTTGCTAATAGCGATATCCTTAACCTTAAGCCTTTGTTGCTCTCGTGCTTTCAAGTGTAGTGATTGGGTTATACGCCGTTGGATGCAACCCCATAGTGTGGCTATGGTTCGTTCTTCCCTAAAATCGTGAAAATTGGAGGTGAATCTGATTCTGATAAATCTCTCTTGGAAGGGTCCTCCGTCGCGTAAGCATTTTGGTATCTGGTTGGCTATCATAACAATGGGTATCTTCCTTTTTTTGGTGAACACCCTCGAATACTTTGAGTCAAGTCTACACTCCTGCCCATCAAGTAGCTTTAGGAGCGTGTTTGCATAAGGTGCCCCGGCGCAGGGTCATCCATCGAATCATAAGAGAAGTAGTCCGACTCCGATGAGTTAGTACCTGCATCTCAAGCTTAAGGCTAAAGAGGGATGAGTGCGGGTCTAAGGTAGGACACCGTTCATTGTTTTTCCATAAGATAACCTGCTTTTGCATAATCCTTTTACAGACTAAGGCAGAAGACTGAGAGTTTCTTTTTTGTCCCAAAATCTGACGAATCGCACGGATCAACATCCGTATCCGTGTATTCGGGGGGCGACTCCTCTTACGAGGCGGCAGATGGAGCAAGAGCTTTCAAGTTGAGAAAGAAGAAGCACCTTCACTTCTTTTAAAAGTTGGATGATACAGTTTATCTTTTGGAAAAAGATGGAGCAGAAAAGACAGGAGCATCTGCTCTGAAAACAAGATCAGCCGAGGCTAAGACAAAGTAGCCAAGGCCAGTGAGTGATATCGATCGAGCTCGGTAAGCCAAGAAGGGCTCTTGGCTTTCTGGGAGATAGTTGGAACCAGGGACCAAAAGTCAAGCTATCTCCCGCTCTAGCAAGAGAGACTCCTTTCCTTTTTCATCGTTAGTCAGCCTTGTACTTTTATTCAGTTTGAGTTTGTTTGCCTTTCAGGGTTATCCGTTGTTGAATCAAAACTTTCGTCATCTTGGCCCACACCCCGTTCGTTGGTGAAGTAAGCCGTCTTGCGAAGACTAGCTTGCTTCTAGTCCTAGTCCCCCGCCTCGCTTCTCCTTATAAGGCCCTTTGTCCCACTTCGGTAGATATGAAATTTGTCCGACCAAAACCACTTGTGAGGAGCCGCAAATTACCACCATGTAGCTAGGGGGTATGGGTCTCGGTACCGGTCCTCGGTGTATAGCTGATGCGGTGGGGTTCTTTTTAAAGGGTCCAGGCTACCCTATTGAGAAAGCTTAAGATTCAGCAGGGGGGCTGTATCGTGGAAGTAATGGCCTTGAGATTTGAAATCTTCCAGGTATGATGAAAGAGGTCGTAAAGCAAGGGCTGCTTCATTCGCCCTGAAGGGGGTCTCGTCTGAAACAACGGGCCCTGGTTCTACCAACCCAACAGACCCGGTTTTTCTTTAAATTCAAAAGGATATCCTGCCGCTTCTCAGGAACCAACAGGATCCCTTTTCCCGGGGTAGCATTTACCGAAGAAGGTTGTCTCAAAGCCACAATCTACCCCCACCTAAATCGGCATAGACACCTGAATAAACAAAGGCTTCAGGCTTGCCGGAATTCCTTTTCCCCCATTGTAGACCTCATTCCCCTCTTCCTTCTATGTCCTCTACCTGAGGAAGAACCTCCGACCCAAGATCCATGCCTAGTTTTATTCCTAGGATCTCCACCTCCGTATGTTCTTCCCCTCTTGTCCGTCGATCCCTTATCCTTTGATAATCCGTTGCTCCTGGAGTTTTTTCCATCTTAACCCTCGGATTCTCTACCTCGAGACGATTTCTTTCTCCCCGCTGCTTCCCCCCCTAATAAAGGTGAGATTGAAGCTCAGTCAGCAAAGACACAATTTCTGGAGGGCATTCCTCGGAATCGAGACTTTTTACCCATTTCCACTGACGAGCTTTCTCGTGAGCTCTTTCTTCTCGGGAACATCTCGAAATCGAGCGAGCAGCAAGAATATGAATCAACCTATCCTTAATCTGTTTCCATGTAGTCGGCATTCTATAAACCTCGCTTCCCAGCCGCCTGCCTTCTTGTGTGGAAATGTTTTTCATTATCTCAAGCTCTTTCCCACCAGCTCGTTCTCCACTAGGCATCTAGGCGAACCCGCCGGGTTGGTTAACTCAACGTAAAGAAAAGAAAGTAAGTAAGTGCCTTACTAATAGCGAAAGGCGAACATCTCATGCATCTTTAGAACCATGGAACTCCCATTATATATATAATATGGGTGAACGCTAATGCACGCTATATCTCTTAGTCTAATGGGCTTACCGTGAGGGAGCTCACTCTCTGTATAGGGAATTAGGTAACGAAGGGACGACGACGAAGGAGAAGGTAACAAGTATCGGAGCGAAGGCTAATATTATCGAAATCTAAGTAGTCGCGACGAACGCTCATGCTCAGACTATGGCTATTAGTATCGAAGATGGTTATCTAAAGCTAGGGAAACCCCATCTTTATATGTCTTGGCATTGCTTGATTTCTCCGAGTCGTGTAGGGCCTGTTCAAGTTCCGCAGGAGTAGTTTCGGTTGGAACTTGGACGCAAGCAAGAACGGGAGAGGATTGCTAGGCAGCCTCCTCAGCCCATCAAATATGATCTTCTGCAGCAGCTCAATAGGATCATAGTTTTCGAAATAACATCGAGAAAAGAAGCCAAGACCCCTCTACCGGATTACGCTTTCAAATAGCCAGGATTTTCAATTAGAAAAACAATAAGTCATGTTTTGGCCATGTTCATCATCTTGGTCCGGTGGTACGTTACTCTCCATACTTAACATATGTTGCTTGCCTCTCACCATCTCTTCGGAATAGAAACTAAGTTGCAACGAATGCAGTGCAATCAATAAGTAAGATAGATCACCCTTATTCTATTTCTTCAGGAATAGAAGGACGCTAGGCTCCTTTAATTTAATAAGGGTCTTTTTTAAAGCAAGTTCTTCCTTAAATACGTAAATGAAGGACTGTTATATGTCTTACCAGGCGTCGAGTGCCGCTGAATCCGTTGTTCAAATAGCAGCTGCTTGGCCCTTTCCCGGTGAAAGGGTTTCAGGAGAGGAATGAAGACCGGTATAAGAGCAGTAAAGTTGGCAAATCCACTGCCCGAGAAGACAGAAAGAGGTCTTTATTTGAAAAAGAAAGAGAAAGAAAAGAGGTGGTATCTTATATAAGAGAGAGGTTGCTTTTAGGGGTGCTCTTTCCCTATAACTCGAAAAATCATAAGAGAAGAAATGAAACTTTTTTTAAGCGAAACCTCCGGTCGCCTATGACAGAGAAGCCCTTCCCTTCTCTGAAGTCGCGGAGCTCGTTAGAGCAGATCTGATAAAAAGAAGAGGAGGTCGCTCGTTGCGGGAATAGGGGTGATTCCCTGTTGACACTGGAAGGCGGGTCAGTTGATTGGCAAGCCGACTGATAGGGCCCCGAAGCGCCCAACGAATTGAGGGGAAATGGTAATGTTTAACACATGCCGTTCCAATCCTAGTTCACCACCAACATGCTTAAACCACGACTCGGGGGTTTTTGAGTTCTCTCTCTTTTTCAAGAACGAGTCTTTTTCCGGCCCTAATTTTCGAAGTGAAAGAAAGGCACTTCGTTAAGGCGAGCAGGGTCCCGCCTGAAAACGAATAGATAGTCTTTGACTTGAAAACCACACTTTTTTCTCTATTTGGATTTTCTGACTTATATAGGATGTTTCTCGATGTGATACAGACGAGTGACGTCCGCTCTTTCTTCAAAGAGGTAAAACTCCAACCATGGGATCTAGCCTTCGCCGACTGAGAATACTTGCTTTGGGATTTAGCGGCTCCAGCCGCATTGACGATAGTCCTTCATTGCGACTTAGATTGCACGATCAAGATCAAAGTGTCCGTCCGTTCAGTGGCTAGTCGGTGTATGTAGTCCGTTCGGTAAGTCAGCCAGTCGTGATCACGCCGAGCCTGCCGAAGAACTTTCCCCCAAGTCTGTTAAACCGAAGAAAGATGCTCCTCCTCCTCCTCGTTCTAGGAGGGATATGATGGTGTACGGTATTGTCGCTCACATGAAGAAGATCCCTGCTCTGATGAGCATTAAGGATTAGCTGCGATTCTCGTCTGGGGCTCGTCTCGTTTAGCCCTCGAAATGGCATTAGCCGAGAACGGCCTACCACGAAGGCGAGGCGCAGGAAAGGGTGTGGTTGTTTAAGCATCCAGAAGTTGAACTTGCTGTTCCAGAGGTGCTTGTACCCCATCTTGACGGCACTGGTAGTGAGATGCACTTTCTTTTCTCTGTTGTACATGGCTTGTGGCATTGTAGTCTTTTCCTGCCTTTTACAAATTTGATGATGGATTAGTCACCTTAGTTACCTTGCTCCCATAAGCAGCCCTTCTGGTGAACCGGTTGAGAAGTAGGCCTTGTTAGCTGCCCCCGCCAACTAGAGATCCTCAGAAGCGGACCGAGGAGGAGGCCATCTCAGTGTTGATTTGATCTCCTTCTCTGACCTATGCTTGGAAGCACTGATGTCATCATCTTACCTTGGGTACACGACCATTAGTTGCCTCTGTGTAGTCTGTACGTAACTATTCATCACAGTGAGTGCTTTCCGTCTCTTACTTAGCACGGTCTTATTGGCTTTCTCTCTCTAGGTGAAGTACTACTGCTTTTCATTTTTCGAATCATTCAATCAACCGACCTTGCTTGCCGCCGTTGAGGGATAGAACTCTCCCAATGAAGTAAAGTAGGTGACACATCCGAACAAGAAGAATATAAGCAGACTAAGAAAGTGATTCGGATCTCACACTTTCCACCAACCTCAAAGGAATGGGTAAGAGGCTGACTAAAATAACAAAGGGAGAATATGGTGGTTGAAGCATAGAGCACATTTCCAGTTTAAGAAATACCTTTTTATTTTCTAACCCGATTGATGGTCACGCTTGAAAACGACTACCCGGATTCCCTTTCCATAGAACGAGTAAGAGAAAGTGAATCAGAGCAATCCCCTGCTGACATAGATCAATCAAGTTCGTTTTCTTGACGGACTTTTAGCGCAGATATGCCTATTTTGGTTCAGTTGAAAGCATAGCCCAAGGTGAGACTATCACCACTACACTGTCAATGAAATCTTTCAGCTCCTGTTGGCTTCGAACGGGAGTGCTCAAGGCCGGCCACTTTTCATTCAAATTCCCCATAGCTAGAACTAACTGTTGGACGAAGGTCCGGTTTTGCGTACCGAAGGAAAGCACTAAGAACCTTCTTTCCACTATGTGGTTATGGAACTACGGATCACTTAGTCTACATTCCCGCTTTATTTTTAGAATGACGTAACCTACGAAAGCTCTCTTTCGATGGCATAGTTTAGATCTTCGTTATGGTAATCTAAAGCACCCGTATGGCCCATTCTCTTGTTTGCATATCCAACAGGTGCTCTCTTATCCCTTGATGCTGAAAACAGAGGACCAATCTCAGCCTAGTGCAGATCTCCTTCCACAGTAAAAGATTGCAACAAATCATTTCCGAATCTTGTATCGATGGGAACATATGGGACTGATGCGCGACCTGTAGACCGAAAATCCGAAGATCTCTCAATGTACTCGATTTCAGTGGCTTTTTTGAAACTCTGACTCCCCTTTTCATAGAATTCTTGCTCCAGCACTCAATGGTGATGACTAGCGTAGCGCATTGATGAACTGACTCCTTCTTGCTTCGCGAAAGCCAACTGCCCTGGTGGAGTGAGAGATTAATCTGGACAAGAGATTGAATAAGCAGATTCTAAGTCCGACTTCCCATTTTCCATAAGAGGAGGAGACATAGAAAGGAGTAGGAGAATGACTGCCCAGCTCACTCAGAACCTGAAGATCACATTCTTTTTCTCTTGTACCCGACCTGCTTGCTAACTCAGATGCATTCACTTGAACCGAGATGGTACCCCCCCAACATCCACTGTACACAACCCCCATACTGGGCTTTCGCACCTAACCTAACTGCTAAAAGAAGGGGTCCCGCTGAGTCAAATATTTCATCTTAAGTACCAAGATTGTCTGTTCAGGCTGGTCTGTCCTCATTCGTGATAAGATGATTCCTATTGACCTAAAAGGAGACTCTCCAGAGGTCTCAGGTTGAGTTTCTCTCTTTGTTCTGGTTTTCTACCCCGGGCACAACAGCCCTAGAAAGGGCTTTATTCCTGTCGCTTCTGATTTAGTTTCAAGCTCCAGCTTAGAGGCATCTTCTGTAGCGAAGACTGAGTGATTGATCTCGTTATGGCTAAGCCAAGGCTTTTCTGATATGGGTTTGGGTGCTCATGCTCCTTGCCTGCTTCGGATGTTAATTTCAGTCATAAAGATTTGGCACTTCGGTTGGCACTTTATCGATATGATCCTGCTAGCAGAGGTTCCTATGTGCTCGTTTAACCTACTTGAAAAAGATGGGAATTCCAACTCATCTAAGTTGATGAAAAATGCTACTAACTAGTGGGACCAACCTCTATGGTAGAGCTTGAAATCTTTTGTTCACCCAGGTCCTACTATAGCTCCGTGCTAAGGCAAAGGACTCTTCTTTCTACTACGTAATACCTTGAATCAAAACCAAAGAACTCCTTCCCCAGACAACATGAAAAACTTGGAGAATTTGGGCATATGTCTGTATAGAAAATGCTCGTTCCGAACCTATCACTCGGGGGCCTCTTGCCCCTTGTCTTTCGTTTTGACGGTTAGACATCGGGCACACTTCATTACCGATCGACCGGACTCACTCCTTGCTCAGGATTCACTGTACGGAATTCTTTCTATTTATGTAGAATAACCGATCTAATTATCGGTTTTCCTTGCGGGCCTGCCCCTTGCTTTGCTTGCTCCAAACACTGGTCCTTCCGACACAAGAAAGAGATGATTTTTCATCCATGGATCTCATTTCTCTATGAAACTACGAGATTCTTCCGGAGGTGCATCCATTCGTGAGCTAGACAAGACAGAAGTTCAAATGGCACGAGAGAGCAGAAAACGAAATCTATCCCAAGTGGGAAGGCAGTGAGGGTGAGGAAGAGGCCTTTCCCTTGACCGCTTCAATGTTGTCGAGCCGGAATTGGTACTGAAAGACGATCCTATTTGGCCTTGTACCCGGCGTTTTTTGGATTTATCACTATTTTATATGAAAACAGTTCAAACACCACTTCTTCTTTCCGGTTATCGGTGAAGCAGGTCCAATGCCTACTTTTTGGCAGGGTTGCATTCGAATATGAAATTTCCTACCCAGACCTAGTAAACTAACTAGCCCATGAAATGGAATAACCCCGTGGATCGAATGAAATAAAAGGATTCGACCGACTGGCAGAACTGGTTGAGTGCATATAGCAGTAGTCCTCGACCGTTTATATAGGGAGAGTCGAATAGGTGAAGAAGCAACCTTACTGAACTAGGAATCGTTAAACCATGATGTAAAAATGATGGACTCACCTGAACCAGATAGATCAATGTGTGAATTGCTACAGAGATGTCCATACCGCCTAAACAACCGGTGGTGTCTGCATCTGTAAACGTATGCCAAGCATTGATGGTTTCCCAGAGGCGAAAGCCGAACCCCAACATCTTGATTGAAAGGGCAGGGTTTCAAATGCTATGTCGTATTTCTCTCCATCCCGGCCACCAAAGCTTTATGAAAAGGCACCTGAGATGTTGGCCCCCCTCCTCCCCTCTTGTTGCCTTCCAGCCCTTACAACGCTGACTGAAAAGCCGTTCAGTAAGCTTTCCTGTCTCCCGAAGAAAGGTCTAAGGCCGTACTCAATTTGACTCGTTGAGACTTCACTTTATATGCTTTAAGCGTATAAAGGCGCATAAAGGGCGAGGGACTATTTGGCATTTGCATTATTAATTAGTTGGCAAGTCGGGCCTTCTTTGAATAGGCTTCCACCGTCAAAGCCTAGGTCTTCAAGCTAGTCTGAGAAAGAGAGGTCATCCAAGTCTGAATGATATAGGAATAGGAGAGCCACCGAGTCCTCGTCCTGCAGAAAGAAAGTGCGTTCTCCCGCCGAAGAAAGAGTCAGATGATTGTCCCATCAAAGGCTGAAAAAAGCCTACGTGCCTTAGTACGCAACAAAGGGAACAAAGGCTTCAAAGACGGAGTGTGTTAGGTCCGGGTAGGTTCAATCAAAAGAAGCAGGAGCTCGAAAGACGAAGTACGCTCGCTCATTCATCCCGTTATGGACAGGACCCTAATGTTGAAACCTTTTTTTTCGGAATTCTTCCCCTCACCGAAAAAGGATTGCCTAAGATTCTAATGGACGGGCATACTCTTATAAAGAATAAGCGTGATTGACGTGACGGCATTTGACAGAGCAGCAGGAGCTGGATCAACCAATGAGGCTTCGGGCTTCGAAAGAAAAGAAGGAAGGCTTTTGAGCACAAGGTTCGCCAGACTTGCTTCTCGCTGCGCTCGATCAAAGAAAGGGAAAGAGAACAAGAGCTGCGCTCGACCAACAAGGAATGGGGCTAGCTCGAACGATAGAAAGATGGAATCAGCAGTGTCAGAAGGTACTTCAACCAGAACAGAGTAGCATGGGTCCCGATTCCGGGCAGTAAGCTTTCGAAGCCTGTGTTCTCCCGAATAGCAATAGAATATTTTCAGACGCAGATGGTATTTTCTCGGTTTCAAGTGGTATTGCCCTTTTTTTATGGATGGTGTTCTCGGTATCGTTTTCTTCAAGAAGGGAAGGAATCGGGGGGATACAGTTCCGGGCAAGACCGTTTGGCTCTATTGGAAGGAAAGGAATGCCCTCAGGGAAGAAAGAGGAAAGTAGCATAGCAGAGAAAAGAATCTCTGTTCTCAGTCTAAGTAAGCCCGTCCTAGCAATAGTGGCTGAAGCTGGTCTCGATCAATAGAGGAGAGCGAGATAGCTGTGTTCGACCAGACCTTGATCTTCACCCTCGGAAGAGGGAAGCAAGCGCACGGAAGGGTCATCAGTCCAGCAGTGTCTGTTCAACCAGAGCTCTCAGCTAGAATAGTCCATAACGCGGGAAGGCGATCAAAGGCCGTTCGGAGTGCTTTAGCGGCTTCAGGTTGACGAAACCTCTTTTTTTGCATACATAAAACTTTCCTTTGAAGGAGACTGACCTTTTTCGCCTATCCAAAACGGTCGATCCAGAGCTCTCGTTGTCTTCCCACTTTCTTGAATGAATTCGATCTATCGATCTAACAGAGTGCTTTCTGCCAAAGCAAAGAGAGCTATAGGCCAGCCAGCCCCTGGCGATAAAGAGAGTCGAAAACTTCTCACATGAAAAGAGGTCGGAGGAATCCATGGTAATCTTTAGCGGTACTATCTTGATTAGATAGCGAGGTAGTGAGAGAGGACTCACTCAACAGAGGTCTCAGTTCCGTAAGGTAAGGCTGAATCAAAAGGGTAACCTCTTCGCGCAAGGGTTGGGATAAAGGCTGGTGAATGTGCTTCTTTCATCGAATTATTCAACCAACTTTCACCGGTCGCGAGATAAAAGACCTTGAACTGCCTCCTTACGAAGTGGTCCTTCGTCTCTCTATAACTAGCCGTATAATTCAGTTCAGGTGGACTCAACCTTCCCGCTATCAGAAAGGAGCAAAGAAGAGGACTGGTAACCAAAGACTGCTTAGGCGTATAGAGCGTTAACCACCTAATCACGAAATCACGAAGCGCTCTTTATCCGATTCCGATGCCGCTGATGACAGCATCCCCTGGTGGACGACTTTGTGTAGAATCTTTTCTATCTTTTAGCGTCTTGATACTGACTTAGATTTGACTGAAGCAAGTTGGACACTTTTAGCTTACAGTCACTGCTTCCCTCTCTACTGCGGGCCCTGACATCGCTTACAGCTCACTGCCTGGGCCTGGCCGGGACTATATTGTTTGCCTGCCTGACTTTGACTTCCTGCTGGTCTCATTATCGCTCCTGCTAAAGCCGATTCAAACCTGTGTTCACCGTAAAGAGTAGTAGTGGAACAGTCAATTAAGAGTCTAATTGCCGCTTTCATGCTCTTGTTTACCTCGCTGCTGCTTACTTGACAGCTGCTTTTCACCGACTGCTAGCTAGTCAACGAAAGCCAGGATTATGAACTTGCTGTTCCTTACTCCTTTTGGACCAGCAGGGCTATGGCTACTCTTTGCTATTACTGACCTGTGGCTGGTCAATCCAAAACGAGATTTTCGGCTGACTGTTCGGGCTATCGCTTGCTCTAATTTTCGGGTCTTAGTCCGTGTCCCGTCCCGAGCTGTGACATTTGGTCCGACATGAAATTAAAGCGGGATATAGCCCTTGATCGGAAATGCTTACTACATAGCTAAACAATCCAAATTAACAATGATCGCCGCTACAAAAAAAAAAGAGAGCCCACAAAGAATAGTCCTAAGCTGGTAGAATGGTTAGAAGACCCAGGCTTCATGCCCCCATTCCGTGTCCAAGATAGAAAGGGCTTACAGACGAGTGATCCCTAAGGTGACTAACCCCAAAATTTGCTGGTGGGACAGTTGGATCATCAAAAGTCGGGTTTTATGTCCACTTTGCTAGGGGAGGAAGGCTGATAAGCTCACACTCACATTTCTATTCCGCCATAAGACCACTAAAGCAGACAAGAAGAAAATATTCAAGTCGGGTGCGAGAGAAAAGGTAACTCGCTTTTCCTCAAGTTCCAAGCTACGACGCAATTCTGGTCTGCTCTTTCTGAAACTCGGAAAAGGTCGGACACTTCGGCTCGTTCATTCTCTTGTCGGGATGGGTCCTTCATCACTTCACCAGAGTAGTTGTATCGCGCGCAGCTATCGAGGTCGGTTGGATGGGTTAGCAAATGTGCTAGTCATCATTCTTCATCACTATCAGGTCTTAAAGAAAGAGTCCGATAATCTTTTTTTAAAGATAAGAGAATGATAGGATGCAGAACAGCAGTTAGCGGAAAATCATATACAGCAGGTGTCAGAATCCATTAGTTGCTACAGCTCAGCTCCAGTAGGCTTCCGGAAGTAGTTCACCAATTGGCTGGCTAGACTTTTCACAGAGCTAGATGGGATACGTGCTGGCGGTTGACATAAACCTTCGGCCAAAGAAGAAAGAACTTGGATCCATCATTTGACAGGGAATCCGAGACCAATGGTTAAGCGACTGAGGATTCTCGAATAAAGAGTTAAGCACAAAGGGAAATCTGAAGGGCTATAGATAGGTCTGCACGCTGGACCGTACTCCCGTCAACATATCCATCTATACTATACGGTTTTCAAAAAAAAGTTTACGATGCGTGACTATAGCAATAAATCACTTTGGCTCAGGTTGACTTTAGGCGGACTGTGCGCCTAAAGGGTGGCTAGACTTTTTTTTTACTGAGTCACTTTTTCAAAAAGGTCTTTTCAAAGAAAGGAACTTTAGCCATGTAACCAAACAGAGTGTTCCATGACATGATGCAGGGAATCCTCTCTTCTTGCCTGACTGCCCGCCAAATTGCGCAGATTTACTCGTCTGATTGGCCCTTATTCTTTCTGCTTACTTTTTTTGGTCGGCCGTACCGATACTTGCTTGCCGGGCTATACCATCACCGACCCCTTTCCGTCGAGCTAGTCTTGCTGAACTGCTAATAAACGAATCCGTTCTCAATGCGCTAACCGATACCACAGTTTACCTTACTGCTTGCTGATCGGAAACTGCTCTTTTTGGTGGCTTTAGGGAAAGGGAAAGGCAAGATTAGGGGCTCTCCGGGCACAAATTACGATTTGAGGTCTAATGTCCCAAGGTTACACAAATCGATCAAACTCATTTGTTTTCTCTGTTGAGAAAGAGGTTTTGACTCTCCTTCCCTATCCCCGAGCCTTAGGCCGGTCTTCAGACAAGATGAAATAAGATCAGATATCTGTACCACCTATCATCGTTCGGTACCAGAAAAGGAGTCGACAAGTCTATGCCAATGCCAAGAGAAAGTCGATATGGCGAACCGTCATGTGAAAACCAAGCAGACATAGTGGTCGTGCACGCGAGGCAGAAGGAATGCCATCCAGCGTTCACTGTTGGCGAAAAAGCTAAGAGTTTAGATCGAATACGGGATCCCCAACCAAACCAAAGAGAGTCTGAAAAGTAAGAAAAATAGTTGAAAGAAAGCTCGCGTCTTCGGCCAACTTCACCTGCCAAAAGGAGTAAGCAAAGAGAGTCCCATCACTGGAAAAGGGAGACTATCAAACAACAAAGAAAGAAGTCTCCAAAAATGCCAGATAGATCAAAGGGAACTGTACGTCAAGCCGTGTAACGGAATAGAAGGAGCACCGTCCGTACCGTCAATGGAGTCAACCACCTCGGAATGAGCGGATCTCATTTCGTTAGATGGTTAGGTTTTACACAGAAATCGAGAGTCAGTTGGATCAGTTAGGAATCACCCTTTCGTTATCATTAGACACTTAAGAGAGAGAAAGAAAGCCGGTAAACATTGTAAAAACCCATACAAAAAGGACAGAAAAGTGCAGTGGATTCTTACTTACGCTTGGCAAGCAAAGAGTAAAAAAAAGCCCATAAATCCTTCCTTTAGCTCCTGTTAGCTATAATCGGGAGTGCAGCCCACCAATTGGTGGCTTTGACAAAACCTAGTGGACAATGCCAGCTTAAAGTATCCATTACTCTTTAGCGAAGCCACCAAAAAAAAGTAGATTTTTTTGGTTCCGTTGGTCATTCTGCGAGGAAGGCCAAGAATAAGAGTTAAGCACTTCAGTGCCATCGAAATTAGATCAGCATAGACGATAGGCATGTCAAGATTAGGAAATTATCTTACTGTAGGCCTAGACAAAGAGACTCTTCTTCTCCCTGCCGATTGATCCGAGCTCCCGCTCTCCTCTCCTTATCCAGTCGAGCCTCACTTCTGCTCTCCTCTTTGCGTGCTTTATTCCCTTTCGGCGTTTTTTTTTTAACTCTTAACCTCGCATCGGCTTATTCGCTTTATTTTTATATGATGTCATTCCACCTTACCCGGAAAGTGTGCAGGTTTCCTCATAGCAATCAAAATGGTCGATCAATCAGACCATTTACTTTGCCATTAGGGTAGTAGTCAAGCCATCAACTTTGAGGTTTGGTCCGACATAAAAGAATTTCATCGATGGGTTAAGACATAGACACAACTTGAGCACCGATCCGGCATCAAAGGTTTAAAGATAAAAAGACAAACAAAGTTTTTTTTTTGTAAACAAAGCCCCAGGGCAAACCCAGGGGCAGGAACCATTCCGCGAGTAAAGTAGAGAGCCATCTGATCAGCTCTCACTCGCTCCAAAAGTTCCTCCGGGAAAAAGTTTCTCCATACAACAGCATTAGAAGAAGACCTCCGAAAATTTGCTGTCCAGTCAGCAGCCTGATTACATTCCCTATAGACATGGTGACCTTGTCATTATGAAAGCTTCCCAAGCAGCACCTAATTTCCTCAATAATAGCTCTCGTATCCCAGGTCGGTTCCACGAGCCCATTTATCATGTTGGCTAGAGTTAGCGAATCAGTCTCAAGGTGAACATCAGCATTCTTGTGCCACTCCTTGGCAAACAACTAAGCACTTGGACTACTTCCTTGATATCCAGCAACAACTGTGTGGGGCGTAAGGGGTTGCTGGCCCAAGCTCGAATGGGCTCTTGTTTGAGGAAGAGCTCTTTTGTAAGTTGAAGCAGAATTGAGCAACGTCTAGCAAGTTTACCCAATTCTTCTGGTTGGCACTTACGAAGTGCCTAAGGTATTCTTCAAGTAAGGCATTGAAGCGCTCGGTCTGGCCATCGGTCTGAGGGTGACTACTCGTTGAGAAGTCTAAGAGGGGCAGCCCCTCTTAGACTTCCATAGTAATACGTTATCAAGCGCGTGGCATTTCTTCCAGTTCAAAAGCCGGCACCAGAGGCAGAGACAAGGAAAGCGAGGGTGATAGTCGGTATAGGTCGGACCCCTTCAAAAAGTAAGGAATAGTGGTCCGCTTACTTTGACAGAGTCATAGAGGCTTTCACCGAACCAGAGTGGTTCGATCCGAAACCAAAGAACAAAACGGCTGTCAAACATCAGAGCAAGAGCCCTTTCTCTGAGTTGTGTCTATGCTTCCTTTCTGCGACCCCATTTTGCTGTGAGCTATATTGGCAGGAGAACTGATGATCAATTCCATGAGTGGCTGTAAACTGAGAGAAAGCTGATGAGACATATTCTCCCCCTGAATCTGAGCGCAAAACTGGAATCCGATGACAAAAGAAGAAATTCTCAACCTTAGTTTAAAAAAGCTGAAAGCACTTAAGTACCTCTGATTGGTTATTAATCAAATTTTTTTTTTTCACTATATACATCATCCATAAACGAGACATAGTAGCGATAACCAGAGAGAGAAGGCACAGGCGATGGGCCCCATACATCAGAATGCACAAACAAGGGCTAATTGAATTGAAACAATCTTATGATTGGAATTAGTAGGCGTTGCCCGTGTTTGGCCAGCTGGCAGCTAAACCAAGAAGAGAATGAAGAAGACGCAGACGCAGGAAGCAATTGAAGGCGTTCGAGTTTCTTCAATGTAGTCGAAGACACATGACCAAGCCTTCTACTTTTATGCTATAGAATTTGATTACTACCACTACTACAACTATAGTAGTACTATCTATCTGAGCATCAGTAGATGTTATAGCCAATGAAAAAAAGTATCCCATGCCTTCTGCCTCTACCAATCACTTCTTTGGTCTGGAGGTCTTTCACCATACACGAATCCGCTTTCAATTTGACTGAACACTGCTTGCTTATCATCACATAGTTGCCCAACTTATATGAGATTCTTTGTTACTTTAGGAACATATAAGACATCAGACAGAACTATTGTGCCAGCACATGCATTTTGAATAGCTACTGTACCCTCTGAATTGACAATGGAGAGTTGTCACTCGTATACAAAAAACTCATACCTTAGTATGGAGCAAATGAAACAAAGGCATTGGGATCCCCTGTTATTTGGTTACTTGCTGCTGTATCATAGTACCTTTTTTTTTCTTTAGCAGACATTTTAGTTTTAAGAGGCAGATTAGGGACCGGTAAAAGCAGGATTCAATCTAAATGAACAATGTTGAGCTGTATGTCCTTGCTTAAAAAAAAATTTACAGGTAGGTCATACCTCTTCCCATGGGAGTAGTTGATGAAGTAGAAGACCATAACCATACCATGTGTTACCAAGATTTTCTTTTAGAGGCCGGGGCGAGCCTGCGAATGAGAATTCGACTTTAAGCTGCTTGCAGCTCGCTTCGGACCGATCTGTGCCTTGATCTCAGGCCATGAATCAAAGATTCCTCCTGGCGAGCAGGGCCGTGCCGTGAACGTGAAGGAAACGGCAAAACGAGGTTGCTTGCTCTCAGTCTCAGCCTCCTTATCAGAACAGAACGTTCCTTCCGCAACGCAAGGCCGATATGTTTCGTAGCAGCCAAGGATTAGTTGATCTATTAGGTTCTTCGATTTTCTTTGTTCGGAGAAGAAAGACGATCCAAACAAAAAAACATCTTTGATTACGAGGAAAAGGAAAATCTCAAATAGACCAAGATCCATTTTCGGGTCATTTCTTGGTGAACATAATCTGCCATAATCTCTTCGATCCCTATTTTATGTGCCAGAATACAGAGAGATTTTGTAGGGAAGTAGTCAACTTATTTTTTTGAATAAAGGGGGTGGGAAAGCTGCAGTAATTCTTTGGAAAAGCCCAGTTCTCTTTGTCTTCGAGCTTTCATTCCTCAATCCACTCTTTCGTTCTTTCATATACCTCCCCACCAATAGATAGAGACAAATGGGAATAACCGAACCACGTCTACAAAATGCCAGTACCATGCAGCTGCTTCAAAGCCAACGTGATGCTCCTTGGTCAGATGACCAAGATATTGGCGAATACCACATATGATCAAGAAAAGAGTACCTATAATCACATGAAAACCATGAAAGCCAGTTGCTGAGAAAAAGGTAGAACCATAAATACTATCCGAAATAGTGGAGGGTGCTTGGTAATATTCCATTCCTTGAAAGCCAGTGGATACTAGAGCCAGTGAAACGGTAGCTACTAAAGCGTAAACTGCTCGTTTTTCCTTCCCCGCGAGTATAGCATGATGAGCCCAAGTTACGGCAGCTCCGGATGAAGGGAGAATAGGGGTATTAAGAAAAGGGATTTCCCGAGGATCTAAAACCCCAATCCCTTTTGGGGGCCAAATACCTCCGATCTCTACCGTAGGTGCCAAAGAAGAATGAGAAGAAGCCCAAAAAAAAGCAAAAAGGAACATAACCTCCGATACTATGAACAGAATAGAACCATATCGAGGTCCTAATTGTACAGCTTTTGTATGATGTCCTTCCAACGTGGATTCACGTAGAACATCGCGCCACCATACGAACATGGTATATAGGATTAATATTAGGCCCAAACTGAGAAGTGTTGCACCCCCTTGAAATGGGTGCATGTACATCACACCTCCTACGGTGGTTGCCAAAGCTCCGAGTGAACCCGAAATAGGCCATGGACTTGGATCTACCAAATGATAAGAATGCCTCTGAGATTCAATCATAAACCACTTTGCCCCGGTTGTATGTAAACCCCCTTCACCCCCACCCCCTAAAGTGGTAAAGAAGGGGGCTCTTTTTGGTCTCATTTCTTTCTATCTGACAGGACAAACAAATAGGAAGGGATGGTTCTTTCATTGCATTGATAGAAGTGATACTATCAAAAGATCTCTCTATTACTTTAATTTTAGAATAGAATCGTTGGTTTGACCCACGAACTACGTGGGAAAATAAATAGACCTATATTAATCATTGGTTTGCATTTCCTCACTGAAAGCCACGCTCCCTACCCAATGACTAACCCGCTCCTGGGAATCCGGGTCCTATTGTATGTAGAAAGTTCAAGGCCTCGTGGAAGTGAGGACTTGCAAAACCATGTAAGGAGAGATCCCGCAAAACGCCCACCAAATGATCTAGATCGTTGATATGTTCTGGCCCAATGACTTCTGCGGTAAAGTCTGGGTATGTCCAGTTCGGTGGGAGGGGGAAGTTGTGCGTTTCCAGAAGTCCCTGGAAAATGCTATTAATACCTGTTCGAACCGCAGTTACGGTAGGCTCATATAAGGGGTTGTTCTGCCCTTGTGGGACAGGGGCAGGGGGTTGATTAATGCTATGGGAAAGACTTTCTACTATTTGCATTAGGGAACTCACGCGCCGGGGAAGGTCCATACTATGACATTTTTTTACTTTACTGCTCTGCTCTCTTCGAGAGACTTTTGTCGGAAATCGCCGGTGGTTTTTCCACGAGGAAACGCATGGGATGGGATGATTTTCGATAGGAGCTGAACACCAAAAAAGATCTCGATGAGGACACAGAAAATCGAAAGTCCAATATAGATAAGATATACAACGAATCCCCGACGAACCCATTCTTCCCAAGCAAATCATGATTTTTTCTTACTTCTTCTACGATGATTCAGCTCCTGAACCTGCCTGCAAGCTTCTACGCTGAAAAGACAGGTCAACGCTAAAGTCTAAGCCGAAGACGACAAAACCACTTCCGAAGGAAAAACCACAATTTCATTTACCTACGATAAAAAGAGAGATGAGATCCACAGAAAGGAGAGGAGAGTGCACACTCACAGGCGACGAACTATCCTATCAAATAGAGTTGAGTCGACCTTACGCTCTACGCTGCCTTGATCTACCCTTCGCGTAAAGGCCTCCCCAAGGTTGTTCTGCTCCACAAAAGAATGGATTAAGGCTCAGAAAGGGAGGAGTTGCCGCTCTGAACTCTGGGTTAAATGCTTTCCCGTGTGACTGTGCTTTCTGCGATATAGCTCCTAGGATTTCCTAGAGGAGGTATTGGTAGCTCCTTTTGTAAGTGGATTCTTAGCTCGAAAAGGAGTTCAGGAGAGGAGGAATGCGCTGTTCTAGCTCAAGGCGATCCGGAGAAGCAAAATCGGAATCTGAATTCGAATTTTGGACCATGCCTCAGACCGGAATACAGAGCATAGTCACTTACTGCATGAGCACCTTGTTGGAGAAGATGCAGATCCTGAGCTACTAAGCTCAACGGATCCTTCCCACACATTGTCAACATCAACCTAGGTTTGCTTGAACTTAGGGGCAGAGAAAACTTGCCCGCCCTATAAGAGAAGAAAGGTGCAGCGGGCGATCATTCGTATTGGTGACTCTTAGCTTCTTCCTCTTAGTCCGAATTCAGATTGAAAAAACCCTTGCCTTGAAAACCTCTCTATTAGTCAGTCAAACGAGATCGCCTTCTCTTGAACTTGAAAAAGTGATTTTATATATACTGTTAAGTTGGAAGAGTGATCGGATTATTCCTTTATGGTACTAGCGTGGTTATTCACTTTATTAACATTCACTCAATAAAAATAGAAAGGCAGCGGAAATGGTTACGACCGAGGTCTGCTTTTCTTTATCTTTCTATTCAGAAGAACATTGACTTGAGTGCGCTGCTTTCTTCGGAAAAGTAAAGTAAAAGAGGGTGGACGAACGAAGTCACGTTAGGTCGAGTAAGTTAAGGAGACCGGATCGCTTGCCTTCTTTGACCGTCTGACAGACAGACATATAGCTCCTCTTTTTTTTTATCGAGATTGGCTTGAACTCGAACTAATAGTATTAGAACTGAATGAGCTAAACAGTCTAAACGAGTAATACTGCCTATACCAGAAATAGTCCCAATGCTAGCTACTTCTATCTCGTGAGAGCCAGTTGGAATTCTCTTTGCTGTCGGTTTCCTTGCTTTTCCTCCCCTGGTGTTTAAGTTGGAGTGTCCGTTAGAGAGCCCTCTTTTTAAAACGAGTAGTAAGCCTATCCAATTGAGTATTTTTTTCTCTTGGATGGTGAGGTCCGAACCGTTGAGCTAAGTATTGAGTTCCCTCTAGCCAGTGAGAAAGCCCGTTAGATATTAGAGATGTATAGACTATAGACAATTAGAAAACTTAAGATAATTGCTTTTTAAAGTCCCTGTCTCTATAGTAACAAAGATAGTAACAAAGTCCCTCGTCTTGTCATACGAGTCCCTCCCTTCCCTTCTTCCATTAGGGAAGCTGGTTCGCGAGAAAAAGACAAGTTTTCAAGCGCAGAGATAGTAGGTTTTAGGTCAGTCAAGCAAAGAGGCAAGTTCCCCAGGTAAAACTGGACATCAGTCAGTCGTCCCAGTGCCGTAGAGCCATTTTAAGCAAGCCAGTTATAAATAGAAATTCTAAATGGAGTCAAGCAAGGGCGGGAATGAGAGTATATAAAAAGCCAAAGAGGGGAAGCAGGATGCACTTTTTCAAATGAGAATGGACAAACAGGTAAGATATTGAATTTGTAAATATCTCAGACTCTAAAGAGTCAGTAGCAGTAGTGACATTTCATTTCCAGCATCCGTATTTTCTGCAGTACCCCTTTTAGTTCGCAATCCATCATCCAGTGAGAAAGCAATGGAAAGAGAAAGAGCCTTTTTTAAATCCATCCAATCCAATGTAATTGGTAAGCTAACCCATGGAGTATAAGTGCTATCGGAGAGATCTACTTAAAGTTACTTGACTAACAAGGAAAGCAACTCCGTTCCTTAATTTATTAAAAGGAATGGGGAATATAGTAAAAAGCAGTATGAAATTATTGATAAATATATATATATTTATTTATAATACCAGTCTCTTACCATCCTGTGAAGAAAAAGCTTTAAAGATTTATTTCAGATCTTATCAGCTTAGGAAAGTTCCTGTTATTCGTGTCCTGAAATTAAATACTCCTTTTCCAGTTAAGCATATTCATAAACCCTTGCTGTCGGTCCAGTTCCAGTATAAATAGTAGCAGCCTTCATATCAGTATCTGTTATTGCGGTAGCAGTCCTACCAAGGATAGCTGGTTCTCGAGTTCTAGGGCAAGCAAATAGGCTCTAATGTTCTATGTTCTAAAAAGCAAACAAGTTCTCAGGCTAGGGATAAACAGAAAGCTTTGGCAAGTAGTCCCTTTTTTCCTTTCCAAAGGAAAATGCAATTCATCCAGCAAGGGCAGGCTAAGGCTACTAATATAGGTAGGGCTTACTATATAAGAAATTTCTTGCTGTCCTGGGAGGGAGATCGATATTCCCTTGTAACGCAGTTAGATTTCCATCCCCTTATTTTGAGAAAAAGCCCACCTAGTTGGAGTGCCTTCTAGTTGACGTGCTAGTGTAATTCTAGTGGTAAGCTCATCCAATTCTATTCCTTTTGTAAGCTCTTTTGTAATCCCCTTTGTATATAAGCCCTGCTGCTCTAAGATAATAACTTCTTGCTGGGAGTTCTATTGTTGGATGAGGCATGCGAACTTAGCCATTGGAAGTCTTTTCTTTCGCTCTGTAAGTGTTTTTGGCTACCACCTTTCCATCAGTTTTTTTTATTTCCCTTTTTATAATCTCTTCGCCCTCTAAGTGCTTCTGCCTTGGATCGAGTTGCAGTGTTGCTTTCTTCCCCAATAGCATATGTTTTCTCTTCGGGCAAGCTAGCAATCTTTTTCAGCAATAAAGGAATTTCAGAGCTAGCAGCTGACTATCAATCAGTTTCTCTTATGGCCGAAGTGTATTTCCTGTAGCATATTTACTTTATATAGAAGTTTTTCCATCTCCTGAAAGCAATGCACTCATCACATAGTAAGCAGCAAGTGAAGTGAGAGCTATACGGGCTGTACCAAAAAAAAGCATGAGTCTTGAATGAAAATGGGCAAGTGCTTTTTTTTATTTACCAAGGCAGGAAGAAAACATTTCCCCAGGTAGGAAGGAGTCTTGAAAGCTAGAGATATCTGGTTCTAGGTCAAAAGAGGGCTCTAAGCCAAACGCATACAGTTCCTTTCCCGGAGGTTTCCTTCCAGCAGCAAGTGCTTTTCTCTCTACTAGCTAATGGGAGTTGTAGGCTATCCTGCCTAGTGCATTGCATTTCCAGTCTAGCCAGCAGTATCTTTTCTTTTAAGAAAAAAGCAAGCACAAGAGGTTGAGAACGACCTAGAGGCAATAGATGGATCCCCTTCTTTCCCTACAGCAAGTTCCATGCCATCTCCTTGTGAGCCAATTGCATAAAAAATCCCTTGCAGCCCTTGGGAATTGCCCAGTCATGCAAGCGATTGAATAGGGTTCAAACGAGCCAGTTTCAGTTGCAGTCTTTCTCCCTTGGATTGCTTCTGCCTTCCCCGTATAATATATCTTTCTTTCCTTGGGGGGGCCTGGTTTTGAAATCAATGCTTTGTCCCGCTATTGCCTTACCTTCTTAAGGCGGCCTTCCTAATCTAATTGCTTTATAATCTCTATTAAGGCGAGTTTCCTTATTTCCAGTTAAGCATATCCCGAGGTAACCTTCCTTGCAGTCGTCTTCCTTAAGGCCTTCCAACCAGAGCCTGTTGTTGGAGTGAGAGTTCCCGGTGAAAATGTCTAGTCTCAGTGCCCGATCGTAGCAGTTCCTTTTATTGGCCTTCCCCTCTTGATCCAAGCCGAGAGAATAGGTGTATTCGATTGAATGGGGTCCATGCTAGTGCCCGTCTATGTCGGTGTCCCGGCCAGTTCCGGGTATGCTTAACACAAGGGCAAGCGAAGGGATGTTCCAAGGTATAATTCTTCCTCATCTGACTAGAAAACAGTTTCTTATGCTGACTATCAAGCAGTTTTATTTTTCCAGACAGGAAGGCTTATTGAAAATGGGCATATCGGTCCATCAGTTGAAAGCTTTAAGGCAGTGGTTATAGATTACAGGTGAATAAATGAATCTCTTATTTCTTTTCTGACTTCCCCAAGGGGTTATCTCATTCCTTTTGTTAATGGGTCACTGTTGAAGTCAAGATATTCGGTTTGAATAACTGGCTTAGGTGGTGCCTTTCCTTTACAGTAGTCTCTTCAAAAGAAGTTCTTTTTCAAGCAGTTTCAAGTTTCAAGTCAGTAAAAGGCGTCAAGCAAGCAAGTGAGATTCCCATTTCCGGGGGTAATTGATAGTATCAGTCCCTGGCTCAATGGAACCAGCTTCGCCCCTGTCAGCCTCGTTTCTCGTCTCAGTCCCAGGGGAGTTATGTTCCAAGCAGTTCCCTTTCTTTTCTCGAGGCAGGAGGGTTTGACGACAAATCTTGACCGGAGGGATGCATGAAATACGAATCTTTCTGATCCTTTCCGTGTTCGGAAGCATTAGCTGCTAGGCCCAGGAAGGCTTCTTCAGTCAGGTGGGGCAGATCGAGTCATCCCTAAATTGTGAAAGTCTTCGGATCGAATGTAGGGCTTGAGTCAACTACAATATTTCATGCCCATCCCACTCCGGAAGTTAGGGGATCGGAGCGAACAACACGTCGAATCTCTGGTCCCGGGTCATGATAGGCAGGAGGAGATCTTCTCTCTCTCTAGTTCCGATTCGATCGAATGAAAAAAAAGCCTAAAAACAAAAGCAGGGAGTCAAGAAAAGTGCTTCTAGGCCCTCCGAACTCTTAGCTGCTACTGATCCTATAAATCCAACCTCTCCGATCGAGTCGAGACCAGCAAGCAGCAAGCGGGGGAGAGTCGACGTGTTGCCGTAGCGCGCGTACTCTTTTCGAGCGTCGTTACGTAAGAGGCGGAATTCTGCTTCCAATTTTGTACAACAATCCGACCAAGAAAAAGAAAGGGCTTTTTCCTTGAGATCCACGTACAAATCATTGGCGACATCTCTCAAAGTTGCAGGAAAGAATCTGACCGCCTGATCAATCCGTCCTGCTGTCCATTGAGTCTCGCAAATATTTGCATGTCTAACGCGCTGAAAGTAGGAAATTAGTTGCGGACATACAGATCGCGCCCCTGTGGGTTGGGCCAACGTATTCACAGGGAGGTTTGCAGATTGAGCCAACGTAGTCGCAGAAAGGTTGTCAGGTCCTGGTCACAAGGTTGATCGAAGAAGGTCCTCGCTTCCTCGGAGGAGTTGTTATTCGGGGACGAAACTGCGGACTGCTTAGAAAGTGCCTCACAAGAGGGGTACCGAACATCTGAATTCTTCCAAGGGTGAGAAGCTTAGCAGCATCGCCTTTACATTTTGATTTCGCATTGAAGAGGTGCTATGGCGGAGCAGAATAGTGTTAAAACAACTATGGAAAAGTAAGTGCAGCAAGCTTGCTGACAAGCCTTGCTGACGGCAAGATCTACACACGAAATACAGAAGAAGGGTTAGGAACAATGAACCAAGAATTGCTTACAATAGAAGAGAAGGGCTATTTACAACATTTGTCAGCTGCAAGGTTTAGAGAAAGACCCCTACCCTTCTCGAAGCCATAGGGAAGGAAGTTTTGGACTTGAAAGCGACCAAAACAGCAAGCAAATGGGCTTTTTAAATAGGCCTAAACCCGTGGGCAACAGTCAAGTCTGAATTGGGTTTTTACAAAGGAAGGCCTCAAGCCAACTCATTTGAAAGAAAGAAAAAAAATGGGTTATAACAAACTGAAGCTTAAATAAAAAAGGACCTTATCAATCCTGTTCTAAACTCACTTCAGCTACAGCATTTCAGAGATCCATAGGAGTTCTTTGTCTGGGCCAATTTCGTCCATGGCGAATTAGAAAGGCTGATCTATTACTTATTATATCTTTTTAAGGCGGGTTTACCTCTTACCCGTTGACTATGACGGAAGGACCAACTAACTCTCCTACGTATACTTCCCGAGGGGAGGGACTATCCAAGCAAAACTATCAAACAGAAGTGAGGCAGAACGTCTAGCCGCAAAGTATGCTTTGACGGAATTGGCACCGGACTTTGTCCACTAAGGATGATACTCCGAGTTCTCATTCTGAGTTTCCCACGAATCCACAATTGAAGATATGAAGGAATGGGCCGAGTTGTTGGACGAAGATAAGAAAACAACCCCTTACCATAGTAGGGCTATGTTCACTGGAACTATACGGTTCAAAAAGTAGTATTTAGAAATCTTCGACTGGGCCGGATGGACGTAATAGACGCGATTTCGTAACAGAAGGCCGCCGAATCTGACATTCGAATGATTTGGAACAATCCGGATGAGTTTGATTAGATGACGTTAGTCTGGATCGTTCGGAGCAAGCAGTAAGTCCCTCCTTCCAACAAGACTACCTTATTGGAATTTTAGTCTGGTGACCTTGTGTATGAATCGAGGGAAGGGCGGCTACTAAACGTTAAAGCCGCCGGCTCCCTCCTTCTTTGCTTTTTTTGGAGAGGAAAAGAGCATCGCAGCCGGCCCGCCCCCTCTTTCGAAGCAATCCTTGGAAAAGAACAAGAGGACATCAGAGAATAAGGTGCAGAAAGCAGATGGAGCACTTCCCCATGGCTCAAGGAGGACAGTGATATTAATAGAAGGACATGGCACAACAAAGTGAAGACAGTTGAAAAGGAGTTGGTTTTCCGCAAGAAGATACGAAGGCTTTGGATTTAATAGAAACTCTTCTTGACTACATAGCGAAATTGCTACCCAGGAGTAAGGACTTGCAGGACTCTTTCGCTGAAAGCTGCTCGTTACCAGCAGATCAAGAAGGCCACAGAGAGAAGAACAAGAAAGAACCGCAAGCAGGGCAGAATGCTGTGGGAGTGACAAGTAAGCCACAAACACTTTTCTGTCATGTATGCTATTCAAAAGAAACCGAGGCAAAAAAGAAGAAAAATGGTTCAAAACACCCAGCAGCAAGAACTCCTTCTAAAAGCCACCATTAGTGTGTAAGAACTCCCTGAATGCTGTCCACTCAAAACACAGTTTTCTTTTATTACAATTTTGAACAGTATAACGAGCTACAAGAACGCTCAATTTGATTCTTGCAGCGGAACTTTTCTCTTCCATCTTTTCTAAAACAAACGGAAAAAGATCGCAACAAAGACAGACTTCAACAAACCACCTAAATGGGCCAATTACACTGATCTACGCATAAACTAAATAACATGCAAGCAAGAGAGAAGGCAAAAAAAAAAGAATGAGCTTACCCGGTTGAATGGCAAGTGCAAGTAAGGAGAGCAGTCCAACTCAGTGGTTGATCTTCTAAGTGAAGACCTAAAGGCATAGGCTGAGGCTACGGACACAGAGACAGAGGCAGCATCCTACGCTAGCATTACAGCCACTCAGGTTATTCGTTTCATAAAGCAGCATATCATCTGTCGGTTGAGGGTACCAGATAATTACCGACAATGGCTCAAATTTAGTGAATAGGAAGGTTAGAGACTTCACTACGAAATTTTTTTTTAACCATAAAAAAGTCCGCCGCAACTCATCCTCAGACAAATGGAGCAGTAGAAGCAGCTAACTTCACTCTGATTATCATTCTCGAAAAAATGACGAAGACCCATCGTGATTGGCATGAAATGTTGCCCTTCGCTCTATGGGCATATCGTACTTCCATTCGTACACCCACAGGAGCAAGACCCTTCCCTTTGTTCAGAACAGAAGCCATTTTGCCTGTTGAGTTGGAGATTACCCCACAGCGTCTTCTGTTAGAAGATTAATGTTGTGAGGAAAAAAAGAATGACAACAGGCTAGCACAATTGGATTTGCTGGATGAGAAGAGGAAACGGGCATTGAATCATTCACAGAGTTACCAGCGCCGGATCACGAGGGCTTATGCGAAGAAAGTGAAAGTCCGAGTATTCAGTCCAGGAGAGTTTGGTATGAAAAGTTAGAGACGCCATTCGAATGCACGCCACTGACTCGAAGTTTGCGAGGAACTATGAAGGGCCTTTTTTTGTGGTGACCGAGGCGTTTACCAATGGTGTATACAAACTCCGAACCTTCGATGGGCAACCCCTTCCGGGCATTGTAAATGGCGATTGGTTAAAGAAGTTCTATCAATAAGAAGAATACCCCGTTTTCGAAATCTCTCGAGTGTTGTTGTGTTTTTCGAGTCTTTCTTCTTTGTGTAGCCTTAGTATAATTTATGAATGCTATGCTCTGTTCGAATGTTCTTATAGCTGAAGACTGAAATCCTGAGCTTGTAGCCGAGACAGGGGACCAAAACTTTATGTCTGAAAAACAGGGCCTCTCCCTCTTCTGTGCGGGCCTCTTTACCGCTTGAGCTTCTAACTGATCTTGTTGGTGCTTTATGTATGGCTAAGGTTAAGGCTCTATGTGAAATTCCATCATGGTTTGAGAGAAGGGTAAGATTGTCTATACTAAATATAGAGAATCCAAATCACTCACTTTCCACCTAGCAAGAGAAGGCAAGGAAAATGAAGATAGACTGGCGATAACTAAAAATATTCTACTCGCAAAGCAACCCGAGATCAAGAGCCCGCCTAGAAAGCACTTTTGAGACCTAGAGTACTGGAAAAAAACCGTAGATCGAAAGGGCCTGGACTCTCGTTAACTTTTAGGTAGGGGATAGATAATAGAGCTAGGGACAGGGCTTTAGTGAGTGGACCGATCTGCGCCCTACTCTCCAATTCCTAAAGGGACCTTCTTAAGGAAGTGAAAGCGCCTGCGCATCTTTTCATTTAGTTAACCCTCTCCGACGTCAAATTATGCTATTTTCACTCTAGGTAAGTCAAGTCCATCTCGTTTTTGATAGAAATGAGCAGGAACAAGCTGAAGCTAATGAGAATAAGAAATTAGGATATATATTATTCTCATTCCAAAGAGTCCATCAGTTAGTCTCTTTTGCCGATAGATAGAAGTTCCGGGATGGGATATTGATTGGAATAGAGGATTTCATCCGCCTATAAGTCAATCATTCTCTTGCATGCAAATACTTAAGAACCTAGTGGATTTAGATAAGAAAGAAGGTCAAATAAAAGCAGAATTGATACCTGCTTGAGAACCCGCTACTAAACTAATGTGTCCTCTGCTTCTGGCTTTGGTAAATCACAACAGGCTAATCTGTAACATTCAGCTTAAGAATTAGGAAAACCAGCAATCCCATAGTTACTCTATGTTGGTGCCACGGATTCCACCCCTACTAGCTACCATCTATATTATAATGACTACGCCTCTACTATCCCAACAGTACTAGCTATATAATCATAGCTCGATGAGAATTTCCCATAACAGTAGATATGAGATTTGCGCACGGGACACAGAGGACTGCTTTCTTTGGTATTCAATTGACTGGGCAGATCCTTCTCGGTTAGATAGAATGAATAAAGATGCGCATTAGCCCAATCGAATTCTGATCTGAAGTTGAAGTGAATAAAAAAATTTGATGATGCATGGTCGACCGACCCTGAATGGAATGCAGCACTTCTTAGTGGCGATGATGATGTAGCAGAGATCCCTGTGTTTGGAGAACACCACAATGCAGCAGCTGAATATTCTTGGAAAAGATCTTTCCAGTATAACATAGCAGCATACTCAACTGACTGTAAATGAAAACTAAAGGATGAAACTTTCTGTAAATCAGAACAAAGAGACTTACTTTTTTAGTGGACAGTTTCTGATGCCACAGAAAAAAGGTAGCCAGCAAGGGCACTTTAGCCTTAGGAGGACAATACCAACAATTTCTCTGAGCTGCTGCTGGGTAAATCATCTTGTCTGTGCTGCATACAACCTAGTGCTCTGCTCCTCCATTATAAGATAACGTTAAAGATTAGTAAGGGCCACTTTCTTCTGTCTATATTGAAGTATAAAAGGGAAGTTTTACCAGAATAATTCAAAGCTGTGAGGAAGGTTAAGGCAAAATGGAAGATAGAAGATATACGAAGAAGACTAGAAAGATTATACTTTGAACCTTTCTATGTATATTAAGTACATCTAGTCTAGCATATGGGGAAGATAAGTCGGAGTGAAATGAAATGGTTAGAAGGAAACGGCAGAAAGGGAAGAGTAGCTGCTCCGTGCAAGATCCTTCCGGATCGAGACCATGGTTTTTCTTTCATTTAGAAGAAGAATCCTTAGGCTGAAAAGTAAAAATTAAGTATAAAGCCCTTTGACTACTAATTCTATGCTATGGAAAGCAACAAGAACAAGGAACTTATCTTCTTTAAATGATTTCCCATAACCAATCTTGCCTGCTGCTGCGGTAAAGGCTTTTCTTGCTTCTGAGTAGATCATAGATTCCGTTGTGAACCCTAACTATGCTCTCGGAGTGGTAACTGATAGATAGAATTTCTTTTTAAGCCTGAGGAGTGGCTCGCATAAAGCAAGGATTTATGACCTCTCGTGTATTTCCAATGAAAAATAAATATATATATATAATTATTTCTTTTTTTTTAATAAAGTAGATTTGTAATAATAAAAATAGATCTCGTCCACTGAAAGTGCAGCAAACCTATTCTCTTATATTACTTACCACCTGTATCTCGAGAAACGAAAACAAAAAATGACAATCCATTCTATAGTTTGTACTAAATTACTTAGTACGAACGCACATCTCGGCCGTCGGGTAGCTGCTCACCATTTCAAAGTCTATATCTGTGGTTCCAGAAATGGAATTGCTATTCTCGATTCAGACAAGACACTGATTTGTTTACGAAACGCTTTTCATTTTATAGGATCTCCCATTCGTCAAAAAGGCCGTTCCTTCTTTTTAAAGACCAATCCTTTATTTATATATGATATAATGGAAGAAATGGCGAGCTGTATCAATGATTCTCAATGGAGGATCGGGGCTTTTTTGACCAATTCTTGTTCAAGTCCGAAAAAAATCCGTTCGAGAAAGAAGAAGATCAATTTAGGGTCGAACCAACAACCTGATTGTGTCGTTATTCTGGATGCAGATAGAAAGTCTTCGGTCATACTGGAAGCTGATCGATCACAAATACCTATAGCATCCTTAGTTGATTCTACGATCCCATTGGGATCCTATAAAAGAATCACTTATCCCATTCCAGCGAATGATCCTATACAGTTCGTATATCTATTTCGTCATTCGATCACGAAAACTGTGATTCTTGAACGGGGAAGAATCGTTGCGATGAAAGAGAAGAAAGAAAACCGTGTGGTTTATTCAAGCATAGGAAGCTCTCAAAATGAGGTCGTCATCCCAAGGTTGGGGCCAGAAGAGTAGCCCCTTCCATATTAAATATCACATATCCCTTTTTATCAGCCGAACAGATCAGACCATTACCCTTTATTCCTGGCTCAGGCTAGTTTGCTGCTCAAGGAAACTCGAGATGATTTTCGGAACCTCTTTTTCTCCCTCAGATGACAAGAAGGAGGATGATTGGCTTCGCAACTCTTCCTTTCCTTTGGATGATTGGCTACGCAACTGTCCCTTCTTTCACCTGATTCAGGTCTTTCAATACCCGAAACAGCAAATGCGGAAGCGCAGCCAAGTACTGAAATAGGAGTTGGTTCACTTGCCCTTGATTGAGCCGATCAGTCCTTGTTGACCTTTTGAGGTGAAGGGGGAAGACCCATAGCGCTTTCTTCAGTACTCGTGGGAGAAAGGGCTCCCTTAGGGAAGAAGGGTTCTCGCTTTGGGGGTAGAACTCTCAGCGGGATATAAAATAGGGTTTCCAGCAGTGCTCTAGAGAAGAGGGGTTCCCTGCCTTAGGGAAAGAAGGGTTGCGGGCTAACAAAGACAGTGAGGCTTCGCTAACTATCGAACCTACAGGCCCCTAACTCGCTACGTCCTCGAGGAGTAGTCCGTCCTCCTTTGACGAGGTGCACTCCCTACGTCCTTTCGATCTCCGCTTCTTGCTTCCATAGGCCCCTATTGACTAACGAATAGAAGTTCGTCTTGCTTTCCCTGATCGAATAAACATAGTATTTGCTCCTCCTTTTTAGTTGATATGGGACCCTGAACTTCTCCCGATGGACGGCACTTCGGGAGCCCTCATTCATTGTGGATGCTAGGAGGTGTGAACGGTTGAAAAAGCCGACCTGTGTACACAGCCTGAACCAGAACTCGATCCTTGGATTTATGATCTGACACTATAGGCATGCTCACCATACTTTCCAGAGCGTGTGAGGAAGATGAAGGAAGTAATGCTAGGCGTGCAGACGACGACTACTCACTTCTCTTGTGAAGTCTTGAATTCTGATCAGACTGAAGAAGATAGGGCATGAACTATTCGATCAATTAGGCAAGTTCCCGAGCTCGCCCTACCCTAAGAAAGAAGAATGTGAGGACGGAACCGAGACATAGTCTTTTGAAGCCTGGCACCACGGTTGAAGGTTGACATCACGGTGAACAGCAAATTAGCATTGTGTCCACTCCACTTGATTCAGTTCAACTGAAAAACCTTTACGGGTACATAGAAAACGGAAAGCAAGATTTTTCAGGCAGAGCGAGGGTCCCTATTCTCTTCTCTCTTCATTTCAAACCGCTTTACCCAAGTCAATCTGATATTGGCGCTTAGATGGGAAGAACCAGATGATGGAAACCATCTTTCGCTAGCAAGCAGACGAATGGCTCGGCAATGAACGGGCTTGAGTTGACTCGATGAGATACTGCACTGAGCTAGCGATCTTTCGTAAACCGAAAGAAAGACGAGCGGACAACCGCCCTTTTCGTCATAAGGGGAATCAACTGATTCAGAAACAGATAAGTCATAGGAGCTAATGATGAGAGCAGACCGAAAGAAAGAAAGACGAACACAGAGCTCAGAAGCTCACTTCCCAGCCGGTTAGGTCAAGGGAAAGCGCATCCAGAAACCAATAACTAATAGACGTCGACTCACGCCGCGATCGGGTCGAAGGAAAGAACAGTGGTCAGCGGAGGAACCTTATGCCACTGCATCCTGGCAAAGATAGGGCTGTTTCAGAGATCGAGGCTATGAAACGGCCGAGAACGGATCAGGTAGTTGTTTGGTTCCTATCTACCGCTGATGAAGCGAGAATGAATGAGTACCTCCTACCGCTTCGGGCCCCATTGTCCAAAACAGTATCGTCAAGTTCAGTCCTTTGTTGGTACTGACGGACAGGTTGCTTGACTACCTGAACCGTTACTATTCATTCCACCACCACAGTCATAACCGAACAGCCAAGCCACCTCCGCTTGAATTTACCGACCAGACAAATAGGGGAGTGAGGAGTCTAAGTTTTTCGAATAAGCGAAATGCGTGGCCCGACTCACGTACCGCAGCCCCATAAGGGCGTAAGAGAAAGCATGGGAACGTAAGAGCTTGAAACGATAGAGGTATCTTATGAATATATCCCCCCAAGAAATGGGATTTATGTTTGAATTCGCCTGGCGGTGCATCGGGCCCCCTGCCCCTTGCTCGTAGTCCGGGAAAAAACGGATTATCATTCTCGAAATTAGAAGAGCGCATCCCGGAACTAGCCTCTTTTTCAGGATCCAAACCGTGGGAGGAGAAAGTGACCGGATGGGAGAGAAAACCTTCCCACCAATGAACGTGCTTTCGACAGATCCCGTCTCTTGGAGAGAAAGGATTTCAGATTGGATCACCAACTTCCTTTAGAGCCGGGCGATCAAAGATACTATGCGAGTCGATCTCCTTCCAGAGCTTCAAGCTGCTCGAGCCGTAATTTCACTCTTTGACCATCCATCGCTTAGCTGATTATGTATCGCCACCCGTAATGAAGGTAGTTCGACTTCCAGTGGGAGTACTGCTTCTCCTCCGAACACCAATGAGTATGGGGTCATTTGCTTGGGTGTTCGGTATGTGGTTCTATATGCCCACAGCGCTTCGAAGATCCTTTCGTACCAATCTCTTTTGTTTCTGGTCACTATCTTCTTCAGCAATTTGCACAAGGTCTTATTGAAGGCTTCTGCAAGTCCGTTCGCGCGTGCATTATATATCGTGGAATATCTCAAATTTGTCCGATATTTTTTCGCAAAACGGGAAAGTTTGTCACTTTTGAGGGACGGTCCGTTATCCGAAGTGATCTGACTTGGGATTCCGAAACTATAGATTATGTTGTTCTGCATGAACCTTATCACCGTTTAACCTTTCACCTCTTTAAGCGGAACCGCTTCTGCCCATGACGAAAAGTAATCGGTAGCTGCCAAGATGAATCGATGTCCTCTTGATGATGGAGGTTCGATTGGCCCGACTACGTCCGTTCCCCATGCTGCAAATGGCCATGATGGGACCGTCGGATGCAACGGGGTAGGAGGTTGATATATGAAATCTCCATGTATTTGGCACACGTGACACTTCCTTGCCATGTTTAGGCAATCGGTGAGCATTGATGGCCAATAGTATGTATCCCATCCGCTTGAGTTTGAGGCGCATCTTGGGACCGGATTGATGTCCGCCACATATCCCAGCGTGTACCTCTTCCTTTGCTTGTTGGGCTTTTTCTGTTGACAAGCAGCGAAGCCACAGTGGATCATATGATCTCCAGTACAGAGTATCGTTGAAGTACGCATATTGCGTGACTCTTCTTTTCAACTCCGTACGTTTGTGAAGTTCTTCCGGTAATCTCCCGTGTTTTAAATATGAAACGAACGGTCCAATCGGTAATTTTCACTTTTGCACAAGTCGTTACGTTCACCTCAACTGTTTCTGGCAGGAGTTCGAGTATCGGTGGAAGAACAAGCCTTTCTTCCACGACCACCTTGACTTTCTTTCCAAAAAAAAGGGATCGTGAGAGCAGCTGCTAGGTTAGCCAATGCGTCAGCCTGTTTGTTTTGTATTCGAGGCACGTAGGACAACTTTATGAAAGAGAAGCGCGACATGAGTTGCTTCGCCTTTTCAAAATAAGGCAGCAGCTCAGGCTTTCGAACTTCGTAGATTCCCGTGAGTTGGCGTATGACCAATTGTGAGTCTCCGAAGACGTATAGGAAGATAATTCCAATATCAAGAGCTATTGTCAATCCCATTATCAGGGCTTCCTTCATATTCCGCCTCGTTATTGGCTTTGATAAGGGAAAAGAAAGAATGGTATAATGTCCCATTTTTTTGTGTTAGGAACACAATACCGGTCCCGGCTCGTATCTTTGGTGCACTTCTACCCTCTCCAGGAGCTCTTTGGGATGCCCCATCGAAATACATCTCCCAGTGAGGTCCAATGTCTTCAACGACAAGTGCTTCTTCATCTGGAAGATCAGTGGCCAAAGGTGAGTCATCAGGCACCGGATGTGCAGCGAGGAAGTCCGCGAGTGCCTGTCCTTTGACAGCTTTTTTTTTACGTATTCAATATAGAATTCCATCAGCAAGAGAGCCTATTTGGCGAGTCTCCCTGACAGAACTGGCCGAGTCATCAGGAATTTGAGTGGATCGGCTTTAGAGATGAGCCGAATTTTTTGAGCCAAGCCAAGAGATAGTGTCTCAGCTTCTTTACGGCGAAGATCAAGGCCAGGCAGGTTTTCTCAATCGGTGAATAATTATGTTCAGCCCCGACGAGCATCCTGCTGATATAATACAGAGCTCCTTCCTTGCCTTCTTCATTATGCTGCGCCAGAAGAGCTCCTAGCGACCCATCCAATGCCGCAATGTATAAGATTAACGGCTTTCCTTTTATGGGAGCAGAGAGGACTGGAGGATTTAGCAAGTATTCCTTTTTGCTATCGAAAGCATTTTGGCAGGCTTTATCCCAACGGGACTCCTTTCTTTCTTCATTAGACGAGAAAAGGGTTGGCATCTTCCAGATAAGTTTGATATGAACCGTCGGATGTAAGCCAATCTTCCTTGGAGTGATTTAAGCTCCTTTAGGTTTCTTGGAGGCGGCATCTCCTGAATCGCCCTGATCTTTTTCAGATCGATTTCAATCCCTCGGTGGCGGACTACACTAGGAATTTTCCAGATGTAAGCCCTCAGGCGCATTTGACTGGATTCATGCGGAGTTTATGTTTCCGCAATCGTTCAAAAACCATACGAAGGTCATCGAGATGGTCGGCTCTCCTTTTGGTCTTCACGACGAGATCATCCACGTAGCACTCGACCACTCTGTGGAGCAGATCATCAAATTTGACAGTCATAGCTCGTTGGTATGTGGCTCCCGCATTTTTGAGCCCGAACGGCATGATTTTGTAGCAATAGATCCCCTTTGGAGTTCTGAAGGCCGTGTGTATCGCGTCCTCGGGTGCCATCTTTCTTTGATTGTAACCAGATGACCCGTCCATAAACGAGAGTGCCTCATGCCCAGTTGTGGAGTCAACCATCATCTCCGTTATGGGAAGAGGAAAAGAATCTTTAGGACACGCCTTATTTAAGTCCCGGAAATCAACGCAGATGCGTATTTGACCGTTCTTCTTCCGAACTGGGACTATATTGGCGATCCAAGTAGGGTACTTAACTTCATCAATGAAGTCAGCGCCATTTGTCGACCTCTCCGATTATTTGTCCTTCAAGCTCTGGACGGAAACGTCTCGGCGGCTGTTTTACTGGCTTATGTTTTGGATCAATTGCCAGGTAATGGACAGCGATTTTAGGGTCGAGTCCAGGCATTTCTTTATATGTCCAAGCGAATACGTCCCGATACTAAAAGAGTAACGCTCGGTAGGCTTCCTTTGTTTGAAAGAGGATTGTTGAGCTCTGGCCTGACAGGTGTGCACAAAAAAGGAGAGGGACTTGTGACCAGAAACGGGGGCTCTCTCGTCTGCAGCTCCAAGATAGGATCTTCGGAACACAGTCCATCTTCCATCCAAGACTGACTGCTACCTCTGCAGGATTCTTGCTCACACCCAGTCCAAATGGGATGGGATGCTCAATCGGATTCTTGCTTGCCCGCCGCAGACTCCACTCAGATGCAAGATCAACACCTTTGCGAAGAATAGAAGGATTCATGTCCGATGAGGAATCTTTCTGCAAAGAACCCTCTACCTAAACATGAGATGATCTGCCCTTAGCGGATTTTGTAGATGGACAATGAGACTTGCACTCTGGATCACCCTGTTTTGATTCCCCGAAGAAGGACAAAGAAGGGCACCTACCCAATGGAAGTGCTCGATTGGTTTTCGCTTGACTGAGAGAAGGGCTTTTGGATGGCGAATGACAGTGTGAGAGGGAGAGGGTAGCCGAACGTGGGGAATCGATCCTCAAACAAGGGGTTCTATCAATGGCAATGGGGATTTCGTCCTCACACGGATCACGGGAACCAAAAAGAGAACCTCAATGGAAGCTGATCTTTCCACTGAACTTCCTCTTTGTCTACAGTCTCCAATCGTGAATCCGAAAAAGTTCCCAATGAAGGACCATGGGACGACGAATCAGCTAACCCAAGTGATGGGTTAGAGCCCCTTGGCCCACTGGGAAGATCCGAAGAGTCAGCGTGTATTGTCTAAGATCGGGATCACACAAAGATTTTGACGTCAGAGCAGAGCAGAACTCACACCCGGGGGAACGGTTTGGGATTTCCGTCACGGGCCCTCCTCCACAATGCCTTCAGGCAACTGAGTCGAATGCAGAGGGAGTTGCATGCTGAACCCTCTACTCTACCACACAGGCGGTAGAAAGCACCTAGCTGGAGCTTACTGATTCTTTCAGCCTTTTTTATAGGGTGAGGACGACTACTAGCTAAAGGAAGGGCTCTCTTCGCCCATCAAAAGGGAGGAGATGCAACAACCAAGAGACAGAGTAAAAGCTTTTCATTCAACCTGCCCTAAGGTCTTCCACAAGTGAAGCAATGTACAGGTACGAAAAAGCCTGAATGTGGTATGGCGGATTCCTTGAACCCGTCTCAAACCAATGAGGAGATGGGGCTTCTCGCGAAATGACTGCGATTCCACTACTGTCGACAAAGAAATCCCCCTTTCTTTCTGATTGGATTGAACTGGGATTCTCTTTCCATCGATCTTGGGTTCCAGGACTCTGACCCAATCAAAAATCCACATGGGACGTTTTTCTATCTTTTGTTGGTAGCAAAAAACTGTTCACTCAGAAAGGGATCCAAACAATCCAACTTTGGAAGCTTTTCACGGAGAATGAAAACTTGATTTGTTACTGGGAAGCTATTCAGGGAAATGGACTTAATACCAAAAAACACTACAAACAGGAATTTTCTTTCTTCTTCTACTTTTTGAGTTGGTGACACTTTCATTTTCAAGTTCAGTTCAGAGGGGAACCCAGGGTTCATTCATTTTTCCCGGGAAAGAACAATTGGTTCGAGTCGTCAAGTCCGCTAAGCAAGGGGAAATCTGCGACATGCCATCAAACACACGGGGTGGATGAACCAGCTACAATCGAATTCCTTCCGTCTGACCTGTCTGGTCTTTCCTTCTAGCCTGCAATCCTCTTTATGAGACAGCCTTTCCCTTCCACTCCAAGGAAACCCTTCTTTCTCCCAACTGACGGATGAGTGAGAGGCCTTGCGTCATTTCCCCGGTGCATGAGATCTAGATAGCGGATCACATGTTCGTAGAGCGAAGGGCTGAATCATTGGATTGTGGTAGTGAGTGGCTACGAGGCATCAGTAGTGGCCAGGTCTGTTGGTGGGGTAGGAGTTCTCAGCACATGTCCAATTTCCTCATTTCGGAAGCGAGTTGCAGGAGAGCTTCTTTTCCATCCATCAGCAGCAGTGAGTTGTCCAGTCCAATCCAAGTAGGAGATCCTCCTTCTGGCATTGAGTGACTCTATGTGATCCACCATTTGAGGTGGGCCTTTCCGCAAGTAGTGAAGCAAGTGATCCCGTCAATGGATGAGTGGATTCTTTCGATCCTCTTCTGAGCTCGACCTTGAGGATGCAGTGGACTCCTTCCCCTTATGCTCCCACTGAATGAAGATCGAGACGGAGTTCCAGATGGGATGGAAGAGTCTGTGGATTGACCCACGGACACACTTCCCATCGGTGAGGTCATCTTCTTTCCAATGACGTCTTCGACCATGAGTTGCATACTCCACGCTTTCTTGGTGGCAGGAAACAAACCCCACAGACGGGAAGGTCAGACCGCTGACGGGTGGGGTAGAGGGCTTTTTTCGAGATCAGGGTTCCCGCAGAGTCGAATGAAAGGGTTTCCACTTTCGAGAGAGAGAGAAGGATTCCCCAACAGGGCTCATTTCTCACCAAACCAACAATTCGACGACTCTAGGAACCAATTCGCCGAGCAAGGGTTCTTTCTAGGTCATAGGGAAGACTCACAGACTGGAAGATGGTAGCACTCATGAGGTACGTATGGTTGATTCGCTCGGGATTCCAAGTCGTCTTGAGTCAATGATGTGAAGGAGAAAGAGAATGGAGGGAGATCCTTTTTTGGTTGGGGGAGATGGATAGGCCTACGAAATGCTTTTGGCTCTATAATGGCAAGCGAAGGGAAGCACCGATCAACAACATAAGTACAAGGCTGACGGCTAGGTTGATCATCAAGGAAGCCCACTATAGGAGGAAGAGGAACCCCTGGCCCGCGAATAAAGCATTGAACGGACAAAAACGGAAAATTTTTGGGGAAAGACATTTTCTCATCTACCAGCTCTGTATTAATTCCCATTTAGGAGCGGAGTCGGGACATAGTTTTCTTTGGCAAAAGGACGGAGAAAAGTAGTTCCAAAAGTTGGATAGCTACCCACTTTAGTTCAAGAATTAAGAAAAGAAAGTACAGCCCCAAGTACCTTATTATTAGGTTGGTCAACGGCGGTTAATGTGCATTCATTATCGAACATGAAAGACAAAAGATAGAAAAATAATGCCCTTTCAGCAAGGAGGGATAAACCAATTTCCAGAGGAAGAACCTTAATACCCTAAACCCGGGTTGGAATACAATTGAAAGAAGAAGGGACTACCCGTTGTTTAAGACCGCCTGGAGCTTGATAGCCTCGCTTGAAGTGTAGGACAAAAATCCACTGAAAATACATACATGTTAGTTAGTACCTCAAGGGCCGGACAGAAAAGGAAGTCGTAGACACTTTCTTTCAATTAATATCTATTGCCCACCGTCCACTTCTATGCAAAAAAAAAGGCCTTTACCTTCTTTATAAGCCAACTATCAATTGTATAATTGGTCTTCGATCTACCGCTTTCAAGCTCAAGTCGTTCTACGATCAAAAGCCAGTCGTAAACTCTTTTTGCAAGCTCAGTCTTTTCCAAATCAAGATCTCTGTCTGTCTTCGTTCTCGCAAGCTCAGTCACCAGACAACAAACTTCGTTCTCGAAAGCGCTCAGTCTCAAGCTCAAGCTAAGCTGTGGTCTAATCTCTCTGTCCTTCCGTCCCCCCTATTAGCTAGTTGTCCCGTCCGTCGTCCAATCCCTCCCTTCGTTCCTATAGTCCATTAGAGTAATGGGTCTAAAATCCCGAAGTCCCTGAGAGCCTTATTTTATTTACCGGAATGCGGTTTAGAATCCGTCCCGTCCGTTCTGTCCTCTACTAGTCTCCTCAAATAGCAAACGTCCGCTGAGATCTATCTGTCCCTTCATTTAGTCGGTACGGTAATAACGAGAGTATATCCCGGAGTTCCGTACCTTTATAGTACACTTGGCTTGTGGTCTAGACTCCTTCCCTCACTTCGTTCATGATAGTCCATTAGTAGTCCCTACCTCCCTTAGATGCGTATTAGTGAGACTCGCTACAATGCCTCTATCTCCTATTGTAGGCCGATAGGTCCGCTATAGCCTATCCGCCCACAGAGGTACCCAAACTCGTCGCCCTCTCTAGGGCAACCTCTGCCTGCCTCCTAAAATGAGCTGTACCGAGAGAGAGGAATAGCCTCTTTCGAGTTCCCCCTGCTACGGCTGCTGCTACAGCATCATATTTCATGATCATATTCTCTGAGCCGCACCTGGCATCTCAGTTGTTGTTGTTATCAACCGTGGTAAATCATTGAATACATTAACAACCATTAGTGAATTCCCAAAGCAATCCTAATCCCTTGCTGATGTGATGTGTTTTACATCGCACCGACGCCATTGTGTTTGTGTGAAGCTCAAGAGTCAACAAATGCAGGAATAGCTCCTCTGATGACTCAAGCAGAGTAGCTTTCTGATTCCCTGGCCTAGGTAAGGGTCTATCGCTGTCTATATAGGAATTCTACTTCCTGTTTGAGTCGTAATAGCTCCTGTCCTGGGCTTTTTAGATAGTTCACTCTGCTTCGGGCCGGCTTTCGAGTTGAAACTCCGCTCCTCGGCTTAAGAGCTTTAATAGCTCCTCTTCGGAGGTTTCTGGCTTTTTTCTAGGTTTTGAGGTGAGGAACCCTCGCGTTAGGCTTTCGAGTTTCCCTGTTCGAGAGAGCTCCTTGGCCTGGGCTCTCGAAGCTTATAAGCTTGTGGTATAGTTCGTACTCACATTAAGCTGTGGTCTCCGTCTCAGTCTCGTGCCTTCATTCCGTCGGTATAGGTATACAGTAAAATACCTGCCTCGAAGTCCCGTCAGTTGAGTGCCGTCAGTCAGTGTTCTCAAATCCCAGATCCCCATAGTCTCCAGCGAGTGGAGGACGAAAGAAAGACGTTTCCGCTTTTCTGCCAAAAGAGCTCGTGTAGTTCTCAGAATACACCTACTTGCAGGCCTTTTTGCTAAGTAGTTCTTTTTTTTACCAACAGCGCTCGCTGACTGAGTCCCAGGGGCCAGCCCGTCCCTAAAACTGCTGCTCGCTTCTTTAGATTAGTACTCCCATAGCTAGGGGCAAACAACCTTCCACCCCATACTGATGCGATTTCCCACTGCGCATCTCTCGACCAGCTCGTTCTAGCGCAGCGAACACTGACTTTGCCTTGAGGAGAAATCCTGTTCCCGGAGTTGTTCAAGCTACTGGAGTGGTATTTCACTTCAACGTCACCCGAGAGCTTGAAAGCCATGGAAGGCCTTAATCCTGCCTGATTGGTAGTACTCATAAGGTTTGGTTCCAGGCAAAGATTAAGTAGTTCAATCCCCTATCTCATACCGAAAAACGTGTAAGATGATGGGGCGAAAAACATAATATTGACGGGGGCCCGCCTCGCCACTCCCCTGTCCCATGGCTGAAAGCCTTTTGAAGTTTTTTTAATGCTTCGACCACGGCCTTCGTTAAGCTTCACCAGAAGCGACTAGTCGCTTCCCGAATGCCTCTTGTACTTTTTTGTATGGTCTTGTCTTCTGTTAGCATGAACACATGAATTAGATTCTATTCCTCTTCCTTATTCTTTACAAATAGAACCCCCCACCCGAACCTTTCTTAAGACTACCAAGCCCTCTCGAATTAGTTCTACGATAGAAGCTTTCAACGTAGACCCGGGGACAAATCTTTCACTCACTGAGAAGTGAAAACCTGTGACTATATCGTCCTGAAGACGGATGCGACGGGAAGAAGTGGCATTTAGAAGTGTTGCTGACTTTACATTTAGGTTTCGGCATAACAAAGCTTGCACTGTCTTTTCGCACTTAGGCGCACAGCGTGCCGTTGGTAATGATTCTACTACGGTGCCGCAAATTCGCAAGCTGATCCTAAGTAATCGTTGTTGTTCATTGGATTCCGGAGGAATGACTTCGTTAGGATTGGAGAATTGCTGCGATTCTTCCTGAATAGACTCGATTCTCCCGTCGAGAGTGACTTTGAAAGTCTTACCTAAACTCTTCCGACTGAATATGAGAAAGCCTATAAAACAACGAGCTACTATCATTTCTTCATTATAGATTGAGATCTTCTTCGAACTTGATGCACAAATAGATGGAATAGCAGCAAATAGCATCTTTCTATCTTTCATATCCGAAAAACTAAACCTCATTGGGAAACGTTATCCGTATCTATCTTTCCGCAACGGAACGGGAAGTTGTGTAGGACACCCGGCGGCCAAGTTCAAAAAAGAAAAGAAAGAAGAGAACGAAAGGTTCTCCTTTGTATTTCTCTTCTGTAGTCTTCTTTAACCTTGAATGCAATTTATGGATTCGACTGCAATAGTCCCTCGGACTCGAAAAGTGTTAACGAAAATGGCTGATCCAATAGCAGATTCCGCAGCTGCCACTGTTAGAACTAATAAAGCAAATAATTGACCCATCATATCATCCAAAGAAACGGAAAATACCAAAAAGTTCGAATTGACAGCTAATAACATTGATTCAATTGGCATTGACATAATAGGAATATTTCGTCTATTAAGGAGGATTCCCCGAATACCTAAAATAGAGATTATCATAGATAATGTGAAATATTTGATAGGATCCGTTTCGGAAACGTAGAATGTCAGAGAAATTCAAATTATGTGAGGCTTGAAAGCGGCTTGACTCACTGTGATTGGAATCCCACTTCCTTGTAACCCGCTGACTTGCTTATCTTGTACCTCTTCCTTAGCTAACTCCGCCTGTACTTGAGCATGAACTAATCAATCACTTCCATCCAACCCTGGAAACTCTTTCCTTTGTTTGCTAGAAACCCAGCCTATCTGTACACTTCTCTTTCTTATTCTTTCTAAATGTCGACCAGCAAGCAAGGGGAGCCGCCCTCCCCCTCGCGAACCTCCACCCGCAGACCAAGACTCCCACCGAAGCAAAGACCTGGCAACAATCCCAGGGACATCATAAATAGTACCAGCGACTCCTACTTTTACCACTTCGCATATGGGCTTTATATTTTCTACGGCGTCAACCATAAGTTTTATTACATCGCGTTCAGTTCGAGCTGGGCGATGAAAAGTTTTATAAACAATAGCACGAACTCTCGTTCTTTTACCATCGATCATGCGAAAGTTTACCAACTTCTTGATCAATTGTTTTTGCTCACCATCCAAGTCCCCCATATAGCTGATAATTTCCGAGCAATTGGAAGCCGCTTTCGATGACGAGGCCGAAAAATGGATATTACGCAATCGTTACTGTCCATCTTTATCAGCCAACTCCCCTCTTTCCAAACATAACTAACAAAATGAAATGAAAAATGAAATGGGACTTGCTTCTGCTTTTCAACTGGCCTCAGATCCGACCGGTCTTTTTTTTTTCAAAAACGTTATTTTTTACCACTTCCGTGGAAAGTGTGTTTTTTTATGATTGCACGCACGAGATGGAGGCTAGAACTATACATGATGTTCCTTATTTGTATACTATACTATTCCGTCTGTTGAGATTGCTCCTACCCGCATCCGACTGATCACTAACACCATTTTATTTATGTTTTTATTTTCGAACCGTATTTCATCCAATACATTGATTCGCGCCTCTTATCCTTGCCTTAAGGACCGGGCCCGGGCGGACCCACTCGTTCGTCCTTGACTGATGCGGACGCGGTTCCCTCGTCGTGAAAGAAGTAATGAAAGGGAAGACCCCGGTCAAACCGCGTTTGTTGTTGCCTGTATAGCTTTCTAGAGCAGAGATCTAGCAACGCATTCTAGGCACAGATCATTGGTGTATTGGATCTATCGTTAGGTTGTGCCGCCATTCAATCTTGTGAACTAATCGAGACTGAAATTGGATAAAGAGATACGAACGGAGAGAAATAACCAATCGATGAAAGAACATGAAACCATTCTGTTTCAATAGAGGTACGGGAAACGGTTGGGGGCAATGAAGTAGGTGAAGTGCTTGGATTTTGCGAGCTGTTCCAAGTACTGCTGGATGTGATTCCAAGAGCCAAACGAGAATGAATACCACACAGAAGAGTCAAGGCCGGGCTCCCTAATAGAATGTTTAACCGATCCATTCCGGATCGATCGAATTGGTACGGAAGTTTTAACATGGGAAAACTACGGAAAACACGACTTATTTGAATAACCCGGTGACCTACCAATTGTAGAAGTAGGATCTTTGGCAAGCAATAAGCACTTAAATAATACAATTCGAGTTTTCCAGATTCTTTCTCATTTCGAGGAAAAGGTTCGGGAGGAAAGGAAAACAACAGAGGGATCCGAATCGGACCTAAATGGGAATGACATGAAAAGTCTTTTTCAAAACCTATCATTAAGGGCGTTACGACGATATAAAAAAGAAATGAAAAAAAACTCGTGATTGGTGTGGATGGGAAGATCTGCTTATAAAATTGTTCAAGAAAGAGTGGTCTCATTTCCTTACTTCTTCGTTCTTTCGAATTCATTCACTTCGACGGCTGGTTCTGAACTTAGCGTCACCCACCTCTGTATTACTCATCGTTGTTTTCTCTTTCTGAAAACTCCCAAAGCACTGAATAAAGTCTTTCTTTTTGTGCTTTAGTCGAAAAGGCGAACCTTTTATGCTGACCCCCGTGGAAGTGTTCCTTTTGGAGTTCTTCTATTCTTTTTAATAAAAACTCCAAAAAGTCCTCCGAGGAAGTATCGATAGCTAGAGTCTCTAAAATATTCGAAATAAAAGAGTCCTTTCGTTCCCTCTCATAGCCTATATTCAAGAGAACACGTAGCTCTCTCTTTACTCTCTCTCGAAGAGTATGGGGCGCATGTTCGACCTTTGAGAGTTGGGCAAGCCAATCCCCATTTTCATCCTCATTGTCCGAACCGTCACATAGACAGTGGATGAAAAATGAAGGAAAAGGAATTTGGATGCCCCAGCGGGAGAGTAAAACCTCATTGAGAAAACAAAGGAGCAGATAAATGAGCAAAGTCTTTAGGAAACGTGGCATTCGCCCCCAGAATCCCTTGACAGCAGCATAAATCCTTATAGTCATTCCAGGTCCACGCATGTTGGAGATAGTTGTTATAAAATTAATAGAACCTAAAATGGATGAAACACCTGATAGATGAGGACTAGAAATTGCTGAATCAACTGCTCCTCCAGAATGGCTGGTAATACCACTTAAGGGCGGATAGACCGTCCACCCAGTGCCGGTACCCACTTCTACTAAGGCTGGGCTTAATAGGAGCAAGAGACTTGGTGGCAACAACCAGAATGATATATTATTTGATCGTGGAAATGCCATGTCAGGTGCACCTATCAGAATCGGAACAGACCAATTACCAGATCCACCTATCATCGCCGGCATAACCATAAAAAAGATCATTAAAGAAGCGTGAGCCGTTATTAAAACATTATAAAGTTGATGATTCCCACCAAGAATTTGATCGCCGGGTCGGGCTAATTCAATACGAATCAGTACTGAGAAGCATGTGCCCATCACTCCAGCAATGGCACTGAAGATGAAATATAGAGTACCGATATCCTTGTGGTTAGTGGAGAACAGCCATCGGACCGGATTTGTCATTAAAGTTTGAATGAACTTTCCTTCCTTATCAGAGAGGGGCCCCGTTAGGGGCTGAAAAAAAAAGGGTGGGGGATTCGAACCCAACTCTTCCTTCCACGACCCCTTACGCGATGATAACAACTGGGGGCTACCCATACGAGAACTTGACTGAGCTAAATTCGCCACTTTTACCACAGTGGAAAAACTTTCCTTCTTCTCATACAAGACTTATTCCAGACCTATTCCTTCGCATGCTTCTAAGGCTCGAACTCGTCACTAAGTACGAGAGCTCTAAGGCAGGAGCTTTCCAGAGAGTGACTATTACACAAGAAGACTTATAAGATCTAAAAATCATCTATCTATAAAACCTGCTTCTAACGCTCATCCCTTGCAGCTAACTAATGGCAGCCCCTTTCTTGCTCCTGTTTACCGTCCTATTACTCTTCAACTAGAGGATTGGTTAGACCGATTGGACAGCTTTCCTTGGCTATAATAGCTAATAGGCTAGCTTCCTTGCTTGCATCCCTTTGATTGCTTACTTCGCTATCCAAGCGGGATGATACTTTGTGAGAGTTTCCAGATGAGCAGGAAGGGCTGGAGGACGTATTACCGGAGGAGAGGACATATTGAATGGAAAGAACGAAAGCGACGTACGTACTGGATTGACCAGCGTGTGCCAACTACTCTACTTCCCTATTTATTGCTTTTTAACCTCCCCTTATTGGTGCACTCTTTCCCCCAATTCACCGATAGAGAAGAAAGAGATAAGCAATGACCGGACTAGACCAATGAAAGCGGACCAAGGTTTTTATTCGTTAGCCAAGCGCGCCTATTACAGCGCCTCTATTACAGAAGCGAAAGCGATGTGCCCTATTGACCAGCCGAAGAGCATCCTTATAAAAGAATGAATGGGAAGCAGGCCCGGTCTATATTGCTAGAGTTATGTTTACTTCACCCCCACGTACTCCTCTATTCTTATATTTTCATTCCGTCTCTAAGCTTCCCCTTTAGTGCCTGCTGAGACTTATTTCCTCTCGACTATAGTTGAATGGAAGTTTCATTTCCAAAGTCTCAAATAAATTCTTTTATTGAGTCCCCATAGTGCATTCCCCTACATAGTCTTTAGAGTAATTTCTCACTAAGAAGGATTGCAATATAAAAAGAGAATTCCAGATTGAAGATCTCTTGACCCATATACGATCCAGTTCTACATCTTAGCGCTGAACTAATGAATAGAGATTGAGCTTCACTTCGCGAGTCGGGAATGGCATCATTTATGAAAAAGTGCTAGCGTTGACAAGAGATGAGCTAAAGAGGTGGCCGGGCAGTTGACCAGGCCCTACCACATACAGACAGCAAGCAAGAGCTGTGCCGGCTTATCCGGAAATGAAATTCTTTCCACCCCAAATGCTACTACCTCTTTGCTAAGCACAGGAATGCTTGATCGAGAAAAGCAAGCAAAGAAGCAGCAGGATACGGAATATGAAGGGGCTGGAGGTAGAGCCAATGACCAATTGAATAGTTAAAGACTACAGTATTAAGCCCGAAATCATGCTCTTGCCAGTGGCATAGATTGTACATACTCTCGCCGATTAAGGCAAATTCTGCGCTCCACGAAAAAACATAGGACTTAATGAAGGCAAAAGTCAAAGTGCCCCTATGACTCTGGTTCTAGTGAAAGCGATGAAAGTATAGCTGTGCTCCAGTTGAACGGGTAAAGGTTCTACGGTGAAGAGCCCGGTCAAGGCGACCTTATTAAAGAGAACATTCGGGACATCAAAGCCGATGCGATATAGCATCTGCCCTCTTCCACTTTTGCAATCCGGAGTTCTTTGAACCGGAAGCGAGGAGGTGCACAGCTGGCTCTTATGTCTAGTTTCGAAGCCAATACACATACACAGTCCTGCCCAATACAATATCAACCCGAAAGCCTTCGATGGGATAATAGCCCCATATCTCTTATCTTATGTGCATTGATGAACACATCTAACTCATGCGTAGACAGTGCCTGAATGTGAGGTTAGGCGTGCAGGATCACCTGTCTATTTCGATGTGTCGAATTTGGTTGGATAGCGCGAACGGTATTTGAACTAAAAAAGGCACCTTTGATAGATCCTGGGTGTCATGAAGACTATGATGAAAGGGAAGCCAATTGAAGCAAAGTTTCTAAGCCGACCAGAGGCTAAGGAGAAAGGTGGTTTGAGGAGTCAGTCACGTAGTCTGAAAAGAAGAGCTTCCTTGGTCGATTCAAGTAGTTTGCCAATCCTTCACATTCCTATATTTGTGTAAGGGCTCTTGCCCAGCAATCATCTTTTCCCTTGTAAAAGAGTAAGTTTCATGCCATCCGAGATCCCCTTTCTGATCTGAAGATGATGGGAATCATCAAGCAGGGTTGGCAAGATCAGTTCAAGAAAGACAGCCTGCTTAGGCAAATTCTCTTTCTCGCTTCGGGTTGAAGAGGAGTCAGGTGGCTTCAGTCCTTCATTGGAAAAAGGCTATAAGACTAGATCTTCTCATTTTCAAGAAGATCCCCGGCTCTATCTGGTTTAGTATCAAGGATAAGGGGGTGCCACACAAAGTAAGTAGAAATCCTTTCTCTCCCGATGAACCTCCATAAAGAAAGATTCTCATTTGAAGAGCCAACCGAGATCCTTTCCTTGAAGTGAGCGAGCAAGAGCCAGTCAACAAGCCATAGCCAGTGGATTGGTCTCGGTAAGGGAAGAAATTGCATTAATTTCTTCAGGAAGGCCATAATCTGAGATTTCGCCGACAACTGCTTGTTGATCGAGTCAATCGGGACTGACTTTCCGTAGCTTTCCTCACTGAAGCAATTCTCTTTTCTTTTTCTGTAGTTCACGAGATTGGTTCAGCTTTTCAGCAAAGGTAGGCTACTACCCTCTCTCTCTAACTATCGAACATGACTGACACTCGAAATCATTGAAATTCCCCTACCCTTGGTCTTTTTTTTAAAGGAGGACAAAGTCTTCTTGACTTAAATGGTGGCTGACAGACCGTTTCCATGTCAGTGCCCCATCTGTATCCACTTCGTCAATGCAAGATATTCTTCTTATTCTTTCGCGGGTTTTCTTCCTCGTCCCCAGGAGATTCATTACTTGCGTGGGGCCTAGAAGCAGCTATATATAGGTCTGGCGCTTAATCTTGCAAATGAAGGCTTTTTCAACTGAACAACCGGGCAGGGCCGTAGGGTGTTACCCTTTTATGCTTATTCCTCTCCTTTTTCATATCATATCGAGACTCTAAGGCAAAGACTTCTAAGCTTATGAGGGCTTTCATAACTTTCTGGTAGTAGGAGGAGAAAGACAGTTCTTGTAGCTACTGATTCCATTGCCGGATCCACTTTTATGGGGAATATGAGTCGAAGCATAACAAGAATATTTCTAGTGGAACATCTTTCACAATCCCTGGAGAGATAGTTTCTCTAATAGACCGAGGGATAAGTAATTCGACTCATTCACAGACCACACATGAATGTTTGGAATCCATATTATGCAAGGAGACATTGCTTTTGCTAATTCGAATTGAAGGGTGATATCAAATCGGTCTATTTTCGGCGTCATATACATAGTTTAGCACATTCGTCATAGTTAGCAGCTCCGTTCAGGTCATCATCATATCGTCACTATCATCAATATCGATATCGTCACTATCATCAATATCGATATCGTCACTATCATCATATCGATATCATCAATAGATAACCTTTAGGCTTGTCATCCAGGAACTTGTTCGGAAATACCGTAATGAAAGGAACATAGGAGTTTGTCGTTAGGTATTTGACCAAATAGGATCGTCCATTTCCTATAGAACCTATCACTAAAATACCCTAGAAGGGGATAGGGCTAAGCGGAGCGAAAAGGGTTTTCCATGAGATGGGAAATGAAAACTATTAGCCCCACACGAGTTTGTGAATAAGTGATTGTCTGATATGAGCAAGGAATATCCGTCTTTCTGCTAAACAGGATCTATTGCACTCATAATCATTAGATACTTTTTATGAATGTCAACTAAGTATCGTAAGTAAATTGATCCCGGTTGTTCCATCATTTGATACCAGAGTCATTCTTTGATAAATGATCACTATGAGTCAGACTCAATAGAATTTGATCAATCCTTTTTTCTGTCGTTAAGGTGGAGAACTGAACAAGAATTCTCTTTCTTCATCATCAATCGAATCACTGTTCGCGACCCAGGATTCTATTTTATCATCATCCATCACCGTTCACGTTTTTTCTTTTTCTTATCAATGAATAGATCTCTTTACTTGTACGACTTAGATGTCTCGTATTTCTCGAAAAGTGATTCGATTGATGGGATTTGGTATGATACTTATGAGATCGATGAGATTGATATTCAAATATTTCTTCTTAGAACGTATTGATTTGACCCCATAAGCGGGACCACCACCCAATAGCATGTTGCCACCAGAAGCAGAACCCCGTATTTCTTCCAGAGAATCTCCTAATTGTTCCAGAGCAACTAGAAGGAGATTCTTTAACCGAAAGAATTCAGTTCAGATGTAGGATACCTATCCAGAAGTTTTCGCAACTCAATCATGTATGATGAATCATCAAAGATTTGATCTTTTCTAACTCTGTCTGTAACTCACTAGAGGCTCGGAAACAAAGAGAAGATGTATACGAACGAGATATCCAGCAACGAAGAAGGAAAAGGATTGAATAGGAACTCCCGAGCATTTGTTGATCTCAGATGTGTCCATATCAATGGAACGGGTGACTCATTATTTCGATGAATCATTTCTTCGGACAGAAGAAGATTCTGTAAACACTTACTCGAAATCTCACTTATCAGAGTCCATTGTGGAAGAATCTTCTTAGGAATTGGCAATGATATATCTGATCCATGCATAATATCATGAAAAATGGATAAACATTTTTGACTGCTACTTAGTATCGGCATGGGTCTGAAAAAGTATCTAAAAGGGTAAAATTTAGATATTTGCACCCTGTCGAAGTAAGGAACATGGCATATATGTTTGGAACAGATTCCATTTTGAGAGATTTGAAAAAGCACTATCTCGTTGAAAGATTCTATACATCTCTGCCCTTTCTCAACGCATTTCTTTAGACAAAGACTCCGTTTTTTCCTCTTTCCGGATGGTAAATATTTCTCAGAACATGGAGTGTGAATCAAACCCATGTTTGAATTAAAACTGAGATACTGATGCAAGTTCTTCCCTTCTGAATCAGATAGATTCATATCTGAAAGAGGCTACAATAAGTTCTTTCAAAATGGACTATTTGTTCCTCTGTTAGAGGTGTTGCAGAAATGTCTGCGATCGAGTGAATAGCTCTATGAACGAATGGATCGGATCGAATTGGAAAATGGAAAGATTTGTACAAGTTATACGTTTCGTCACCACTTTGTGGAAAATCGTTAGGTATTCAAATATTTTATACCTTTTACTTGGGGCTCCAAAAAACATTTTTTTCTTTATTAACCTCCTCCTTGATCTGCAGGAGGTCAATTCAAGTTGCAATTCCACTTTGTTTTGTTAAGTTATTTTTTTTGATTCGACATAACATAACAAGAACAGAATCACGCTCTGTAGGATTTGAACCTACGACATCGGGTTTTGGAGACCCCGTTCTACCGACCTGAACTAAGAGCGCTTTCTTACGACAGGAGAAAAAGCTGTAAGAAGAAAAGGATGATTTTTGTACCGCATGCATATAGTCTAATTAAACTAAAAATTTTGTCCAATTTGAATCGATCTCAATTGATCCCTCGTTACTGCCCATAGGATAAGTAATGGGTAGGGATGACAGGATTTGAACCTTTGAATAATTTGGAACCCCAATCAAACGCGCTACCAAGCTGCGCTACATCCTTTTCAAAATTGTTGTACAGTGTCATTGTACAAATCCCTGTCTGTTTTCCACATCGTTATTTTTTCCTCCATCTATATACAATATCTTCTCTTGCCATTTGTGCTTTTTTTTTTGGTCTAAATATTCTTATTCTTATTCTTCTCATTTTTTGATTTTTTATTAAAAATATCATCATCCCGATCCCGCCGCTCCTACCAACGAACATAGAAGTTTCGAGGGTTTCCCGATAGAAAGATTTGCATGCGAGAGAGATCCCAATTCCGTGTATCCGGCAAGCCCTGCCCGCCAGCTTCCACCCATTCAAGAAGGTCCTGATCCGAGTGTTTCATAATTACTGCATGCGTTATATATTAAGGAGAGAAGGAGTAATCCGACCCAGCTACGTTTGCTCCCATTCCAAGGCTCCGATGATTGGGCTAATCGATTACTCTCCTATGCCTGCCTGAGGAGGTATCGATGGGATACGAAGCAGAACTGGACGGAGGGATGGAACTACCGATCCTGGAAATGACAAGGGCTTGGGGAAAGATGCTATGCTTGAGTCACCGGAAATGGTTGGTGACGAAGAAAATCATAGGTAGCTTGCAAGCATAGGAATTGATACCGAATTCTTTCATTCCCCCCCAGCCGATGTGCTAGATCATCTTCTGCTACTCCTGCTGATGCCCCAACTCCATTTCCTTTGCTAAAATACCTTTAGGGGTTAGGATCAAGGTTGGTCGAGCCAGCATTCGCTTTCTGCCTTTTTTAACCGAAAGAAAGAGCTCAACACTTCAGGATGCATTTTCCTCGATTCCTGCTTAACCGGCTTGGCATCGGACCGTACAACCAAGCGGTGCTACTCCACCAAGGAGTAATCGGGGACCGGCAGCATAAGAGACCATGCAAAAAGATCTCTGTATTCAGCCAGAAGAGAGGTAAGAGCTGCTTTTTTCTCGTCTGAAGATTGCAGCTGAGTTTGGGGCTGTCCTCGCGAGATTGACATCAACTGCCTCTTCGACTAGCAAGCCGTCTTAAATCTGAGTTGGTGCTGGTTAGAAACTTCTTTGCCAAGATCGAAAGACGAAACAGGGCCGGCCGGCCGGAATATTATTATGCAAGTCATGAGAAAACTGTGGCTTATGATCGGGAGCCATCTCTTCTATAGGGAAAAATCCCAACCCGAGGTAACGAAGAAGCCACTCCATGATTTCATGCGGCTAGAAGTCGCTATTTCCCCTACTGAGAACAGCTAAGGTCCAGTGTGTTGAAATGCAGCACAGCATAGATATAGGACTGTGAAATGGAGCTATGGGTCCTCGCACGCCTTTTCTTCGCTATTAGAGCTACCGGTGCCATGCTCAAAATGCATATAAGACTTATCTTTGATGTGTTGGTGGGTTGTTCCCGTATGTATCAAGTTGGTGACTGATAGGTAGGAGATCTCGTATATATCTGGATAGATAGATAACTATAGGGAGTAGTGAGTGTGCATTCATTCATGTACAAAGGTTTAGGTTTTCTAGGTAGTATGGTGGTTTTTCAACCCGGTGGGCTTGTCCCTGTTGCTGTTTTACAAACTCTGTACGTAGTGGTTCCTCTCCCTTTGCTGAGATCCAGGTGATTCCTGTGTCCCGGGTTCTCTATCATCATAATAGCTGTGGATGGCGGAGTAGTTGTTTCTCGCCTGATGTCCCGAAGAGCTTTTGATTAGTAGGGAGGTGAGCCCCGGTAGTGTTTCGAATACTGAAATAGATCTCGGTGGGCTTGGTAACTCAATAGAAAATGCTCTTTATGAAATATCTAGGTCGTTAGGCGGTTATACCTGCATGCCATAGCTTATGAGTAAAGGTTGTTCTGGGTACATTAAATTTGGTATATAAAAGGTTCATGTTGTGGGTTTGGAGGAATGGGAAAAATAAACCTCGTTTTTCTCATCGGAAAAAAAAAGAGTGGAAATCCTTACTCTAGGAACATGACTTTCCATGTGTGGCTTCCGGCGGCTGTTTCTAGAGAGCTTTGTCGGCCTTTATAAGAAGTACGCGACTCCTGTCCAAAATGGTGTTCCTGCTTTAGAATGACCTATCCGGGAAAGCACAAGTGGAACCTCGCTCGTCTTTCCGACACTGCTTCAGTCGAGGGACGATCAATACCTGATGTAAGGTAAGGCTCTGATTCGAAAGTCTTTAAAAGTTTAAAGGAAAAATGGTTACGAACTCCATCTTCCTTCCGGATTTGAAACTCCGATTTACTCCTTGATCTAAAGTCCACAATCCCAACAATTCTCTCTTCTTAGAAGTATAATCTTTTCACCTTTATTTCTTTCTCTCCCAACTGTGATACTAAAAATTGGCAACAAACTCAACGGTACGGTCCGAGCTGGTTTTTTTTTCTCTTTTTTGGGTGGAGTCCGGACAAAGCATTTTGGCCTCAACGCAATTGACTCGCTTCGCTTGCTCTTCGGTCAGAGCCTATAACTATTTAGGGCTGTCATGTGACGGCTCTTCCGTTTCTGTGGCCGAAAAAGCCAAGAGGGTCGCTGGTGAAATGCCTTCTCCCCCCCCATGTCGGTGGTGATAAAGCCTCTATATAAGTATTTAGATGATTTGGAGTTTTCTTTGTAAGAGGAAGCCGGTTCAATTACGATAGAATGATTCTATACAGAAAAGCGATGGAACGGGCGGGGTCAAATAGGTCCAACAGAAGCATCCTCACAAGCAGCCAAAGATAGGCGAGGAAAAAATTCCTTCGGGAAAGATCAGCTCTAGATAAGGAACAAACTTAAAACTTCGCGACAAAGGCAACAGAAACCTGCTTCCATGCTGTCCTTGCTTGGCTAGCCATCCGACCTTATCCGTCGCCCTCTTATTTATCAGCCAGACCCTGGCTACTGGTTTAACTCTAAATCATTCTGTAACAACCTCTTTTTCTTTGGAATGGCATTTATTTTCAATCTTCTTTCTCTACTAAGTAGAGTAGAGCCAACCCTCTATGAGCCCTTTCCTTCTTTCTTTCATGGAAGTAGGCTTATTCCGCCTTAAAAGCTTGTGTTCTTATTCCTATCGCCCTTTCTTAAATAGAAATGGGCATCTTCTTATTCTTCAGCCTTATTAAAGGCTCTTCCCTGCCTAGCTCCTCTGAAAAAAGGAACTACCTTGCTTCGGCGCACGATTCGGAAAACAGCCTAAAATTTGGTTTTTACCTCTCTCAACCGCTGCCCTAACGAGTGGGAAAAGAGATAGATCGGGGGTATCGATGTGGATGAAGGCAGAGATGAGAGCGAAAGAAGAGGAGTGGAACGAAGCCTTAAAGGCGAGGCACCCGAAGACAAAAGCCATTGGCTGAACACCAGCCGGAAAAAATCCTTAATTCGAAAGACGACAATCAAAGCATCACGACTCGAGGAACAATCCTCAAGGGAGTGAACCTGTGAGATCGGTAGAAAACCCGTAAAAGGAAGCCGCTAGGCATCAAGCCCTATTACCTTAGACCCAGGGGGGTGGCCGTTGTTGGGTGGTGAGTTGCAATGAAGAGCTGAGAAGTTTTGGATGTACATAGAAGGGTGAGACTTTCTCGGCTCAAGCCGGAACACTTTTTCTGTGCCTACATACCGAATCAGACAAGTGAATCAATCGGTGGTATGTTCTTCTTCACGTGATCGTGCTCTAGACCTATGGGACTAACAACCACGGGGGCTTGCACTCCCTTTATGACCAAGATCAGGAGCTATTCATAGAGCCGGGGTGCCCCCGCCTAGGGAGCAGATCTGTCCTCTAAGGAGCGTTAGCCATACCATGTAACTACAACACGAGGGACCCTAAGGACGGAAGGGCTCTTTCCGAAAAGGCTTGGGTCGGCCATTAGTGCTCTTTGTTGTAAGCTTTTAGGCCTTTGGTCTGTCAGTTGCTGACGCCTTCTCTTCCTTTGGTCTAACCCTGAAGCTCTCACAGCGAGATCAGATACAGTTGACACCATGCCGAACATCATTCGAGATGCCACCTTCAACCAAGACTGAAATGCTAAACACAGTTCGTTCGGTAGCTCACACGCACCGCTCGTTTAAAAGGAAGAGGGCATGACCAGCTTCGAATCCGGATCTCTTTTATGATAGTCATCACGAATCCGCTTTCCTTTTTGACCTCAATGACGACTCATTCATAGATCTTTCATCTTAGAGGGGGCCCCGGAAAAAGGTCAACAAAGAGTAGGAAGCTCTCAGGTACTTCGTCCTAGAATGGGTTTGTCTCCACTCGATATAGATTACTGGGCTAGGTCAGTGGAGAAAGAAATTACAGAATGGCTTTGACTTGTAGCAGCAAGATAGGCTGTCTTTGTTCCTGAGGCACATACCTAAAAAAGGGTGCCAGCCCCATAGCACAAGCGGGGTATCTTACCCGATTAAGTTAGATTTCATAAGGCAATGCCTACAACTAAGTATATAAGACCAGGCAAACAAGCAATGAAATTCTACAGTTTGTGTATACCTATGTCCGTCAAAGCGCTATTTGAGCCTACTATATGAAAAAAAAATATCCGGTACACCTTTTTTAGCTCTTTCTATCTAACATACTCCCTTTCTCACGAAGCAAAAACAGATTCTTTGGTGGCAGTGGCACTTCCAGAAACCGGATTCCCATCCACAAGGGATAGGGATAGGTGGGCGCTTAAAGATAGGCATACGTCGGCGTAGAAAGAAGAGATCCATTTTCTACAGAGATAGTCGGGCCTAGCTAATCCACTCACTCAGAAGAAGAAAGAGCACCCGAACCAACATCTGTTGAAGGAAATCGATACTATTTGAGGTCTGCCAAAGGTCTTTCAGCGCAGCACTTCCCTGGTAAGAAACGGAGCTTCTATTGAAAGTTTTTTTACCCTTTTGTGGACACACCCTGGGGGTTGGAACCTCTTGCTCTTATGCTAAGGCAGAGGCTTTCTCAATGCAATGGCTTGCGTGGATTCGCATGCTTCGGATGCTGGTGGTAGCTTACACCCCTAGAAGGGAAAGAAAACGCCAGCGGCACGTGCTTCGAAAGCTGGGCTTGGAGCTATATCCCCCGGTCTCGGTCTAGCCGCTCTAACCGATGGCAGGAATTCTATCCTTTGTGATCCAGCCTATGCCTACTAAAAACCACCCTCCGCCGGCAAGGTTTGAAATCCTATGTCCGAGGTCGATTTCTCAAAGTATCGAAATGTTCCGAAGCTAGAAGTTTATGATTATCCTTTTTTTTTTCAGTGAGAAGTCAATTCCGCTAAGCTTTAGCCAGGGCTAACCCTCTTTCTAAAGCAGAAGAGGAATAAATAGGAGCATTACTGCAGCTACGAGCTAGAAGGCGTTGGTGTCCGCTATAGGCTAGGTCTGTATCTGCTGACGGCACCAGAAGTCAGAGGGGCAGGCGAATAGCTTGATGAAATTCCGTGAGGTGAAAGACTAAGTACACTAAATGTGCTGACCCGAAAGCCTTTCCTTCGTATGAGACCGGACTAATAACTTCTATAAAGAGCAGCTAACCTGCGGTTCCCGATGCTACTATCCATGGTATTCAAAATACAATTATCTAATAGAGTTTTTCAGATAAGCTCCCAAATGAGCATCAAGGCAAGGCGCTTTCTCCCATTGAATCACCAGAATCGGGCATTTACAAGAACAAGAGGAATAGTCAAACCCAGCCGGCAAGGTCAAGATAGAGCTCCACACATTGTTTATAGTTCAGCGCAAGGCTAGCTCTCATTTATGATATGCTGGAAAACTGCCTGTCAGGCATTCTTCCTTGTGATTCATCTCGGTACCGTCCTATCTACACCACGTACTTTTCTCGTTCCGAGTGCTAGGACCCCCAAAACCCGAAGAATTCTACCAATAGATCTTCACCAGCCATTTAGTAGTTGCTCGTGTTTATTCAGCGGATCGACGAGAGAGGCCATTCTGCAACCTGAAAAGCCTATCAACGCGCGTTAAAGACCTCTTACACCTAAGACCCCCTATAAGTAAGTTGGGATATCTTTTGAAAACCTAATCTCTGAAAAGAAAAGATGTTTGCGATCCCTTACCTGCTCGATTAAAGAAAGTGGGATCTGTCCTTGCATTTCTGAGATAGGGCTCCCTCATGGCATTTTTGCTCTTGCATTTCAAAGTCGAATCGGGATTCCATCTAGAGAAAGCGAATGGAACTAGTGAATGTGTATGCCGAACGTAGGGATGTCCCCTTTCCCTTTGATATTAAGCTATGATCTCTCTTCTCTCTCTTGAAGTTCCCACAAAGCGACTCTGAACCTAAGACCGGGTTGTGGGGATGTCTGTTGATATTAGAAACTATGAGAAAACTACATGTTATTGATTGGATATCCCTATGATAGGAAATGAAAGAAAAGGTCGAGCTTAAGCCGATTCCATTGCGGAAAGAAAAGAGGCGATACCATTCCCACCTGATACGTCAAAAGCGGAATTGACTAATAAGGGGAACCGGTCGAATTCGATTGATTATGTCACTCCGCATTACTATAAGGGCAGCAGCTTTATACTACAATTTACTTTGGCACTCCTTCCGCTATTACTCGAATTTACTATATTTAAAGTGAAAGGGCAGTCGAATTTCTGACTACGTCAAAGGCTCGTTTCACTCCAATTTAAAGGCTGTCACTCCCACTTATTTATATAAATTAAAGCTTGCCCATGGCTTCTTCCCATTCTTCTTTCCACTTATCGAATTTGAGTCCCGCTTGGGCACAATTTACTACGTCAGACGGGTTGACTATGAGAAGGGCAGTCATCACTCTTCTCTTTCCTCTTGCTGCATTGAGGAAAGGCTCCCTCTAGAAGGCCAACAAAGATATCCCTCAGCCACCTTTGATTGACTTTGACTAGGCCAAATTATAAGCTGCTCTTTCTCGCATTTCTTCCTCGAAATCAAAGCCTATAATGGCTTACCTATACTATTCCGCTATTCGGGGATCAGCGGCAATAGGTCAGGTAAGCAACTTGAAAAGCCAAACGGCCTATGCACAAAACAAGTCTAACTCTGAGATTTGACTATATCTTTCCAACTACTGAAACTCCTAAAAACAGCTTGAAAGGGGGATATTCTCTAAACTCTGGTGGAGGGGAAGGTCAATAACAACCCACTAACGCGTTCAGTTCGGGCATCATTCCCGACGATGCCCTTCACTTCACTTACCTTACAGAGGAGTTAGTTATCCCTAGAAAACTCGTCAACTCATAAGGGGGGATTTGATATAACTAGAACGAAGGGAAGAAAGCGATCCTGGATCCTGGAAAGGTCTTTCGAATAAAGAGTACTATCAAATCCAAAACGAAAACTCTGAGAAAAGCCCGTTGACAGTAATGCTGGAGCCCTATCTATCAAGCACTCTCCCCGAGCTCTCCTCTCTACTCTTTCCTTTCAGACAGATAGTGAAACCTATAAGACCTCTATGCTCACTCTCACTCTTCTCTTTGAACTATACATAAAAGCTCACTCTTTCAGTTCCGGCTTATTGAATAGGGCTGCTTCCCCTAACAACACAACTACAACTGGCATTCTGAAAAATCCATGAATCGGCAAAGATCGTCGTTGAGAATGGAACAAAAATCATTTCAAATCATTCCCGCGGCAGCTCCTGTGACAGGGTAGCGCTCTTTTTTTGCCTTCTAGACGACCCTTTCCTCAATTCAGATTGCCCTTAGTTGTAAATTGCCTGATCAGTATAGGGAAGGCGGGTATAATTGATTTGGAAAAGAGAAGACTGTTTTCAGTTAGGGACCGCTTCTTAAGAGTATAAAGGAGTGAATGCCGTCAAGTAATAGAAGCTGCTTTTCGAGTCTCAGATGGCGGGGAAGAGAAGAGCGGAAGCATATTTAATACAAAGCGGTTGGAAGGTTGGGGGAGTGAAACGCTTTTAAGTCGTAAAATTCATTCGAGTAGTCCCTATTTCGGGGAAGACATAGAGAATAAACATGCATATACTGCTCATGATCAGGGCGGGTAATCAGCTGAAATCATTCTACTGGTTGATCCAAGAAGGAAACTGGCAAAGATCAGAGTTCGACGGACAATGGAGATTGAATATAAACATTTCCAGACTGTGGGTGCTTTTCCCCCGTGACGCAATAGAGAGAGAGCCTATTATATATATCTCGAGTCGAGCAAAGTCATCGTCTTTCTGCCGATCCGCTTTTCGGAAGATGAGCTCGATTTACGGAAACACTCAATGCAGATGAAGCCTCTTAATCTAGGCCTTTCCATACTTTCTCGATTCGCTTCTTTCCCGAGCTCGGCTACTTTCTTTCCGGTCTTTTCTTCATCGAACCAGCGATTTTAGACTATTATACGTCAACACTCACGAATGCATCTTTTACAAGAAGACGAATGAAGATTAGAAAGAATAACAAGGGACTTTATGGCTTTCACGCTGAATACGCTACCTTGATCCGCCCTATCTAATTAGTGCTTCGGGAAGGTTGTCTACGCCTTCTGTCCGGTACGCACCTACCATTGACGGTCAAAAAGCCTTGCCTATCCGAATCGTCAGCCGATCATGCATTTCTTGATCGCCGGAACAAGCACATACTCATCGGGCCCTCCCGGGTAGGTGAAAAATAGGGGTTTCATCATGATTCGAATCAGGAAGAGGGGGTTCCTCCCTTAAGGAAAAAGGCGTCGACGAGGTACTTCCAAGAGTAGGGTAGGCCTTTCCGAGAGGTAAGTAAATCTCACTTTGAATCTTTTTGGGTAGGCCCCGCCGGGTGGGCTTCTGTATAGTGATTCTGATCCTGGAAGAGTCTACGACAAAGTAAGAATATGATCAATTGAATAGATAGATAGGCCGTCGCTTTAATTATACGGTTAGGCGGGAGAGCGGAACTTCCCCCATCGGAAAAACAGAGCAGTAACAAGAAAGGGAAGGCATCAGTGAGGGAAAGCCGGGGCCCCCTATACTTCGAGTAAAGCTGAAAGCACTACTCCTTCGTCGCTTGGGACGCCAACCTTCTTTCTAAAGGCCAACTGCAGATCGGTAAAGTCTCTCTCTCCTTTCTATCCATGATCTTTTGCTTTCGGGATTTCTTCTCCCTTGTCCTTCTCTCTGCCCTGAAAATAGAGACAAGAGGATCAGTGGAAGGGGGATTTGTCAAACCCAGGGAAGGGAAGAGGCCTGCTCTACACCTAGAACAGCGGACCGACGACTGAAAGCACATGACTGAGCAGCTCTTGTTGACCTCCTCAAGCGATCTTCTTCAGCTCTTGAAAACCGGTATGATGGTTCTGTTCTATTTTGGCTGTGATCAATTTCGAAGCTGCTGGTTCGGGCTTTAATTGGATTTTGACGATCCTTGCTTCATCAATTTCGAGCTTAATAAATTATTAATTTGGCTGAAAACTACTTGTATTTCTAACTTGGGATCCGTCTGTTGGTTGTGTCCTCCTACTTAAGAAAAACTTCCTCTTTTGTCTGACCTCTCGACCGCTTCTCGTCGAAGAGGCAGGTGATTGAAGATCCGCCTAAAAAATGATGTTTCCAGTTCGACGATAACCCGGGTCCCCTCCTTCTCCGGAAAGAGATCTATTAGTGATTGGGCCATGAAATGGATAATTGAGTTCACCTCATACTGCACGCGATTAAGCATTCCTATCCGCCTCATAAACCTATTTATCGGCAAGGATTTAATGGTTCGCTCCTCCCCCTTTGACCCGACGGCATGAAAAGCAAGAGACCTCCAATAACCGGGAAGTCCAGCAGGAGGATGCTCCTGAGAGAGAGGTGGAACCTCCTGTTGAAGAAGAGCGTGCGGTAGTTCCTGAAACAGTCGGAAGAGTCACCCCTTCATGATACTGTATAGGACAGTGATTAAGAGGATGTCGACGAAGAAATACAAACGGAAGGACCTCCCTCTATCTATAACCACACAAGAACCGTGGGAGAAAGGACGGAAGCACTAACTTCTACTCCTGTCCTGCTGTGGAAGCAGTGGCCTCGCCCTCTCCACGCTCTAGGTAAGCGGTCTGTCTGATGGAGCTGATTGATCTAAATGTTCCGCCGCTACTGGTGGGGTTTTCGACTCCCCCGCTACCGGATCGCCCGAATCACCTGCTGGATCTACTGCCGGATGATCTACTTTAGTATGGACCAGTGCTGCTACTGGATCGGCGGAATAGACAAAAGCCACTGCTGAAGCTTTGACTTGGTCAGCTGGATTAACGACTGAATCTGGACTGGATCTACTCGTGCTAGCTTTGGATCTTCCATACATATCCGGCTACTTGTTCCGGTGGTTACGGAAGCAAGCTAAGGGATGCTACTGGATGTGCTGCTACTACTACCGCATACGCTGCTGACTAAGGAGCTGGGACTGGCTCCGCTCTGCTCTAGCTTGCTTCGTCATCAATGTCGTAGGCTCCGGTGTTGCATACGGATACTTATATCGACCCGTAGGATACAGAGCAAAAGGATATAGTATAGCCAACATTCCGCTACTAAGAAGGGATGCAACTAGTCTAGTAGTAAGACAGCTAGAGAGAAGCAACTGCTCTAAAGCCGGAAGGCAGGAAGCAGAGGTCTTTTATCCAAAAAAACTACCTTAAACCAGTTGGAATAAGCTATCAATACTGGCGAAGCAAGAAGAGAAGCAGCCGTATTCTCCATTATTAAATGGCTACTACTTTTCTTTAATGAGGGGCGAAGCTAGGGATTAAAGCAGGGTATTCTACAACACTAGGTTAAAGCAGTCTTTTCAACTCTAGCATTACTGGGCGAAGTATGGGACAAAGGCTATTCAAAAAATGACAAGCTTTTTTTAGGATATTTACTAGGGCTCCGTCAAGCTAAGGATACGAGCTCCTAGAGATTTGAGACTTAAAGCAGCTAGCTAGTTAGGAAAGCAGCATTAATACACCTTCAGATGAAGAAGGTTCCTCTTGAATTCAGCTAACAAAAAGAGGAACTCACTTCACTAAAGTCAAGGTTTCAATCAACTCGTCAGTCAGAGGTATAATTAAGCTAGTAGTCTATCTAGTAAGAGAATCAATAAAATAACGTACTTGCTAGCCAGAAAGCCGATAGGGAAAGCCACAAACATACGCCTTTGGATAACTAATGCTTGCTCCTCTTGTTTACAGCTTAAGACTATTAAATATATTCAAAAGAAAGAGAAGCAACTGCTCTAAAGCAGTAAGGCAGGAAGGCTAAAGCTGCTAGTCCGAAGGCGACGGTTGCTGCCCATTGCTTTGCGACTAAAGGTTCTCCTGTGGACAGCTTGGCCTGCCCCTACGATGGGGACACACGTGGATATCTCGCTTCCCCGGGGACCCCTTCGTCTCTCTGGGTTGTGGTATTCGGCATAGGGAATTGATTTGACGGTTCCATTAGTGTGCTGTTTCCTCTTCCTACGCCTGCCTGCTGCCCCGCCCTAGCTGCTCCCCAATCCTGTCAAGATGCTGGCTTGTACGAGTCTACCGGAACTCGTGCTTTTACTCGACAAACCTGTTCAATAGCTGCCTCTGCTTCTTTCGCCGCGCCGCTAGCCGGGATAGGATCCCGATGTAAAGCTACAGAATAACCTGCTCAATTCACTGCTGCCGGGGGACATGGAACTGCTCGTGCGACTTCAACGTTTCCATCCGGCTTTTCATCTTGAACATCTGGATCAACAACTGGGTAGGAACAAATGGGGGAGAAAGGACGGAATGAAAATAGTAGACCCTGGAGCAAGTAGCCCGCATCTACTGCAGTTATTGCGGCTATCTATGCCGCTACTTTCGCTACTACCAAAAAAGTGGCTGAGTGGTCAAAGGTCGGAGCCTTTTTTTGGTGGTACAAGCGCAAAGTCTACCTAAAAACTTTGGGTTCCAGTTATCGAACTGGATCAACCTCCACTACTCGCTCGACAGAACTACTTGCTTAATCAACTGATGCTTCTGGAACTACCCCGACCTAGCCTCTGCAGGTAATGAATCTCTTGGATCGCTCCTACTCGCTACTTTTGACACCTGCTGCGCTTCATGATTCGGATTAGGAGCTCCGTCAACTATGAAGCGGTCGCTCTTTATACGACGCTCGTTGCTCGCAATACTGACCGCCCTGAATACTTCCACTTGCCTGCGCATCTCGCTCTCGCTCGTTTGCTCTTTAACTCACTTCGCTCGCACCACTCGCTGCTCGCAGGCTCCTCGTCCGGGAGCAGCTTCCATAGGATACAATCCCTCCATAGTCATCCCATCTTTAAGGGTCGGTCAATCCAATGGTGCAACCTCAACATCAGAAGGGGCAGTGGTCGACAAAGAATCGTCGAATGGGCATCTATGTTTCCAAATCTAACATCTGAGCAACATTCCTATCTATCAGGAGGCTTATCCGTCACCTCTGATCCCTAACCTCCTTTCTTTCTTCGGCGGTAGGGTGGGTCGAACAAGACAACTCTGAGTTGCTAATCCATTAGCCGCTTCCAGGGAATGAAGGAGAGGTGAAGAACCATGAGATAGGACTCATCTTCTTTCCCCCATCTTGAAAACTCTAGTGCCTACCCCTATCACTCTGTTCGCTGCCCCCTGCTACGCGAATCCCTCGACTGCGGAATCCAACCTCCTGCCATAAAGGAAGGAGTTGATCGGGTTCAGTAGCCCGCCCTAACTAAAAGGTAGGTAGGCGGGCTTTGAAAATGCCTTACTTACACCTTACTGATGATGATAAAAAAGCCCTACTAAGTTAAGTAGAGGACTAGCCTTGAGTTCCCAATAGTTATGACCTTCTCTTTCTTTCCCGCCTCACCCGAACCATTATTGATACGATGCAGCTGACTGATTCTTGGAAGGGGGGAATGAACCTCAAGACTCTTTTTCCTTAAGCCCTACGAGGTCGAACAGGGGTGCTAGCTATGGCCGGGTCGACTGCGGAGAGCCACTGAACTTCATTCTTTCCGGAGGTTTGAAAGCAATCCTGTCCTTCCAGTCGAGCAAGGCCCTTATCCCGGCTTTGAAAGGCGAGGACCAGCTCATGAAAGAATCGAGGGAGAAATAACTTGCAAAATGAAACGTCGTTCCTCAGGCTATCAAGTCCAGTTCCGAAGGCGTCAAGTCATGAAGATCACTTTCCTATATGAATTTCGCACATGACTCCTCATCATGTGTATTCCGAACCACTTTTCGAAAGTTTTTCGTTTTATCCAGTTCCCGTAATTCGCGAAACTCGTGATGAAGACTTTCCCTCCTTATTAGGATGTAGATCGAGATCGAGGGTAAGAAGCTCCAACTCAAGTTCGATAATGACATTTTAGCAGCCTGTAACACGTGTTAAACATGGGCGATGGGTGGGGAAGAGAATCGGGAATGAAGACCACAAGGTAGAAATTCTCCTTGCCGAAAGAGATCACTCAGAAGGGCTTTTTTCTAACTCCGAAAATGGAGAGTTTTGATCCTGCCTGAGGCAGAAATGGAGCGAAAGTAACAATTCCACGATTAGGGATCAGGCTTGTCAACGATCTTTTGTGGGATCTGGGGAAGCGCTTTTCTTATTGAAAAAAATAGGTAAATCTCCACTTTCGACCCCTGAATAACCCATCTTTGGAGGTACACCGGCCGTGCCACATAAAGCGCTTAAAAATGGTAATACTAAAGGAACGGTGGAAGACCTATTTGAGTGATCTTTCTTCGAATCTGCTTCTTCTGAGCGCAGTAAACAGAGCGAGCCAGATAGAGAAGGGTGCGCGTCAACATGGAAAATCTGTCCGGCTTTCAAGCAAGCCTTCGTTTCTTGCTTCCGATGCATCAGGAATCCCAGCTGATAGAGATGCGTCAGATGAGAGAGATGCCACAGCGGAAACGAGCTCTTATCTATGCCTACTTCTCCGCTTGGCACCTGAACTTGCACCGTAGGTAGTTTGCAGCCCGCCCAGCCTGATAGACATGCCTAAAATTGCCCAACGGCGAGTAGAACTTTAGCCGCCAACGGCGAGCAGCGGCGGAAAAAGAAGGGAAGGAAGAGGAAATAGGAACAGAGCAAGAGATTGCGCGAAAGAAGGGATCTCCCTCTATAGGTTGTCGTACAATAAAAGGAATAGGGGGAGATAGAAAAAGCAGATAAGTGATCGAGCTAAAAATGAAATGGAAGTTCGTGTTCAGTAATTTTATATGAGGCAATGGAGAAAAAAAAAAGAAAGGGGAAATAGGGTATAACCTCATGTAGAAGAAGCAGCACAAAAGATATCTCTTGTTTTCATAGGAGAAATGAAAAGGAATTCCAATGAATCCATAAATACTTCCAATGATTCTATCAGAACTTGCATATGACTCTTACTCACGCCGAATTAAGATCAAGTGTTTCTCCTAAAACGGTAATAGATAGGGTGAAATCCATTTTTTGTGTAGGGGCATAGCCGTAGAAAAAGAAAAACATGAATCCGGGGGCTTTCATTATAACGTTGGCATTCTAAACAAGAATGCTAGTAGGTATACCGCAACGTCTAAATTCAGGGAAGCTTTCCCTGAATTCGGGGGTGCTCAAATTTACGTTTTGTTCCATAAGTCATGGGGGACGATTTGTGAGTATGTGCTTAAGGAAGACGAAAATCCTATAACTTGGGGAGAAATCTCGAGAGAGAATCTCCGACAGACGGCAAAAGCAAAAAAAGATCACAAAAGAATAGGTAGTCAACATTTGAGGGGCTTTTTCTTTCCAAAATGAAAGAAAAGGTTGATTGGTACCAGATTTACGAAGAGGAAGTGTTAGCGAGAGCTTGTCTGTCAAACTACTCCGCTATACGAAACGTTCATGAAGATTTGCAAGTAATAAAAGAAATGCAAACAACGCCTCTAGAGCGCATCTACACCTACCTAAATAAGCATGGGCGCCCCGATGAGTATGACATAGAATATTTAAAGGAGAAGTATTTATTCCTAGACTGGCTAGCCTGAAAACGAATCTTCCAAAGGCCAATCAAGACAAAACCACTCTTTATCTACGGCAAACCGAGCACCCAAAAGACTCTTATTATTAATATATTGGCTAGAGTATTGAATGTTTATTTCGCAAGCTCGAGAAGAAACGATTTCTCCGGGGCGCACGATTACTATGACCTATGGGAAGTAAGTCAAAAGTGAAAAATGAGCCTTCTACTAGCGCTTGCTTTCTTACCTTAGCTCAGTCAAGCGCATTTTACGTTATATAAAAGCTTGCTTTCTTACCTTAGCTCAGTCAAGCTTCCCCTTCATCTTCCTCTCCCTATCTGAGTACCTTGCTAGCCTGACAGCGCTTTCAGAGTCCCCAGGTCGTTCCATTAGTCTCTTGTTCGAAAAGGGATTCTTTCTACCTATTAGTATATAAGTCGGCTGGCTAGCCTTACGAATCTAAAGCTAGAGCTATTAGCACTGGGCTATCCGGACACTATTGCCTACGCTAGCTTGCTGCTTGCTGGTCACTTCGTTCCAGTAGCTCTAGTTGGCATCATTGAATCCCGATAGTGGCATCGTATAACGTATAATAAGAGCACGCCTGCTTTTATTCTTTCACTTTGCTCTGCTTATTAGTTTAGTTGAGGCACTGCGTGTTCTCATCTAAGCATGTAGGGCGTGTTTTCATCTAAGAAAGATTAGTTATAAGCCACCTTTCTAAGGTCTTTCTTTCATGGTACCATCAAGACAGAGCTGTGACGTCAACTTCGCACACAAAAAACTTTCTTTCTTTTCGTATCAAAAGAAAGCTTCTCTTCTATCTTGGAAAAGTGACGATTTCGTATCAAAGGAAAGCCGTTCAAGTCAGGAATAGAGGTGGAAAGTGTCTCTGTGTAAAATCGAGATTGGGTGGGTGTCTACCGCAAATGTGAAAGCTATCGAAAATCATGCGCATTGCATGCCATTCTCCCATCAGACTTTCGTTGGAAAAACCAAGGCCAAGTCTCTATAAGATAAGTCTCCTTTTTCTTTTCGGGAGCAGAACAGTAAAAGAATGGAAATTCAAATGATTGAAGTATTTGTAGAATGGCGATTCCTCACAATCGTTCCTTGTGATGCTGCGGAACCATGGCAATTAGGATCTCAAGACGCAGCAACACCTATTATGCAAGGAATCATTGACTTACATCACGATATCTTTTTCTTCCTCATTCTTATTTTAGTTTTCGTATCACGGATCTTGGTTCGCGCTTTATGGCATTTCCACGAGCAAAAAAATCCAATCCCGCAAAGGATTGTTCATGGAACGACTATCGAGATTATTCGGACCATATTTCCAAGTATCATCCCGATGTTCATTGCTATACCATCGTTTGCTCTGTTATACTCAATGGACGAGGTAGTAGTAGATCCAGCCATTACTATAAAAGCTATTGGACATCAATGGTATCGGAGTGCGCCTCTTAACGAGGGTGATTTAAGTGCAACGAAATCGGTGGTTCGCGAAGCATCTGGCTTACCGGTAATCTCCCATTCCCGTCGTCGAGAGACTAACTATAAGAACTATAGCATGCCAGAAACGGGGAGTTGAGGTGGTTAGACCTATACCCCGAAATGCTCCCAGCATAGGAGCCTATGGTTCCATTCTTGTTGTTGCTGGAGGTACACATACCTCTTCTCGGTGTGGAGCGATATACGAAAAATAGATGCTAAGCCTGCAATGTCTGATAACGGCGCTGAAGTTTTGAATCTATCGGCACCACAGCAGTGGCATACAACTTTGGACCTAACGGCCGGCCCCGTTACCTTTCGGAATGGGGGATCCCCGTTGGCAACAACCACGGTAGTAGTTGCGGAACTACTGGGCCAAGAGAGGACAACCTGTTGTTCCTGCTCCTCTTTCTTCGCTTCGGGGACGGAGGTCCTACGGTAGGTAACAGCACGCACAAGCACTTGACCGAAGGGGACCAGCGCTTCTACTCCTCCACCGAGGAGCCGTTCGCAGCGAGAAGCAAGGGATGTCGTGAACGGTGGGAGGTCAAAGAAAGAGAATTGACCTATTCATAGAGTGATCCTATGATCTATATAGAGGATATATACTATGTCCTAATTTATATAAATTAATATAAGGGTGACTCAATCAATTGGGGGTGGGACCTGCTGGCATAATGCACGCTGGAACGTGGGAATTCGAGGTCTCATGAACTAATTTTTTTTTCGTGGACAAACTTTCCGGTCAGGCCTATGGATGGATCCTTTTAGATCTACGGGCCGGCCGTTCACATGAGCATAGGGAATCTATACTCGAGCGTTCGACTTGGCCCCTGACAGGATAGGTGAGGAATCACTCTTGATCTGATCTATTGGGGCCTACAACTTCGCCGAGCCGACTAGCATCCCTTTCCACTGCGCATTTTTCAAACAAAGAAGACGACTATAGGATCGAATTCGCTTTCCGTGGTGAACTGGTCGTCCCATACCTTCTTCGTGTCTCATGTGTGTGGAACCAGGTCTTTTTCGGTTCCAGCTTAACTGAAGTAGGTAGGGCTGGGCGAGAAACGGTCCCCTGTTGCCTATTAGTAAGCGGGCCTTCGATTCCACCGGGGTCTTACGGTCTCTGAGAGGGGGGAGAACTACCTAACTAAAGAAGAATAGTGCTCTTTATAAGAGTAGGCGTGGAGAGCTTTTTGCGGGGAAACTTGCAAGTAAAGTTTGGGGGGAGGCGGGCGTCGACCCAACCTTATGAGTATTCGGACTATAACAGTTCCGATGAACAGTCACTCACTTTTGACAGTTATACGATTCCAGAAGATGATCCAGAATTGGGTCAATCACGTTTATTAGAAGTTGACAATAGAGTGGTTGTACCAGCCAAAACTCATCTACGTATGATTGTAACACCTGCTGATGTACCTCATAGTTGGGCTGTACCTTCCTCAGGTGTCAAATGTGATGCTGTACCTGGTCGTTCAAATCAGACCTCCATTTTGGTACAACGAGAAGGAGTTTACTATGGTCAGTGCAGTGAGATTCGTGGAACTAATCATGCCTTTACGCGTGCGCCCGGATACATAGGCCGACTGCTGAGCCCACTCTGGCTCAGCCGCACCACCCGGGGTCGGGGTGCGAGCCACCCGAGAAGCAAGCTATTACAGCGAGCGGCTGGAGCAGTAGGGAGCCGAGGAGCAAGGCAGTAGATAAGATAGAAGAAGGGGCCAGGCTCCCGGTAGAGCAGGGGAGACGGTTAGGATAACGAACTTGAAACGCGGAGCCCGAGCGGCCGGCGAGCGAGTGGTTAGTGGCAAATAGCGCCCTAGTTGATGGCATTCCTCTCTGCGGCTGGCACTCGAGGAACCACGGGACACTCCATACAGAGCAAGCAAGTCTTAGGGATGAGACGCCCGCGCAAGGACCTCAATTCTCATTAGGAGGTCGAACCAAGGACCTATAGAAGTCGGGGCTACCCCGTCCCCATGGCAACGCAACAGTGTCCTGAGGGAGGAGTTTAGAGGCCTTATAGTAGCACGGACCTCTTTTTCTTTCATTCTAGGTCATGCGAAGGGGGCCAGTCCAAGATCGTACAGTTATTCTTAAAAGACAACAGACGCTCTCAACGGCTAGGCGCCACTCTCTTTCTGAGTTATTTCAGCTTCTTCATTCTTTCGTGCCGCGGTGAACGAAAAAAAAAAAGGGCCGTCTCAGCGGAAGGAGAAGGACCTGCTACGGCAGAGACTACTTATCCTCTTCTTGTTCCTAGCCGTCTGTTACAAGTCCGGGAAGCCTGGAATCATCAAGATGAGGGATCCCTCAAAATAGAGAAGGGCGGGCAGGGCTTCCGCAAGAGCCTCCCCCTCTTCCCGGTCAATATAGATGGGAAGGAGACCGACATAATCAGCCTCTTCTTATGTATGTACACCTTAGTTTCAGGGTGGGGCCGCCGTGAAGATCTAGGAGTGTGAGCAGTACGAGCTGAAAGGCTCTCATACTGTTTGGAGGGCAGGGGGCATAGATGCCAAACCTGACCCCTATCTATCGTCGTAGAAGCTGTTCCTTTGAAAGATTATGGTTCTCGGGTATCCAATCAATTCATCCTCCAAACCAACTAAACTGGGGAGGCGGAAATGAAATTGTAGGGTGAGGGAAGGGGGAAGCTCCAGGAAGGCTTCGCTCGCTCGCTCAATTCGCTCTAACGCTCGTTTACGAGTGGAGTGAAACAGCCCTTATTGAAGTAGGGCGAGGCCTTACTACACGAGCTCGTAAGTCAAGCACGGAACGAGCCTTGTCTACGAAGCTTCGCTTCCTCGTCTTGCTTGCTTCTGGCGAAGCTTAACGCACTATAACATAGGCATTCTGGTATGGTAGGAAGACTCCTTTTAAGGCTGACCACTACATAGGAGCGATAGCGAAGCCAAGCCGTCAAAAGGCGAGCAGCCCTTATAGCAATAGCAAACGGCCTACTTATAGCCCTTTTTTTTCTTATTTTGTTTAGGCGCCCCTTCTTAGTAAATTAGGGCTTCGCCCTTGGAGCTCGATTTCGACGGGGCCTATCTTCTTCTTTAGAAGTACCTCGCCCGTTATACGATGAAAAGCCGTTCAGTAAGCTCTCGATAGCCATTTGCTAGTTGGACTTATGACTCTCCCCGGCGGGCGGATAGAAATTACGGAGGGTAGCTTGCCGGCAAAGGACATGTATGGTAGATATGAATATTTATTTCAGAGTCTAACTTAGTTAGATGAGTGTCATTATTGTTAGGTAATGTACCTACAAAGAGGACTATTACCAGAGCCATCTTGGTATTACAGTCCAAGATATGGGACTGATGCATCTAGATAGCGTCGATCTCAAGATCATATTTTGATGGTTGAGAGAGTAGGGAGCGGTTCACTAGTGGAGGCATGGGATGATCTAATCATTAAAAAGTGGAGTATTCGCCAAAGAGCTCTGTTAGAAAGGAGTAACGAGAGAAGTTGGGTGGAGCATGAGATTAAGATAGGTGTGGCTTTGGTTCTTAGATAAGAGCCAGGGCTTTTAAGTAGATATTGTCATAGGCAAAATGTTCAGTAGCCCTAATGAAATTTTGGACTTTGTAGTTCAAATTGCGCGGAGGACCGGTAGGATGAAGACTTAGGTGTAGATCTGGCCTAAACAAAAAGAAAAAAAAAAAAAATATATGTTAACTTTTTATATAACTACGAACTATAATAAAAAATTCTAAGCGATTCTTAATTATTCCCCCCTTTTTTTTTGATCGAACGAATAGGGCCCAACAATGAACGCTTCAATATTCAAGGAACGAAGCCCCCCACCAACCGCTACCATGGTGCTCCCAACCTTGACTACTAGCCTATTAGACATTTCATTTAGCTAGCCTATATCTCAATTTAAAAGAACCATTTCCAGTTCCGACTTTAAAGCTTGGCGCATTCCTCCCTTTTCATTTCTATATTGATGGATTAACAGATTCCGCCAAGATTCACTTCCTGACAAACTGAGTCCACTCTGTGACAAGATTTCAGCCTAGCTCAAAGATCTCAGTTTGCACTAGAAACCGATTTCTCTTAATTTAGGAAAACCCGATGGAACGCGGTCTCATCACAACACCTGAAGAGCTCGCTCAATGCTTCTCTGGGGCATAAGGAACTGGAGCAAGCCCTACTTGCTGAACTGTATTCGACCCTTCGTAATCAGGATCCCTTCTTTCGTCCGTCCACGACGTCCTCTATCCACACATAGAAAGCTTCCCCTCTTCCACACCCTACAAGGAAGTGCTGCCCTTCATACCCTATGCTCTGTTGCACACTTCCCCCCTACCTATGATCTAATTACTTTTTCGTTGAAACAAATTACATAACATTTACAATCTGACAACAGAAGGCCTGGCATAGTCACAGCTAAGATCCTCTCTTGGGTAGGGCTCCTGGGTTTTTATCTAGGCTGCTTAAACTCTTTCCCATAGAACGTGATACGGGGTACCTTATTGCTTAGTCTGGCTTTTTTTATGGAAGCTTTAACACGGCTGGACGAGCGGCTGGCCCGCCGGTCAGGTAGTGATACCGCTATTAAAGAAGGAGATCTTGTACTTATAGTTTTTTTTGGAGAAGCTCACTATCTTAACATTTCCTATCGAGCTTGGTTCTCTTTCAATGCGGAGTTCTAGCGTATTCGACATGGTTGTGTGCTACAAGGTCCCCATCAAATCAAGGCTTTAACAAAAACATAGATATATGGATTCGAAGCAGCTATCAAGTTGGCAGGCTTTGTATCCATCCTTGGGAAGCGCTCCCTTCATTCCAATTTCTTCCGGCTTTTCGACACCAGGCGGAGGAAAGTAGTAAAACCAGCCCTGCTTGATCTAACCCTCGTAAGTGAAGGGCGAGGCGACAGCGGCTTTGGTAGCATCCAGGCAAGAACCAGTTGTTTCAACCTAAACCCGCCCACCACCCTGTTCCGCTTAGCCTCATGGGATTTCTTTGAGAATGACGTTCAGTAGCCTTCTAGCCATCGGCCTATCCCCGCTCCAGTACGTATGCCTGTAAAACCTTTTTCGCGTTAGACATCAACCTTTACATATGAGTTGTTGCCCGTTCCCATCATGGAAATAAGCTTCTTTAGCCTGAAAGGCTCTTCTCTTATCCTTTTCCATACATAGGATCAACAACAAACAAGGCTTTCATCCTTAGTTGAATCTGGTAAAATATTTTTTTTATAGTCTATACCCAAACTCCTTTCCTGGTTTTGGTGGAAGAAAAGAAACTACGCCCTTCCTTTCATGGAAATAGTAGGCTTATTCAGCCGCTTCGAACAACAAAGCATTTGCTTTTGAGTCCTCTTCTGGAAAAAGAACTACCGCCTCCGCTTTAGAAAGAGGATCAGCCCTAGCTTCTTCTCTTTCTTCGGCAGGCAGGATCGAATGAGGATGATGGGGGGATGCTTTTGAAACTAAACTGCGTTTGGTTCATCTGCTTGCTTCATTTGATGCTAAGGAACGGAACCTGACCTAGTCCGTGGTAAATAGAGGTGGAGCAAAAGCAAGGGAGCTGATAAAGGTGAGTACGTGCGAAAAGCAAGAGGCGAGCCCTTACTATACTATACAGGAGCTTCTCGCTTCGCTTTGAGCGAGGGTGTGACGCTGAGGATTGCTTCTTATTACGTCGCGTCGAGTCAAAGGTTGTTTGTTACGTACGTAATTAAAGGGCACGTCAGGCACTGTGCTTTCAGCCAACGAGCTTAACTACTAGATGCTATTTCGACATCATAGACAGTAAAGAAAGGACTCATGAATGACCCGATCCCTAGTACTCTGATTCAACCGCTTATGTTCTTCGCCAATGTTCCAAGGAAGGTTTCACCTGATCACATATACAATAAAAAATGCTTTTTTTATTTATAAAGCATTTTTTATAAAAACTATACTGAACCACTTATCTATTCGTTCTTTGACGCTGTCCCGACTGATGAGCACCACTTAGGACTTCATGAGACTCTGCTAGGATCTGCAGCGCTTCAGTAGGCCCTAGGCACTGATGTAAGGTTAAAGCTTTCACCAATGCTTAATACTATCCAGTCTACACTGTACTCCCATAATAAGGCAAGAAAGCGGAAAATTGCAAAGAGAAGTAAGATGGGAAAAGTGAAGATCGACGAATCAAATGAGATTTCTGTTCCAATTTCTGCCGCTTCTTCTCCCTCTGAATCAAACTTTTTCTTGCCATAATGTTCAGTTCCTATTATTATAAGTTATTATTATCAATAATACAGTTCGGATCCTAGATGTAAAAATACAAGAAGGCAAATCCTCCCTCTCCATTGAAACAAATGAGATTGTTGCTGATACAGTACATAAAAATAATGAAATTAACCAAATTTTCCTGATGTAGAGGCAATCAAGAAAGCTGCATAAGTTAATATATAACCTACGGAAAAGTGGGCTAATCCAACCAATCTTGCTTGCACAATGGAAAGAGCCACTGGCTTATCTCTCCATCGAATGAAATTAGCCAAAGGTGTGCGTTCATGAGCCCATGCTAAAGTTTCAATCAATTCCTGCCAATATCCACGCCAGGAAATTAAGAACATAAATCCAGTAGCCCAAACAAGATGTCCAAATAAGAACATCCACGCCCATACCGATAAACTATTCATACCAAAAGGGTTATACCCATTGATAAGTTGTGAAGAGTTTAACCATAGATAATCTCTTAACCATCCCATCAAATAAGTGGAGGATTCATTAAATTGTGAAACGTTACCCTGCCATAATGTGATGTGTTTCCAATGCCAATAAAAAGTAACCCATCCAATGGTATTTAACATCCAGAAAACTGCCAAATAAAATGCGTCCCAAGCCGAAATATCACAAGTACCGCCGCGTCCTGGGCCGTCGCAAGGAAAACTATAACCGAAATCCTTTTTATCTGGCATTAACTTGGAACCACGTGCATCTAAAGCACCTTTTACTAAAATCAATGTAGTTGTATGCAAACCTAGAGCAATAGCATGATGAACCAAGAAATCTCCAGGACCTATTGTTAAGAAGAGCGAATTACTATTCTCATTAACAGCATTCAACCAGCCAGGTAACCATATGCTTTGACCAGCATTGAATGCTGGACCATTCGTTGAAGATAAGAGTACATCGAACCCATATGAAGTCTTACCATGAGCGGATTGTATCCATTGGGCAAATATGGGTTCGATCAAGATTTGTTTTTCCGGAGTACCAAAAGCGAGCATGACGTCGTTATGAACATAAAGGCCCAAGGTATGGAACCCGAGAAACAGGCTGGCCCAACTTAAATGAGATTTGATAGCTTCTTTATGGTCTAACATTCTTGCCAATACATTATCCTCATTCTGTTCCGGATTGTAATCTCTAATGAAGAATATAGCTCCATGAGCAAAGGCTCCTGTCATGATGAACCCTGCGATGTATTGGTGATGAGTATATAAGGCAGCTTGAGTAGTAAAGTCTTGTGCTATGAATGCATAAGCAGGTAAAGAGTACATGTGTTGAGCTACTAAGGAAGTAATAACCCCTAAAGAGGCTAGAGCAAGACCTAATTGAAAATGAATCGAATTATTTATTGTGTCATAAAGACCCTTATGCCCACGTCCTAATCGACCCCCGGAGGAATATGTGTTTCTAAAAGATCTTTGATACTGTGTCCAATTCCGAAGTTAGTTCTATACATATGACCAGCAACGAGAAAAATAAATGCAATAGCTAAATGATGATGAGCAATATCGGTCAACCATAAACTTTGCGTTTGTGGATGGAATCCCCCAAGAAGGGTTAGAATGGCAGTTCCGGCTCCTTGGGAAGTACCAAATAAATGACTACTCGAATCAGGGTTTTGAGCATAAAGATTCCACTGACCCGTAAAAAGTGGTCCCAACCCTTGAGGATACGGTAATACGTCTAAGAAATTATTCCATCTGACGTACTCTCCCCTGGATCCGGGAATAGCGATATGAACTAAATGTCCTGCCCAAGCCAAGGAACTTACTCCGAAAAGTCCTGACAAATGATGATTGAGACGAGATTCGGCATTTTTGAACCACGAAACACTTGGTTTCCATTTGGGTTGTAGATGTAACCAACCCGCTATTAAGGATATAGCAGAAAGAAATAGAAAAAAAGAGCTCCTGTATAAAGATCCTCATTGGTGCGCAATCCGATTGTATACCACCACTGATAAACACCGGAATAAGCGATATTCACTGGGCCGATAGCACCCCCTCGAGTAAAGGGCTTCTACAGCTGGTTGACCAAAATGAGGATCCCAAATTGCATGAGCAATAGGTCTTACATGTAAAGGGTCCTGTATCCATGACTAAAAATTTCCTTGCCAAGCTACATGAAACAGATTTCCGGACGTCCACAGAAAGATTATTGCTAACTGCCCAAAATGAGAAGAAAAAATGTTCTGATAAAGACGTTCCTCAGTAATATCATCATGACTCTCGAAGTCATGTGCGGTAGCAATACCAAACCAAATACGACGAGTAGTGGGGTCCTGAGCTAAGCCGAGGCTAAACCTCGGAAATCTTAATGCCATAATGCCTTTCAAATCCTCCTAGCCATTATCCTACTGCAATAATTCTTGCTAAGAAGAATGCCCATGTTGTGGCAATTCACCCAGAAGGTAATGGGTTACTCCTACAGCACGTCCTTGTACAATGCTCAAGGCTCTAGGCTGAGTAGCAGGAGCAACTTTTCATTTGTTATGAGCCCAAACGATGGATTCAATGAGTTCTTGCCAATAACCACGGCCACTGAATAGAAACATGAAACTGAAAGCCCAGATAAAATGAGCACCTAAGAAAAAAAGACCATATGCGGATAATGAAGAACCATAAGACTGAATTACCTGAGATGCCTGTGCCCATAAGAAATCTCGGAGCCACCCATTAATAGTAATGGAACTCTGTGCAAAGTTTCCTCCTGTGATATGAGTTACCACCCTTGATCACTTATAGTACCCCAAACATCCGACTGCATTTTCCAACTGAAATGGAAAATGACTACCGAAATTGCATTGTACATCCAGAATAGACCTAAGAAGACATGATCCCAGGCGGATACTTGACATGTCCCCCCTCTTCCAGGTCCATCACAAGGGAAACGAAAACCAAGATTTGCTTTATCGGGTATCAAACGGGAACTGCGAGCAAATAGAACACCTTTCAGTAGTATCAATACAGTCACATGGATCGTAAATGCATGAATGTGATGGACCAAAAAATCTGCGGTTCCTAATGGAATAGGTAACAAAGCTACTTTGCCGCCTACTGCTACTAACTCACCACCCCCCAAGTTAAGCTGGTACTTGTTGTTGCACCAGGAGCTGTTATCCCAGGTGCTAAAGCATGAATGTTTTGTACCCATTGAGAAAAGATGGGTTGTAATTGTATAGCGGTATCTGAAAACATATCTTGGGGCCGCCCTAAAGCGCTCATGGTATCATTATGAATATACAAGCCAAAACTGTGAAAACCTAGAAATATACATGCCCAGTTAAGATGTGATATGATTGCATCGCGGTGCCTAAGGACACGATCTAATAGATCGTTGTATCGAGTAGTTGGATCATAGTCTCTTACCATAAAAATGGCTGCATGTGCAGCAGCACCAACTATGAGAAATCCACCGATCCACATGTGATGTGTGAACAACGAAAGTTGTGTACCATAATCAATAGCTAGGTATGGATAGGGGGGCATGGAATACATATGGTGAGCTACAACAATGGTTAAAGAACCTAACATAGCCAGGTTAAGAGATAATTGAGCATGCCATGACGTTGTTAGGATTTCATATAGGCCCTTATGGCCCTGGCCTGTAAATGGACCTTTATGAGCCTCTAAAATGTCTTTAAGGCTATGACCGATGCCCCAGTTGGTCCTATACATATGACCAGCGATCAGGAAAAGAATAGCAATAGCTAAATGATGGTGTGCAATATCGCTCAGCCATAGGCCCCCTGTTATTGGATCTAATCCTCCACGAAAACTCAGGAATTCCGCGTATTTTGACCAATTCAAGGTGAAAAGGGGGGTTGCTCCCTCGGCAAAACTGGGATAAAGTTGAGCCAAAAGGTCCCGATTCAAGATAAATTCATGAGGAAGTGGTATCTCTTTAGGATCAACTCCAGCATCGAGAAATTGGTTAATCGGTAAAGATACATGGATTTGGTGTCCCGCCCAAGAGAGAGACCCAAGTCCTAGTAACCCCGCTAAGTGGTGATTCAACATAGATTCTACATCTTGGAACCAAGCCAATTTTGGGGCAGCTTTGTGATAATGGAACCAACCGGCAAAAAGCATTAACGATGCAAAGACCAATGCACCAATTGCGGTACAATAGAGTTGTAATTCACTAGTTATTCCAGATGCTCGCCAAATCTGAAAAAAACCGGAGGTTATTTGTATTCCTCGGAAACCCCCGCCCACATCACCATTCAATATTTCTTGACCTACTATTGGCCAAACTACCTGGGCACTGGGTCCAATATGAGTAGGATCACTTAGCCATGCTTCATAATTGGAAAAACGGGCGCCATGGAAGTACATGCCACTCAGCCAAAGAAAGATAATGGAGAGTTGACCAAAATGAGCACTAAATACTTTTCGGGAGATCTCCTCCAAATCACTGGTATGACTATCGAAATCGTGAGCATCAGCATGTAGGTTCCAGATCCAAGTGGTAGTATCTGGGCCCTTAGCTATTGTTCTTGAGAAATGGCCGGGTCTGGCCCATTCCTCGAAAGACGTTTTTATAGGATCCCTATCTACAACAATTTTCACTTCTGGTTCCGGCGAACGAATAATCATTAAGTCCTCCTCTTTCCGGACAACATATACAAAGAAACCCGCCAACAGTCAAGTTTTTAGTGAACCTCTGAAAGATAGATATTTTATTTATGATTAGTCCTTTTCTTTCCTATCCCCCATCTATCTATTTTATTTTATTTAGTTATTCACTAGAGCAATTATGATATTGAAGTCGATCCGAGGCAAGTGTTCGGATCTATTATGACATAATGATTAGGTGCCCCACGGACCCTTTTTTATCTTGGAAAATCCTTTACCGGCGTGACGAAAAAAACTATTTTTTTGTGCAACCTAGTGTATTTATATCTGAATGTATAAGTGCCCATATGGATCTACTTCCATGGAACATAATATCTTATTACTTTCATTTCAAATAAAAAGATAATTCATTAGAATAGAATTAATAAGATCCATTCTGATGATATCTTATAGTCATTCGAAAGTCTCTTTTATTAGCTTTATTTAGTTCTATTCTATACTGTATCCGTATCATTTATCCCTATGAGATACCATACTAAAATAGAATATTTTAGAAGGAAGGGATATAATTAAATTATTGATTGGATCTTCTCATAGGAACGATCTATTTTATTTGATTGATGGATCCAACACCCAATTTTAATGAATTAAACAAAAGAGTGGTCTTATTCGAATTCGAAACGCCTCGTGATCTTCAACAAATTATGTGCTTCAATATAATTACCTGGAGTAAGCGCTATAGCTTGTTTCCAATACTCAGCAGCTTGATCGGACCAAGCCTCCGCAATTTCGGAATCACCCTGTAGAATGGCCTGTTCTCCCCGGTCGGAATAGGTGGTTCCTTTCCTTAGAACCGTACTTGAGAGTTTCCTACCTCATACGGCTCAGCAATCGATTCTTTTGAGTTCCATCTTAATCTATCCTATGCTAACTGAATTAGATTTCTCATAAATCTATCCCATTTTTTCTTGGGTTAACAAAAACAAAAGAAGTTAATTACATTAAGTTTCAAACTCTTATTTTTATCAATAAGAAGTTTTATATATTTTCCCACCTTCAGACGAATGAAACATAGATATTCCCCTATATCGTTAGAATTTTCTGAAAGGTAACTATCTCGGTTTCATATATGAAATTCATATAGAATCTTTGAAAAACACTTTTTTCCTCCATAAGAAAAAAAAAAGAACTTACTATCTTTGGGATCTGATGCTACACCGCTGCTCAATACCTTAGTGGATCGACTCTATTACATAAGTTGATTCCTTACTTTTATTCCATATCATGACATAAGTAAGCAGTTCTTAACTGTATCGACCCAATAGCTCGCTAATTGATCTTTACGGTGCTTTCTCTATCAATTCGATCCTTTATCCATAGAATATATAGGCCGTATCTATTTCTTCCTATTTTGGTTCTCGTGAAGTCTCTTTCCTTGCTACAGCTGATCAAAATCGTTGCTTTGAACGATGCATATGTAGAAAGCCCATTTTGATTTTCTAGTATTTACTAGTTGATTTGATCTTTTTTCCTTCTTTCTATAGTGGAGATAGTCGCACGTAATGACAGATCACGGCCATATTATTAAAAGCTTGTGGTAAAAATGGGTTTCGTTCTAGTGCCTGGAAATAATATTCCAAAGCCTTTGTCTCCGTTGCTTGTGTGTATAAGGCCTATGTTATAGAGTATATAACTTCGATCATAGGGATCAATTTCTGGTCGCGTAGCTTCATAATAATTCTGTAAAGCTTCCGCATAATTTCCTTCGGATTGAGCCAACATCCGTTACGGTCGTTCATTCTATTCAAAGAATCTCCGTTCCAGAACCGTACGTGAGATTTTCATCTCATACGGCTCCCCCCTTCTGTGCATAGTACTAAGGGGAATAATCCATGGAATAAAAATTTCACTATTCTAATTATGAACTGACAGGAGCTGGTATTTTTACAAGAAATCTCTAGCCAGCCTTCCCGCAAGAGGTTTTTTTAACACCAATCATATTAGTGCTAGATGGAAATGGTAACTCCAACAATTTCTTTGTCCTCAACGCCTCCTATTTTCAGGAATTAGTCACTTCAACGATCTTTGATGGTTATACGGGTATCCAAAGTACGAACGAGATGGATGTTTGTTGTCCCAACCATTCTTGTTAGTCCCGATACCAATAAGGAAAAGGGAAATTGATAACAAAGTTTTCGTATTGTTGATTCCTTGGTGTCAAAGGGCGCTTGACTTCAGGCAAATGGATATGATATGTATAATACAGGTTCCAGCTAGATCCTCTTATACGGATCTAAAGAAAACCAAAACCTAAGCCATAGCCTACGATTCAAGTCTACCACCAGTCATCTAAGTACAGTCGAAAGAAGCGATAAACTCTCTCACTCACGATGACCTTGTAGAGAAACGTATAGGAGAGGTAGCCCGTTTGAGTCGATCAAATCTTACTTAGCTAGTGCAATTCATATTAGTTGATCCTGCCATAGTAGCCCATACTTGCGGTCTCGGAGAGTTGACCTACGAATCCAATAAGGTGTTAGCGCTTTCCAATTAGCATTCATCTCTATCTGGGTACGATTGGTCATCAGCGCGGTGTCGGTATGCGAAGATAGGTCCCAACCAAGGCCTTTAGGATTTCCTGATAATAGTCAGAGTTGCCGATTCGAGAAAGATAGCGATTCCGGTAGTACGAATCGTCATGCTAAGAGCTGCAATGTCTCGAAATGAGGATATCCTAATGATGGATTTTTGAAAAGAATCTGGATCTGCCTCCCACTCCAACTAATATAGAATATAGAAAAAGACGCTACTCTAAACCTCGAGTTACAGGTATGAAGTAGCTAGTAGTCGGCCAGGAATTGTTAGTCTGGTTTGATAGAACCGGGCTGAAGATGTAATGTAGGAAGAGGTGGAGTCACTTTTAGACTGCCCCGGAACGTGTGATAGTCAGGCACAATGGAGCTCACAACCAAGATCCAGGAGTCATCCCAATACTTTCAAGCCTCCAAGTACACCTGTGTATCAATGGTTTGGGTTTGAGCATATACCAATATGTCCTTCCCTGCCAATTCAGTTCATCCAGAACAGATGACGAGGAGCCCGCGACGAAGGTTGATGGCTCGAAGAATAAACGTGGAATACTCGGAGTCAAGGAGGACTAGTTGGAAACCCAAGTAAGCCAAAGAGCCATCTCAGGACAAGGATCCAGAGGAAAATAAGAAGGAAAACTTCCTTTAACAGAAAGGATGCCTCCGATGAGAGTGATGAGCACGACATGTAAAAAACGAAAAGTAGTATTCACTTTTCGTTTTGGGCTTTCCCTCCTAAAGTAGCAGTAAACTATGTCTGACCGGGCGGACAGCCAGCAGTATTGGATGATGATGTTGAGGAAGACTGAGTCTACTAAAGTGACAGAGATTGCTTAAGTTGATTCTAGCATAGAGCAACCCGAGTTGTTTAGGAATCCAGAGAGAGGTGAGGCTCTAGTCACTGATTCTATGCAAGCTCTAGTCCCCTGTCCTCAACTTAGAGGATAAATTGCGATCAACGAGAATGGATAGAGTTCTGGAGACAAGGCTCCATCTCCTAATCTCCTAAGAAGCCAGAAGAAAGTGAAAAGTGCTTTTGAAAAGCCACCAGAGGCAAATCTTTAGCCATTTGCGGCCATTGAGCCCACATCACATTGATGGTAAGCCAGTTTCAAGGGTGCTAGTGGATAAGGGGGTTGCTGTTTGTACTGCTAACCATTATCAATGGTAAGGAGACTTGCGAAGTCCGAGCAGTGAGGCATTGGTAGTCAACCGGAGTCTACAGCTAGAAGAGTGAAGCTTTCAGTTCTCTTTCTCGTGACATTGAGGTGTGACGTAGGCATCATGTTCTTGTTTGGAGTGTGAGATTGTGTCATGCCTGCTCTTAGTGAATGGGAAACTCAGCTTGCCTTCTACTCTTCCACGTCAGTCGGTAAGAAGTGCACTCTTTCTTGCCTGACCTCTGAGTACCAGTGTTTGAGGTAGCGGTAGCGAAGGGATTGCCTCGGGGGCAAGCCCGAGCGAGAGCTCCCAAGCCGAGCCCGTGCTGTTTCAGTAGTGTTGGTAAATATCCTTTCTGCCTTCTTGGCGCCATAAAATAGTTTGAATAAGACGTACTAGTCACTGACCGAAGGGAAGAAAGACATTTTAGTTATGATAAGAAAGACGTGTTATCGGTCCCCTCGATACACTACCTTAGCCCTACTAGTAAAATAAAGCCAATGGCGTACGAAAAGTGCTCTCCTGACTGAGTCAGTTACAAAGTAAGGGAGATCTCCTTTCCAAGCCTAATGGTTAAAGTCATTCAAAAGGGTAGGGATGGCGCTCTGAGGAGGAGATTTGGAAAAGGATTCCATTAGTAGATAAAGACCCTTATCAATCACTTAGCTCAAACGAACGTCCAGAGTAAGAGTTAACCCATGCCAAAACAGCCTCTAAATCCCAAATCTATCATCATCAATCATTCCCAAAAGGGCCCCCCGGGCGTGACAAGTTCAAAAAAACTGTAGAGAGAGCGTGCTACACCTCCTAGCTTAGCTATCCAATATCCGATTAAAAAAGAGCTTGGATTGCTGCTTTTTCCTATCTGTATAAAGTAAGTCAGTCAGCCCAGTATGGGACTCTAGCTACTCCCATTCAAAGGAAATTTTTCTCTATAAGGTATTGCTACAAACCGAATGAAGAAGTAGGAAGTTCCTCGCCTGTGGGAGCTGAGCTTGCTGATGTGGTAAGCCATCTAATCTATTATTGATTGTCTTATCTGTCTGGTGTGAAGAGAGAATGAGAAGAGACTCTCACTAGGGCAAGCACCCAATACCCTCGTCGAGTCCAAAGCTCCAGCTCAAGCAGTTCAGTCCAAAAAAGAGATGTCTGTCTTCGTTCTCGCTCAAGCTAAAGCTCAGTCTGCTAGCTCAAGTCGAAAGTAGTGGAGATCCAGTGACAGACAGAAAGGAGAGTGAAGTTATACTGGAATGCCAGAATGAAAAAGGTCTGCTCCCGCAGTCAGGATTGCAACTTGTTCTATTTCCAATAACCAATAAAAGGTATACTGAAAAAGAAGATTTTGTTTATACCCAGACTATAGGGATTCTGTATTCTTCGTAGCATGAGACCCTATCGAAAGTAGTTTCAAAATCTTGAATCCCGGGCTAATTTATTCTTCAACTGAAACTCTATCTGTCAATGGGGGGATCCTACATCTTATCACAAGTAGCTAATATGTAACTTCATCTTAAGAAGACCATTGCCTGCTACCACTCTATTTCAATATTCTCAGCTGAGGTCAATAATCGTAAAGAAAGGACCCACCCATCTGCCCCGAGCAGGTCTACTTTCTCTGTGCAGTGGTCAAGCAATTACTTACGTCCGATGGTATATATATTATAGTAAACCTTCCATCAGGGTGGGGGCCGTCGTGCTAATAGGAAAAGCTTTATACGAGTTCGGCGGCGTGGAAGGTTGGTTCAATGAAAAAGAAAGAACCCATTATTTTCCTTCGTAATTAGAAGGTCAATTAAATTAATACGGATCTCGCGGGCATACTCGCGAAAAGAAAAGCGTGAAGCACAACCTATATCCCATGCCATGCCACATGACATGCCCGGCTGAGCGCTAAAGAGCTTCAATTTGGTAACACTGTAAGCCATGTTACATTTGACCAATGCCTCTCCTTGGATCAGAAGGCTCTTTAATTTCAATCCCTTTGGAAGCGACAATCAGCAACAGCCAGGTGCAAACCCACAAACCACGCCCGGCTGTTACGCAGGTTCCCTAGCTTGAAATCCAGACAAGGAATTCAAAGAATGAATACTCGTAGGGATCCAAACCATCCTTTGGTACAGTTTAACAAAATGATAGACTGTTGCAAACGCAACCCACACTTGTTAGAGCAAGGAAACATAAATTTACTCACAAACAAGAATTGGCATACTATGATACCCACTCTTACCAGTGTACCCACTGTCATCCAAAAGATGTTGCGTCCCGAAAGGGGATATATTGCCAAGATATGAAAATCCCCGAAAGAGTCATGGGGATTACTGATGTAACCAGAGGAAGCGCAAGAATAAGACAATTAACCTTTGCAGATTTAATATATAGGGGGTACGCCAATGACTGTAGAATCTTAATATTTATAACACTCATTTTAGGATTTTACGTATGGTTCTTCTTCTGCATTCCCGAACCTCTGTTTGTAAAACCTGATCTCTGTTACTCGGAGGTATGGCCACGCTTAGTAAGAGAGGCTCTCAGCTCGGACTGGGAGGTGGGATGTCCTTTTAGACACTTAGAGGGTTATCATTGCATTCATCCTGCGGCTATTCATGACCAAGTCATGATTATGTTGGATGAAAGCAAGGAGGCCTTCGACCCGTTGAATATCAATCCTCAGCCTAAAGCAAAAGCTTTCGCAATTGGCATAGCTGCTGTGGTATTGGGAATCTTATTGGCTGAGTCTATCACTCCGGATGGAATTATCTACACTTAAAGGAATGAGCGTTATGGTTTCTTCAATGTGAGTGGTCCCAGATAGACCAAATCTTGTACTACAATCAAGCGATAAATCTATAGCCGTTTGTATTCATTCCTATTCGTAGTTATGGTTGCGCCGACTGCTACTAAGATAAGAACCTAACAGAACTTGCATTGTATACCATTTATCCGATGTACCGATTCTCCGACTACCAATTCCCAGTCATTCCTGGGGCAGTGGTAAATTAAAGGGGCGCACCCCCTTGACCAATCTATGTCGGTCTAGGTCTCACGTTGCGGGATTATTAAGGATGGTTGACTAAAATGGAGTTAGGATGTCTAGTGAATGAGGGCGAGTAAGATGTTTCACTCTTAAGTGTCCCTCTATAGACCTTACTAGAAGAGAAGAAAGATAAGCTAAGGGCACAAAATATATTTTTTTTTCTACTCTCTGTCTATATCTTATGTAGTAAAATATATAAGCTAGAACTGCATAGGAGAAACTAAAACCCTTACTTACACACGCTTACATAAGGAAAGCTCTAAACTTAGCTATCACAAGCAAGGGCTTACCACGAGTTATTTCATCTCTCTAACTATACTAAAAATGCATTTCATTAAGAGAAGAAGAAGAAAGATCGTAGCGAAGAGTTATAGTGTATAGTAAGTAGTCCCTCTTGACGTCGAATGATATCTACTTGCTTCTACTTTTTAGTAATGTGGTTGGTGTTAAGTGTACTCATTGAAGGGTACAATACAGGAATCTCAAGGAAGAACAATCATAGAAAGTAAGATTGCGCTCTTTCTTCGTCTTGGTTCACTGCCGTTCCGAAAAGAAGTAAGTTGCTTGTTTGATCGAGGAACTGACGCCCAATAGAGCTTAGCCATGAGTGGTCCGAAATGGACCCTAGAAGCCGGTCCCCGTTGGTGAAGATCCTTGTCTTACTCCTCGAAGAAGCCAGGTGTTTATTGACTTGCCTGTCATGTGCAAGATTGGAATCGAGAAGCGTGGGCCCTGAATGGCTTTCTTAAAGTCGGAAATCTCTACGACGTAAGATCCTTTCTTAAGCTTGATGGGCAGACAACCAAAAACAGTATTGGAATAGATCTTCTTTTAAGAATATGAATTAGAAAGCGGAAGCACTTCCATTTTAAGGAAATTAAGGAACGGAGGACTGACAAAGAGAGGAACTTCAGGGGCCAGGTAGAAAGACGAAAACCCCAGAGAAATCAATCTAGTGAGCTCTCCTCAGGAAAGAGATATAACCTTACCCTTCTATTATAGACCAGGCGGGATAGTAACATTATAGCAGTCCGAAAGGGAACTTGCGAAAGACCTATATCATAAAGCGGCCCACCATCGAAGGGAAAAACTGGCCTGGCCTGCCAAAGTCAAACTTCATCGAAAGAAAACACTATTTATCTGCTTGCCTTTTTTCTGCAATAGGAACTCAAACGAAAACCCCAACTATATGGCTGAGAACTTAACTTGATGGAACTGGCCCGTAAGAAGAAGGCATGAAAGGAAAGGGGGAAGAAAGAGGAAATGTATGAAAGGGAGCTCGCACTCCAACAACTGGCTCAGGAATAGCTGGGAGAACGAAAGCAATTCCAACTTCCACAGCAACTACAACTGAAACTTACTTGGGAAATAAAAGAGCTCGAAAGGCGCTTGAAAGAGAAAGAAAAGAAAGAAAGTTCAACTTCCAATCCATCGAAGCTTTCTGCAACTGATTCGCTGAGACTAGACAAATTAAGAACCCCTACCCCTAGGTAAAGGGCATTGGGACTAGACAACTTACCCACAAGGTAAAGAGGCAGAGACTATCCGGGAACTACGTGCCTAAGCTTTATCACTAGCTTGTACTAAATACGCTGCCTTTCCAAAAGAGGTAAAGATTGATAAAAGGAACTATCTTTCACTGGTTTCTCATTTTATTTTCTAACTAAGAGAAAGAGACGCAGCTTCCTTTCTAACTTGCTTTCACTGTAAAACCCTCCATTCAAGAAATGAAAAAAGACAAAAGAAAAGGGACTGATGGAAAACTTGATTGCGTACTCCGGCTACAGGTAGAGGAAATTTCTTAGGGAATAGAGGGAATGCGAAACTTTTGGGACTGATCTTTCTACTTATAGGCTAGACATAACCATACATGGAATAGTGCTAGAAAATATACTTAGAACTTCCAAGAGTATATGCTTAACACTCCAACCCTTTTAACTCCAACTGGCTCGGCAGAGAGGGAATTAGCACCGGATGTAAGGAAACTGGAATAGTATGTATAATCACCTTCTCCCTAATCACCTGCTTGATAGTCGTCATATGGTGAAGCTCTTTCAGACCCTTGGTCAATTCCCTCCCTCCAATGTTAAGGTTAAGCATAGGGAGACCTGGAAATATATACTCATAAGCACTCAAGTACTATGAGATATTTTCTCAATCCACTCAAGGAATGGAAATGGCACGGGTAATCCCGTATGATAAAAGAGCTTTCTTGAACTGAACTGGCTCTAGCCCTTGACTTAGTCCTTTCTTTTCTTGCTCGTTTTCAAAAGAAGTAGAAAGAAATAGTGGCTTCCCTAAGATCCCTTTCTTTCTTTCCATTGCCTGATGGCTCTCCTAATAGGTGAGGTACTGTCCCTTTCCTGCTTGCCTTGAACTACTGCACTTGCGTATGTATACCTTTTCTATCATTTTTGGATAGGAAAGTTCTCGTATAAGTGATGTTCGAAATCCAGTCTGAATCAGAGACTGTTCTGATGAAGTTTGCACCGATTAGTTAGTAGATTTCTTCTTTGACTTTACTTTAATTCAAGTTGCGGATGGACTTTTTGTAGCTTTTGTATCACGGACTTGACTCCTTCTAAGAGGATCAAACGATGCTCAACCAGCGCAGGGTCCAACCATGGCATGTCGCTATAGGACTAGGCGAAAATTTCTATGTATGTCTTTATAAATTCATTCTTTCTTGTTTTACTGGTGTGAATGACGCGCTTCTTTGAACGATTCTAGGTTCACTTCCAGTTCCGCCGTTGATGTCCACTTTTTCTTCCACCATAGCGGAGGTCCGTTGTTCATATCTTTCAAGAGCTTGGGACATCCCCCTGTGACCCTCCGGTTTGGAGGAAAACAGAGGAGGTTTGAGAAAGCCTCCTACGCCGTTGTTTGCGAGTTGACTCGGAGACAGACGTGGGCGAAGGTTCGTCAATGATTAGCCTGTCCCCAGCCCAAGTTAAGTATAAACAGACTGAGAGGGTTCCTCAGATCCTACCCTCGACAAAAAGTCCAATGGGATGGGACTCTATGGGATCTAATCGAACATCAGTGTGTTGGGTTTCAATCATGCAGATCTCTATGATCCCACTTGGTATAAAGTGGTCGGGCAGAGTCCGGTCTTTATTCGGAGTTGTATTGGCCTGGGTGCCCTTTCACCCTAGGCCCTTTTTTCTGCTATGGGGTCTGACAAGTCTTGGCTCATCATTGCATCTTGCTGTCGTCCTAGGCCTCTACCAGGTTGAAAACCCTGTTGAAGCATGAGCAACCATCCCATAGAAAATGAGTACCCCTGGCTCCTTGGTTAAAAGTTCCTGACAGGTTTGCAATTGGCTATGGAGAGTCGCTGGTTGTGCCCCTGGGGTGAGGTCAAGCAGCGATACCTAGGACGAGCTGACAGGTACTCCTATAGTATAGTCACGGGTCAGAACTGGTGTTCTACCTTCATTTTGTTGCCATTTTAAGAAGGCAGAGTTTCGGAGTGTCATATCCCGTGTCTTCCTTCATGGAGTCAAAAGCCCTTTTTCGACCTGTGGCAGAGTGAAATAGCCCCTGAGTGAGTCGGTGCTGGTGGGTGGAAAATGATCCAGGTGATCTGGGCGAATCCAATGAAGATTTATGGATTGTGATTGGAGAGCAAAAGGTCTCTTTTCTATCTGGAATATACTCTATTGGTTCAAGCTCAGCTCTGTTCTCTTGGTTGAAGGTTCAGCAGGCTATGGATTCTCTATGAGGAGCGTTCCAGGAGTAGCCTGCCTCTATTTGATCACGAGAGGCTTCTTCGAGGGGCTTGGCTTCTTGTTCTCACTTCCCTTCCTCAGAACCAACCTCACCTGCTGCCTGCCCATACCCTCCTCTTTCCCGCACAGTGACTCCACGATGAACGCCCTGACTGACCTTAGAACCTGTGAACCTTCCATTTGACTGGCTTCTTTCCCCCTCGATCCAAGAGGGGCTTCGATGAGCTTTCCGACTCAGATGCAAATGCACCACTTGATTCAGTCACAAGTCTAACTGATTCCCCCCTCACCTACTCATCTGGCTACCGTGCTGCCTCCTTCCTTTGCCGACTCGTAGCTACTCCACCTGAGTGAGACACCGATTCTTGCCCTAATATCTTCCTCTTTTTCCTGCCATACCCTTGCCTTTCCAATCACTGCTACCCGCTTCGCTTTCCATCTTGCTTCACTACCTGATTCCTATTAGCTAGCCCCGTCATGCTTATCTCTCTGGGGTCGTGTTATCCACTCCTTCATCAAGGTTAGGTCGACCAGACCAGGATCGAGTCGAGTACGACCCAACTCTAGAGGCGAACCGGGCATTTTAGAAGCAAGTGAGCCACCGGTAGCCTAAGCTCGCCCTCGCTTCTTCTTTGTTGCTGAGTTAGCAGATCCTGATCGTGATCCTTGATGCACTGGGAAAAAGCCCTATTGAACTACCTTCCTTTGTTTTCCACTCACGAAGCTAGGGAACTGGATCGAAGAAACGCCCTTATTCTTACGCCTTTCTCCCAACCTACAGCAAGGTGGTTACCGTTCTCTGGCCTTAGTGTGCCGTGCCAGTACTTTTTATTATCGATGAATGATCTGTGCTACCAAAGTCTCAGAAAATCATAGTCAAACGAGTCTCATTTTCAGAACATGGCAAGCCAAAAGAAAACCTGCATCTAATTGGCTCGAAAGCCGGCCCTTGTTCAACAGCCAGTATTGAATCATTTCCAGTGAGCCGTGTGAAGCGGAACCACCTCTATTCTTCGGGTTTCTTGCCAACAGAAGAGTCTGATGTTGATGTGTCTTCTTCATCAATCCAACCCGTGTTTGAACATTGTGCTGTTCCTATTGAAAGGACAGCTCTCTACAAGACTGGAGCTAGCTACTAGTCCCGCTACTACAGCTCTACTGAACTCTCAAAATAAGCCCCTGCGCGTATGCTTCTAACGGGAAAAGCAGATCAGATCGCTTATGGGCTTACAGTTCATCTGTTGTGATCATAACAGCTACCGAGCACTTCACTCCCGCATCTGCTTTCCCTGAAAAGCGACCTTCTGATGACCAATCAAGAGGAAGTCGAGTGTTGTGTACTGACTACGAGTGTAGTGTACTGTGCCTAGTAGCAGTCTGGTTTCTGGTCTTCCTCAAGGAACTATTGAAACAGGGCTGCTACCGCTATACTATAGCGCACTTTTTGCTACCCCGGGACAAGGGACTGAAAGCCCAACCAACTCCTCTTTGATGACTGGCTTATCACACTACACTGGTACAAGATCGGCGGTTGATCGGCACTGGGAAGCATTCGACTCCGTCTGGGAGGGATCCCATTCAAAAAGGGAGGATCCTTGTGTAAGGGCAGGGGAAGGCACGGGTACCAGAGAGTGGTGCTTTCATGGAGTAGGCATATCCCCTTCTCAGTCTGCCTCCTAGTCTAAAGGTAAGATCGCCTTTGAACCCCAACCTATGAGGAGACACCCGCCCAGAGAATGATTTCCCTATTGCTGTGTGCTTGCTTGACCACTGGGCTACCATCGAAGATTCTTGCTACCGCTTGGATTGCTGCTGACGCTGGTCTTCTCCTATCTGTGTGCTTGATCCGGTGATCATTCCTGCCCAGAAGAAGATCCCTCTCATATATCTGAGTCAGCGCACGCGAACCGAGACCCCGCTTCTTCTGATCAGAAGGTTCATCACAGCCAACAAGATAGATGGGCGCTTTCGATCAAGTAGTCGAACTGAGTCTCCCTCCCCCAGAAGTGAAAGAAGTGGGATGATTGACGGCTAGCTTGCTGACTCGTTCTCCCTCTCTTCCCGAAGCTATCCTTAAACAACGGCGAGATCCTTTCGTCCTCCGACTATGAGATAGAGAAAGCCAATCTGATCACCTTCTGCTTTCCAGCAATGGGTAAAGAAGAGATGCCAGGGCGGCACAGATTCATAGCTACATCAGGCTACTCAAGACGGTGCTTTCTAACCGAACCCTATGAGTCTTTTGCTTTAGATCTTTCACCATACAAAGAAGGGAGGAGGGAGTATGGAACACTTTCGGTTCAGCATCAGGAAAAGAAAGTGGGGTCTAAGAAGCTAAACTGGCTTGAAAACGACGCACTCTTGTATCCTCGCTGGAAAGCGTACTCCTCTTTCTTTGTTTTCTGAGAAAGCTTAGACTGGCGAAAGCTAGAGGGAGAGGTCCGTGGATCCACCAATGGGCATCCCTTGACTTGAGGAGTCTTGAAAAACAGGATCTTCGGCCTCTCATCCCTTCGCAGGGTACATGATCGGTGAGGAGGGAACCCTTCCTAGGCGCATCTCACGAATCCAATGGAGAGATTCTCATCGAAGACTTGGTCTCGGAATCATCCAAGAAGGATTTCTCGCCTGACTTCTCTGGCTCTGGCTACCTTGACTAACCGACCTCACTTCCCTTCTGGTTGGCTCGCTCGCGCTTCAATCCAACCCTGATTTGGCACACCACTGGTTGGTGGCTTCAATCCCCTTGTTGGCTGGAGAGAAGGATGGTCTTTGGTCAAGAGAGCTTGACAGGGGCTGTTATTGTGAGTAAGTCATCACTCAATTCATTCTTTCGCCTCTCTTTAGTTTGAGTAGATCTTAACTCGTTGACAAAACTCGTCTTTTTTTTATGCTTGTCTACTTTGCGAATGAGAATGAGTACATGCTGCTCAAGCCCTTGTCCTGGCCTTCCTTATCTATGAGTCCTGTGCCTTTCCTCGTCCCTCAAATCTGAGCTTATGATGGAACTTTTATCACCCGAGATGACGACTCCCTGTGGAGCCTGGTCGCCCTACACAAAGAAGCTTGCTTCCCACTTGCTCAACAATGAGAGGTCTTCCTATCTTTTTCTATGCTACATCAAACTCACCGAATCCAATCTGGCTGTCCCTTTCCTTCAATGCGCGAGCCTACCAGTGTCGGAACCAGCAGTCCAGTACCATTCAGTCGCATAGGACGAAGTTTACAGATTGGAGTCATAGCCTCGTTCGTTGGTGGGAAAGCCAGTAGCTCTTCTTTCTTCAGGTCTAAAGGTATCCTCATTAGAATTGAAAAATAAGCCAAAGACAATGACGGAAGTAGGACAATCTCGCTTTTTTACCTGTGGGTGATCGTGAAGTCGAAAACACAGGCTTTGGACGATCCGCCTTCAAGCCTTCCTCCTCACATCAATCAGATTCCAATGTTCACAAGCCCTCCACCGCACAAGGTGGTTCTCCTTGCAATGTCTTTCTACTTCCTACTCCGAATAGGGTGCTGCCTGCCAAGTTCTTAAAGCCCTTTCTTTTACAAAGAAGTGAGCGAACCCAGAAGTCCAATCGGGTCTCGGGAAGGGGAGCCCTAGAGAATAGAAGTCAACCGATCATCCCCGTTTCGTTCAAGTTCCCAGTACAGTAGTCAAAGGAGTCAGACAAAGAAAGGCTTTTGTCGAGAGCAAGCTTCCTATGCCCTTTCCTGATGGTCTAGCTTCTGCTTTCTCTGTCTCCGATGAGCTTTCGTTTTGCTGCCCCCTAAACAGGACGAGCTCAGTTTCCGTGATGCTCTTTCAGACAGGGAGGGACCCCGAGTCATAGACCGAGAGGGAAGAGAGCGGATTGGGTCTTGAGTTCCCGATCGTCAGTCTAGCGTGGATGGATCTGACTGGGAAAGTGAATCCGACCGGGCTTTCATCTCGAAAAAGATGGGCGGGCTTTGCAGCCATGGGCAAGTCTATCGGTCAGTAGGGGCACTCGTACATAAAAGAGTGGTGTCCGGTCTTTCCATCAGATCAGGAGGGCACAAGCACAAAAAGTCAACGATTCATTAGCTTCACAAGAAGTGGGCGGGGCGGTCTCAATCTCCTTTCTTCATTTTGTTCATCTTTGTTGGATCCATAACAAAGCCCATTCTAACCATTTTTATAACCCCCGCATAAATTGGACAAAAAGGTCTCTGATATCTGGGGATTGTTCCATTTGAAAAGGACGTTTATTAGGCTATCACAGCAAAGGGTTTACATGCGCCTTTCACTTTCGTCTTGGAGACAGGAATCCAGTGAGCCGATCCATATTTGCATTCCGAGAGTCTCGAGTGAGGATGAAAGAGCCAATGGGGTCTATAGTAGGGGGAAAGAACTCTCTTTCGAAGGAGGCGGCACTTTTGCTTAGAGAGAGTTCTATATGGAAGCATAATCCATCTTGGAAAAGAGGGTACTTTCTACTACTACTACTGATCGACTCCAGGGAAAAGTCTGTCAATATATCCCTCTTACTGATGCGGGTCAACTCCTTTAGAGGAATTGGAAGTATGAGACTAGACTCACTCTCCACAATTGGATGAATCGAAAGAAAACAGGCTACACTTAGATCGATTAGTCCAAAAGAGACCTATTACCAGTGTGATTTCTCTATTAGGTGCAACAAAGGAAGATCTAGGTGAGGTTGAGTGCTCGCTTTCTTCCATCGACCGGAGCTCTTTGGATTGATCACTTGTCAAGGACAGCCCGGAATTCCCGCTGACTGTCCAGCAACGGAGCCATAAACAGTAAGTCATATTATCGGGCAACTCCATCCACGACAAGGTCTCATGGGTCTTGGTCGGGGGCTTCGACCCATAGAGACAGGGTGGCTCTCAAACTGAAACACATGTGGTAAGGTCTTTCTTTGTGTGCATACCAACCCGAGTTGGATCAATGAGGATGGTGTGATCTGACCTCTCAATCGTCGGTTTCCCCATCCGAGGACTCCCTCGCCTTTGTCTTTCCTTTCGGCAGAGAATAAGACGGAAAAACGGAAGGGGATATTTGTTTTTGAAACTCCAAGGAAGACGGGCATGACAGAGTTTGGCAAGAATCATCCCTTCCTTTTTCGAAGACGACGAGCTGTCCACCTTCATTACCTAAGATGAAGAATTTTCACCCATGCTACGAGTCTGCGGTCAAGCGCAATCTGAGATCCCTCTTCGATAGACATGAACCAGGCGAGTCCGAATCCCTTTCTGTTTTGTCAGCTGATCCTACGAGCTTTCATAGAAAGCCTATATCTTATAGCGCGTACAAGGACAAGTGGTGGGCAATCTTTTCTTCGCTCTTTGACCTACCATAGATCCTTAGTGGTGGACCGATCGACCTCAAGCCCTATCGTCAAAGACAGACTCTTTTGGTGCAATGAGAGAGGTACTTTCAAAAAAGTCAGTGGTAGGTTGTTCTCCTCAAGCAGTAGGGCGACAATCCAATCCTGAGCTTCGTCAATAGGCGTCCAATCCTGGGAAAAAGGTAGGGTAGAATCGCCGAGTCGTCTAGCACCGTCCCCTGCCTCAACTCCACAATCACAATCATTTGTAAAAAAAGGTAGTTTGCTGCTGATCCTTTCCCCGGCATTGGAAAGACCTGACAAACAATCCTTAGATTGGGAAATGTGCCAGATGGAGGTTTTTCTGATTGTTGACGTACTGACTCATGATCCGCTTATTGAGATCTATGATCCTCCGTGGGGTAGGGGACTCTTCTTCCCCAGTAGTGAAGATCACAATTCTTCTTTCTCTCATACATATTCAAGTTCAAAGTATCGAATGCCTCTCGTGACATGAAGAGGAAGTCCCAAACTGGGATCAGAGCTTTTTTCGTCAAACAATCATGATTGGCAAGCCCCGAAGAGTCAAGGTCTCGAGTTAGGGGAGGTCAAACAAAAGAGTCGAAGATGGGTTCATCCAAAGGTTGAGGGTGGCCGGGAGAAGTCATTGGACAAGAATGGGGACCTCTCCCTCTAGCTTTCGCTTTGAGTCCTTTCCTTACGTCGAGAAAAGCAAAAGCTTCAGTCAGCCCCTTTCTTCCTATTCTATGGGAACTGACATTTGTTCGAAGAAAACCCTTTTGAGACCTCTGCTTTCCGTCCATGGTTGGTCGATCTCCCTTTCCCTATCTATGACTATCCTCCCGGTGCGTCAGCCCTCTTTGACCATTCTGTGAGCCTTCTACTAGGATCCCAATTGTGACCTTGACTAATCCGTAGAGAAGCTGCCCTCTACCTATTCTCCTATGGTGGAATTCATCTCCCCGATCCCTCTCCTTTCAGTTGAGTGCTTCCTATCCAAATGGAGAAATTCCCCTTGCTGGTCTCGCTCAGCGAAGAAAGAGAGGTGCAGCTCTCGCCAAGAGTTCGAGCAAGCAAAGTGATGGAAGATTCTATCCCGGACAAATGGTTCTCTTCCCCTCCTACCCAATATGAGGAGAAGTGCGGTTTCGATCCGACAAGTCCGCCCGCATTTCTTCTCTATCTTCAACTAGGGCAGCTCTCTGAGTTGGGGTAGCTAGGCTTAGGTAGGCTATTGGCTCTAGCACTAGTCGCTTCTTCCTTGCTTGATGGTCTATCGCCTTCTGCTTGAAGACAAGACTAGTTGCTTAAACTAAACCTTTCCTTCCTGTCGCCTTCCGGCTTCGGCTTCTGTAGTCCTCTAGCCGAGCCACTACTAGCGTGTGTGTAATTCATGGCAGTTCACTATAATGTTTGTTATGGAGCTATTCTCTTTCTTTTATTTTCTTTTTTATTTTTTTATAGTATAGTATAGAGCGCTAAGTTAGTGCTGTTCTAAGGAAGTGGTAGCTGTTCCAGTACACAAACAAGGTGGTTTGGGGTTTTGTCTGTATGCATGTCAGTGTTGGCATTTCACTCTTTGTTGTGGGGTTGTCACAGATTGGCCGGCCGGGAAGCTTTTAAGAGTAGGGGGCTTTTTCTCTTTGTGAGGTTTCACATCACATTAGTCATTCCATTCCTTCCGGATAACCTAAAAAGTGCGTGCAGGCCTACCTAAGAGTTGAATAGATAGGGGTACATTCATATTTTCATATAGGGCGATGTATACGATGGGATATAGTTGAAGAAGAAGAAAACAGGTTCTTCTCTTGAGCCTATTTTGTTTGATTGATCTTGCCACTGAAAACAGGTAGGTAGGTCGGTCTGTCTTTCTCTAGATCCCGCTGAGCTGAAAGACATGAGACATACATATAAAATAAAAGAAAGAGATCCGGACCGGGCTCTCGAAAGCTCATGTGACCGGAGGTGGGAAGATAGGGGCTGGAAAAGCACGTTAATAAGAACCGAAAAGCCCGCCCTTATGCCCTGAGTGCTCAGCTTCGCCCCAGAAGTGGAACTAACTGGAGGGTCGGTATGCGAAGAGAGGTCTCCCTTGTCACAGGAGTGAAGAATGACCCGACCCAAGAAGGACCACAAGAAGACAGGCAGAGTGGCGGGGCAATGGTACCAGACGTGAAGGAGAGAGTTGTGAGTTGGTCTCGATGAGAGCCCAGGCGAGTCTCGTGTGTGATAGTCTGACCAGCCAACCGACGGATTAAGGAGAAAGTTCCCTTCCAGTACTCTTTAAAGCTTGGTCTGGGTTAGGTTAGGTTACCTACCTGACTGACCCCAGAGCTCGAGGTCTACTTCTACCTAGATACATAGAGCTTGCCTTACCACTATTTCAGAACCGACGCCTCCTTTTCTGATAGAGGGGAGTGAGAAGAGATTTATTTTCGGATCGCCTAATTAAATAGCTAAAAAATAGGTGGAGTTCGCCCTTTCAAGCATAGTGAAGTTTAGCTACAGGGGGTTGTTCAACGAACGGGAAGCAAAGTATCCATACCATAGAAGGCTTCGCAGCTATCCAGAGCTAGCGCGCGTACTCTTCTTCTGTTCTACGAATCTACAACTCTCTTTACTGAGCGAGACTCCATCCAGATCTAAATAATCCCCAAAGAAAGACCTTCTCTAACTATAAGCAAGCTACCGGAAGCGAAGCTTCTGTTCTGGCTCCCCCCTTTGAATTTCCAATTCCTCCTTTTCGTTCTACTTAGGTGGAGCAATCCGAACTCTCGACAGAATAGAAAAAGAGGGCCGCAGACGTGTAGACACCTCAACGAACTCATGTGGACACTCCTCAGCCCGAGGACAATCTATCAAATACACATTAATTAAGACCTTTTTTTCTTTTAAAGAAGCGAAAGCTCTGCTTGAGCGTCATACCACTGGTGAATCTAAATTCATCAATAACGGTTGAGGGCCGCATCATCCTTCCTGGTCCCCCGCTTAGAATAGTGGACTGCGGGAGCCGGTTCATGCCAACGTCGGAGTGAGAAGGCAGGAGGAAACTCCGGCTCTAGAGGCACTAAGCCTACAAGGGTAAGCAAAGGAGCCAAGAGGAGATGAGGGCGGGAGTACGTGTACGTGTTCAAATAGCCCACAGAGAAGCCGACCGCATCATGTGGAGCGAAAAAGCATGTAGAGGAAAGGTAACTACAAGAGAAGCTAGGCTGGTTTTTCTAATTGGTATTTGAGTGGATCCATCCTAGCCAAGAGCTTGGTATGGTATGCTAACATGGTTTGCCTTAGCTTCTTGGTTGCAAATACGAGTACTAGGCAGGTTTTTTCTATAAAAAAATGAGGTTTCATAATCGACTAAGGTTTAGTTTAGCTAATAGTTGTTATGGCATGTTCTCGCCGCCCGTCATCATCATGCTGTCCCAGGACGCATCCTATGGACATCTCGGTCGTCGAAATGTAGAGGAGCAAAGGCCGGGGGATTGAGATCGGAGGGTGGAAAAGGTTTTTATGGATATCTTCAAAGGCTTGCTGGCTGCTGAACACTCGAACTTCTTGCTCTTTCTTAGCAACTTGTTAAAAGGTATTTTCACCCTTATGACAGCCATCTTTGAAATGAATCTTCTGATGGACGCAAGCCTTCCTCTTTGAGACTTTGGACTTCCTTGACGTTTGAGGTGGCATGTCGAGGATGGCTTGAATCTTAGCCGGATCCACTTCTATTCCCCAACATCTCTTCTTAAAACCAATGAGTCCTAAGAGCTTCCCAGAGGCTACATCTATTCGCATAAGGCGCTTTTTGTAGGGTTCAACCTAAACTGATCTTTTCTAAGCCTCTCGAAGACTAATCGTAGGACTTCTATGTGATTGCTCCTTGTCTTGGACTTGACTACTATGTCATCCACATAGTCATCCATGTATGTATGCTTCATATCATGGAAGATGGCCTTCATAGCCCCCTTCTTTTTTTAATAGTAGTCAAGGTTTGAATAGTACAGGAAAGGAAAGACAACTATAGAGTATACCCCTAATAGAGTAGGAATGATTATATCAACCATTCGGAAAGAAGTACAGCTAATCGTACGGTAAACAGGAGCAAGACGGTATGCAATCAATTAATGGAAAGGATACAGGCGGTAAACCATTCCTCTATCTGTCCCTTGCTCTGTCCACGAATAGCGTCTCTTGCTTCTTCATTCCTGGCTGGCAAGCTCAGTTCTGTTCTAATCACTTCGATTCCCTTGCATACACTTTTTTTGTTTTGGCATTTAGGTTCTTTCTTTCTGCGATTTTCCACCTTAGCACTGACTCCGTTATTCTCTACGGAAGGTCAAAAAAAAGGACGACCGAATTGAAGCAGTCTTGGTGGTATAGCTGAAACTCGATGTCTTGACGACTAACTTTAAGTGCCCATCTGACCTAGTGAAAAGTCTAGCCCACGCCCATTGGCGTGCTGCCTACAATAGACCAAAGGTGCTATTAATAGCATAGTGCTGATCTGACCCCATAGTGATACGCATTGCGCAACTCTTTTTTCATCCAAACCTTGTCGGTGTATGCCAAAGAAATTTTCTTTCTCGCGTTCAACCCGATAATCCTCCCATATGTACGTACCCTACTGGTGAACTCCCGAATCTTCAGTTGCTTAGCCCCAACTCCCCATAGAATGAAAAAAGAAAGCGAGAGCTTTTTTAAATAACCCTTTCTCCTTACCCTCGGAGAGAGTAAGCTCGGCTCGACTAAAAGGAGAGGGACCGAAGCACTCTTCCCAAAAGGCATGACTGAAAGTTGACGTTATGTTGACTTCAGGCTAAGAAGTACTCGTTCCTGGCCCACGCAGTCGCATAGCCAGCTGGTACGCTCCGTCCAGATGCCGACCCAACAGAGGATTCATTAAGGAAGGTACGGTACGGTGCGGATCTCGTTCCTTCCATAGCCCTGCACTTCAAATCATTTTTTAGAATGCAAATTTTGTATAGATGGGAAAGACGATGACGGAAGCGTGACTCGACACGCAGACCTTAACTCACTGATTTCGATGTGCTTCACTCTAACGACGTTAATGACACACTTTCTTTTTTTTTTTCTTGCATGGAACTTTTTGTATGGCTTCCTTTCTGGCATGTTGGCGAGTTGCCGTCCTTATGGTCTTGGTCATGATGCTCCCTAGAAAGCCTTCTTCCGGTGAAGTGGAAGAAAATGTGAGTCTCGTCCAATTAGCCTACTGACCTAGGATTCCGAGAGAGAGACTGAGAAGGGGAAGACATTGACGCTCTCTTTGACCCAACTCTTTACTTTCTTTGCCAATTAGACGCTTCCAGGGCTGATGGTAGCTTTCTTTCTGTGCATGCCCGACTGATAGCTGTGTCTGCTTAGTCGTCGCAAGACTCTTGATCACATTGTTCTCCATCCGTAGCTCGGTTTGGATTTTCTTGATTGGCTCCCTCCATTCTTGTCTGGTTCGAATTGACCAAGTGTGACAACATTAGATGATGACTCCTTGCGTCTTGCATTATCCTGACTGTTATCGGACCCATGTGACAGTCAAAGGAGAGCGGTAGCTCGGCTCGACTGATGAACCTCTCGACTGAACCCCGAACTCGGACCTGTGTCAGAATCAACGGGACTAAGTTGACTGCAACCTTTTTTGAATGCCGGACCAACGTCTCAGTCGAAGGAGAAGTTTCTTTGACGTTCTTTCTTGAATCCCCCAAAAACCTAGTTCACTCGCCCATGGCTGAATGGAATCCTAGAGCCGTTATAAATAGTCTCCGACGAAGTAATAAACCCTACTGATTGAGAGCTAACAACCAGATGTGATGATCCTTCCGCATACCGAGTTGCCATCACCTCGGAAATTTGGATACCAAGGGCGTGGTGTCAGTGCAGAGCTTGATAAGCTAAAGCGGAACAGGAATGATGCTGGCTGATTGGAACTTTTCATTCGGATGTTCTAGCTCATTGAGAAAACATTGATGCCAAACTAAAAAGGGTTTTTTGTAAAGTAAAGAGTTCAGACCGTCGAATGATTTGTGGCCTGGTGGGAGGACTTGTGTTACGATGCAGCTGGCACCTTGAGGTCTCGTTGCAGAGTGGGCAGCAACTCTTGCGTGCACTGTACACGGTTGGCGCCTTCGGTGTGTAGACGAACAGTTGGCACGGTTGTGATAACTCAATGGAACTTTGGAGTTTAGTTCCGAGGCGTGGAAAAGTGGAGTAGCTACTCAGATGTTTCATCGGCATGATCTTGAACGACCCATAGGCTTTGGGCTTCGATGGCTGCTTGAAGGACGCAGATTGGGAAGTTGGCTGTGGTCCGTCGTGCATTCATTGTGCAGACGACTGATGGCTTATGTTGCCAAGAGGGCATTGTGAGACAAAGGAAAGGGCTGACAAGGATTGTGTTTGGCCCAGGATCTCACTATCACCTATGCATGTGCGAGAATGCGATACGGTAGAGGCCGATGTGTCATTGGGACACTTAGCGTGGTAGACCAGGCAAGAGTGCTGTTACCACGAATGCGGTGAAGAACTGCGTTGCCTGCCGGTGTCAAAAGACTCAGTGTGCAGAAGTGTGGTGGTCGAGCTATAGAGCTGTCACCACTCATACGGAGGAAATGCCATGATGCTTTGTTGTGGCAATTGAAGTGGAACTTCAGGGGATGTGATGTCTGGTGTGGCGAACCTCACTACTGCAGGAGAGAGCTACAATGAGACTCGCTGCGGAAGTCGAGTTAGACGACCGCGTCCTGTTGCGTTCACGGGCGAAGACAGGACTCAAGCCTCATAGTTGGGGCAAAATACTGGCATGCTGCTATCGGTAGACTGATGAAGTCACAAAGGCAGAATTGGAAAAAGTCGGAAACCTCATAAGAGTTTGGCATGAGTTAGCGGGAGACTCTGTGCCGGCTCACTGGTTGGTGAGAACGCTGGATGAAAACAAAGTTGCTAGAATGCTGTTTCGGAAGGGCCGCTCCAAGGGGAGGCGAACCTCTGGTTTGCTTGACAGGGTCAATCTAGGTGCCGTTTTCTCTGTTATGTTAAGGTGAGTTATGAACCCAGAGGGCTGTGCGGAATGTTTTTTTTTTGGCATGTCGGGAATGTGGGCTTGACGGGAAAAGCCTTAGCCATCTCAGGGAGATGGATGATGCCTTGGTGGAAAGATCTCGGTGAGTTGCGGAAAACGGATGGGATAGTTGTGCCAAGTAGAGACATGTTGGTGTAAGCAAGATGGGAAGGTTGGAGGCCTCGGCTCGAACGGAATGACTACCTTACTTATGAAAAGTCTACTCGAAAGGAAGAGCGGAATGGCCGATGATAGGCAGCTCGAAAGTCGGTGGCGCTCTTGAGTCAGTGAAAGGGCGATGTTGAAGAACCCACACGAGGGCGCTGTTGGGCTAAATTCCTTGCCCCTTGCGTGCTATATGGTCTGGTGTAGCGCTAGCGGCTTCAGCCTTTCTTTGCTACTCGTGCGCGTGTATGGTTATAGCTGCCAAAGGAAGCATGCGCGTAGTTGAGGTCTAGCTTCATTTGTGGGATTTTCCGACTGGAAAACCTTTGATTTGCTAGCCTTCCCCTTTCCTCCACCGGTGACTTCGACTGAAGATGGGTTTTAGGAAGATGAGTGGAGTCTTACCACCAGCTAGTCATTCCTCCGGGGAAGCCTATTTCCCCCACCCCCTAATCCACGGAACAGCGTTCTTTATATAGTGCCACTGTATATGAAAGGCGAGTACGTATTTCCGGGAACCCATACCCCCCACCCAGGTGAAAGAAATGCTTCATCTGCTATATCATTTTTTTGCTTTTTCCAATGATTGTTAGTTATATATAGTTTCATTGCAATTCCTTTTGACCATAAACCTACCTTGTTCCGAAATTCATGACATCCGGGACTATAGGAGCAGCTGAAACTGGCAGAGATGCAGGGCAAGTGGTAGTGTTGCTAGTAGAAGCTGGATCAAATGGGCGGTGGAAGAGCTGAGACGGGTAAGCAAGCAAGTTAGAGATAGGAGATAGGGACTCGACGTCTATGTGATGACTCCCTTGACTAACAGAAGGTGACTCTAAGGAGGTATCACAACACAAACCTTTGCATAGGACCCCTTTTTAAGCTTAGCTGTATGCTCATCCAATTTGATCGGACTCCCCATTCGACTAGCCAAACAATAAAGAATATCTGGTCGACAGTATTCGACCGGGAGTCCAGGAAAGATTATCCAAACCGGAGCCTTATGCAATACTGCAGTTTCCGGCCGGAAGTCCGGTGTCCACCTTTGAAGAACCAGATATTGACGAGAAAGCCTCCATGTCCGGTCCAGGCCTTCATCATATCTTCCTCCTAGTGAAATCTGATAACGAAGTACCCATGGCTCAGGTCCACGAGTGCCACATTCCCTTTCGCTAGCCTAGATGAATTCCGGCCGGGAGCAAGACAGGGTTAGAAGCAGACAGGCAAGAGCAGGTCGGACTGTGATCAAGAGACCACGTATAGCACTCCTGGAAAGCAGGCAAAGTGACTGAGCCTGGAAGACATTGCTGGAGCCCAGAGTGATTCAAGATCAGACAGAACGAACCTGCCCGATACTGGAATGGACTCGTGTTCAAGCCAACATACATGGTTAACTACCTATGTTGGTTGTTCAACTTCCATTATTATGTAGTTACAAAATGAAGGTTAGTAGGCGAAAGCTCACTTTCATAAAGACGAGAATATCCCAATCTGATTAACTAAAACAATTCGATCAATCGTTTCATTTGTCTAGTTCCAGTTCCATTAAGGTTGTTGATAGGTTTGATGTGAACACAGTTCCTTTTGCTTTCTCCGAGACAGCTGAACAGTTATTTGTCTTTATCCCATAACGACTTAAGGCTGGAACATCAGACCGAACTCTCCATTCGCGAATAACGTACCATGATTTTCGCAAAGAATTGAGCCTTCAATGGAGCCCGATAGAAAACGAAAACAGCTGCCCTAAGAAAGCAGGAGCGGTAATGGCTACACCAGGCCGGCGGAGGTCTCAATTCCGCACGGTCACTCAATCCGTTTGATTGCAATGTGGTAACGGCTGCAGGAGAATTATCAGAGAGCTTCGGGTCAATCAACCAACGTTAACCCACCATGACCGAGGCTTTCTTAGAACATCCCGTGGGAATGACCGTCCACGAGGAAGACGCACTAACTACAATACCGCGACTTCTCTTTGAACATCAGGTGGGAATGAGCGTCCACCCGGAAGGCACATTAAGACTAGGGCTTCACTTTGAACATCGCATAGGAATAGACTGCCTACGCGGAACACGCATTAACTACAATCATACTTTTTGGGAAATTACCTACTCAAGAGCTACGAATTAACCCTGAGAGAAAGCCCTGCAGCGAGCTGCTTCCAGTCCGAAGCTGGAGCGTAAGGGCCGCGTCCGTCAGGCCAGCAGAAGTTTGAATTCCGCGTTGTAACCACAGAAATTTGATTGCAATGAAGCTGTGGGCCAGTCGATCCAACGCACCCATATCAATACCTCTTGTTGTTAATTACTGTTTGAATCTCACATGGGACCATGCGGAACCCACTAAACAACACAACCAATCTAGAAATGCTAATCTTTTACCTCAAGAAATTGATCGGGGGAACATTAGGAAGCGAGACCCGAGACGCAGAGGGAGCTGGGGATAACGTCCAGGGAATATCCGTAGTGGAACACTGGTTATCCCCGGGTGTACAAAAGCAAGCAGTTGGACGGCAGCAGAGAATAAGGCAGGCCGACGGCTGGGAGACAAGCGCCAGTATAAAATAGACGGACGGAGGGAAAGCGGTCAGAAGGCCATAAAGAGAATGCCCCATTAGGTTGCTCCCAAGTCGTATATCTAAAAATCGTCACGTAAGTTGTGCGCATCCAGCAACTCTGTCAACCCTTTTTTTTTAATAGTATTCACAGGCCTCCTCGAGACCTCCTTCGCTACTAAAACGTAGCACTCCTTCGCCTCCGCTACGGTATCCATGAACTATTCTAAAGAAGAATAGTACGCGTGCTAGCGCGGCTCGCTTCGCTTCTTCGACGCCTCCGTTTGGTGGGGTAATTAAGGTCCTTCCCTTTTGGGCCGGTTGTAGGCGAGGAGGGAAGAAAATAGCCTCCGAAGAACTACTGCTAAAGAGAGAGAATGCCCTGTAGAACGTTTATAGCAAACCAACTGTGAATGAAAGACTGGGGAGCGCCGAGTTAGGGTTCAAACCTCAAAGTGAAAAGCACGTTGTACCACTTTGTCTGCAGCCAACCAAGTCCCCTTGATTGATGACCTATCCCCTCTCGTTTATCTAACTATACCCCCTATGGTCTGCTGGCTCCTCCACCTCAGCTCAGCCCCTTTTCATTCGGTTGCCCTCTTGAAGTCCTTCTGGAAAAGATTCGTTACCCGATTCTTACTTGCTTCTCTTAAAGCTACTAATTTGAATGGACGCTTCCCAACCACCGGTATCTAGATTAAGTCACGAAGGCTACAACTGGGACTAAAAATAGAGTAAGGGAATCTATCAGGCCTGTCCGCCACAACCGGAAAAGGACCTGCTGTGCAAATATTTCATTCAAGTCTTTTGTTGGGAGGAAAAGACTCGCTTTCCTGCCTTGCCCTCTTGCTGTATATCAGTTCTCGCTTATCCAGCCGAAAGAAAGAACAATCTCTATGATCTCCAAAGCCGACTTCCACTAGCGCCTCACACGGGAACGCTCTCACCGTACGCTAGAAAGATGAAAAGAAGAATATGCCAACAAGGAAATATTTATCCACCGGAGATGGAGAAGCCAATCCCGCATAATTAAGAAAGGATGCCGCCACCGAATGAAGACAATACCCACCATAGGGAAAGAAGAAGAAGAACAGGCTAATCCAGCTAATAAGTGGGCGGTAAAGTATCGAAAAAAAAAGGCAGGTAAAGCAAAGCAGTCATGAATCAGGCTAACTTCAATCAAGCAAGTAGGGAAATGAACGAATGAAAGAAGTCCTCGCGAAGTTCAATACATTCTGACAAGCCAGCTTCTGTTTTCCCTAAAAAAGCAGTTCTTCCCCTGCTCCTACCTTATTACGTAGTTCCCTTGTATTCTATTCCTTGGGAGCCCTCCTCCCACTAATAATACGCTGCTCTTTCGTCCGTCCAAAGTGGCATGTTGGCCCTAAGGCAAACTGATCGACGTCCATTTGAGTGAGAGGGAAGCGAGAAAAAAGTGCATTCTTCCACACTGCCGTCTTCAAAGCCGGTCTAGCTAATTGATCGACGACCTAAGAGAAGGGCTTTCGTCAACGCTCTTTTTTTTGATAGGTGAAGCTATTAGGCACATGAGGTGGACAACTAAGAGTCAATAGGCGGACCATCAACCTAGTCTAGTTTCGTCAGCGGCAATGAAAAGATTGTTCCGGCTTTCTAGCCAATAGGAGCAGGTTCAACTCCAGCCTTCTATTTCCATAACGAGAGTGGGGTCAGTCTGCCATCATTCTACTGTGGTGAAACACGCCCCTTCAGAACAGCTGCTTGGAATTGGAATTCGATATGGCAGATCAACCGAGTCTCCCTTCGTTCTTGTTCAACCATCTTATTCAGAGAAGGGTGGAAACTGACGGGCAGACCGGGCTGCTTTCGTTATGAGTCGATCTTCCCAAGTCTGGTTAGGAAAGAACAAAGGTTGAGGCCTCACCGGGCTTTCATAAATTTCTCTCTTTTTTGAATAGTAGGGCGCTGAGGGAGAACTTCTCGACGACAAAAAAGACGAGGTTTCTGTTGGAGGGTGCCTGCCGCCCCGAGTAAAATGGAATTTTAAATAGGGGTTTATAAACAAGGTGGCATCTCGAAAGTGCCGCTAGGAGGTTTAATCATGGAACGTCCAAAAAGCCTGGTCAAATGCGAACATTGCTTTTCCGGGGGTGCCGATAGAAGGGAAATTTGGAATAGCCCCCTATCTTTAATTAATAGAAAAAGATGCCCTAGAAAATGTTATTGAATTGAGTGAGAGGTCCCTTTCTTTCCTACTACTGAACCCGGAAACTGCGTAGATTGCTTTGCTTGTGATTCCCAAACCAATCCCTGTCATTTCACACGGAAAATGGTACGTTTTGAGCGTTTGAAGTGGACGAACAATCAGCGTACGTAATAGAGTTTCATGCCATCATGTGTTTCTGCCCAGCAGCGCTTGAAACCGCTTTCATGCGTGTTGGTTGTTGTGAGAAGAACGCGCCTGAAAACAAAGATTCTATTACGTATCCGAAAGCGTGAAAGCTTGAACTGCACACAGAAGGATCCTTTGCCCTCGGTTTAGTACAGCTACCCAAAAACCTTTGACGCTTCGTCTCTGTCAATCGCGACTGATTCAATCGATCGGTCGAACAAACTTCATTTGAAATAGCGGCGTAGTTAACAAAAACAAAGGTACGAGAAGAGAATTCCAGTTCGGCTTCTCAGAAAAGGTCTATTCCAATGGAACATATGTTTTGATAACCAAAGATGGTGAAAGAATAATCCCTCCCACCAATGCAAGATTCTTGAAAAAAGACTACAAAAAAAGACAAAAAAGAAAGAAAGCCCGGCTCAAGCCAGCTGAATAAGGTACTGCTTGCTCCCGCTTACTTTCGATTCCGATTTCTAATAGAATTCGAAGGAGGTAAGGGATTGGGATTAGGACGGACACACTCAGATTTTTGGGTTGAAACTCAGGGACGGACAGAGACAAGACGTTGAGTTGAATAGCGAAACTAATGGACTATACAAACTTATATAGTATAGCATAAACTCAGAGCTTGCATAGCTTGGTTAGGAAGGAGAGTAGAGTTGAAACTAATGCTCGAGAGACCTTTGCCTGCGGAAGCTCCATAACCTTCTCCAGTGCCTGTTCCCTTTGCGTTCTTGCGTGTAGTCTCAAAAGGCTTGCTCCTGTACTCGCCTCTTACCGACGAATATACTTTTTTACCGACGGAAAGAGTTGAACGACGAAAAGAGACAGTTGCCCGAAAAAGAGGGATTTACCAAGACGAGGCACCATCCGGTCACTCTGTGTGATCGGGGGTGGAGGAAGAGACTTTCTTTACTCGCGTGGTCTGAGCACCTTGCAAGGATCGTGTCCAAAGAGGCGACCTCAGTGGCACGTCGATCCAAAAGAAAGACTTTTTTATTGAGCCTCATATTTCTGGCATGCAGTAGTAGGTTATGCCCTTAAATATAGAAAGATCTTGGTCTGGTAAGCGCAAGCGCCACCCCCAGGAATGAAACTTCCGTGATAGGGCGAGGCGAAGCACACCTTAAGGTTAGTTGGTTATCAGCTTTCCTTACGTAAGTAACTTAGTGCAAAAGCTTAGTTTATACATAAGGAAAACATGATAACTAAACTAACTAACAAACCGCTCGTTATTTAACATAATTTTAGCTTAGGTGTGCGTTCGTGGCGCCGAGACTTCAAAGTTTCGGGTCGCATCTTCTTTCGAAGATTCAATTATGCGCCTATGGTTCCTTAACCAAGGAAAGGTCTATTGCCTCATACCTCTTTGTGAGGTGCTTGCTACGGTTTAAGAAAAAGGCTGGGTGGTTGTCGACAGGATTGTATTTAAAGTCATCAAATGTTTCTTTGATTAGATATTATGCACAATCCTTCCATAAGCACTCACCTCTTCCTTATCCCCTTTCCCTGACAAGGACAGGGATCCCTGGATGCATCCCTTCCTTTCAATTTAGGTTGATTGCACGTCGGGATGAGCGGGCTGATAAGCTCGTGAAGTTTTACCTATTTTTGTTTGCCATCTATAAACTGATACTGGTTGTTAAAAAGACAGATTACCAGTATTCGTCTATAGTGACAGACAATGATTGGAGAAACTTAAAGAGTTTGTTAGACCGTCTTCCTGAAGAGTTGCCTGACCTGAACATAGGGCGCTGGCTTTTACAAGACCATTCCTCTTAAAACAGGGTGGTCTTGGACACCTATGTGGACCTCTTCATCAGTTCCTTATAAGTACGTACGAGGGAACTTGAATCTTCCTTTCTTCCGGTGCTTTAGGAATATATTTTCCGTCAGTCTCTGGGATCGTGCGTATTAGGTTTAGCAAGCGAATGGGGGTATCCAGATCGGATTACCTGGCCGTTTGCTAAGTCGGCAACTTCGTGGGCGTCTCTATACATAGAGCCTTTATTCGCTTTGTTCTCACCGAAGAAAATCATTTATCCTGGTGAGGAGGAACCTGACGAAGACACTTTCCCTTTTGATCGGTATCAACCGGTCCCTAGAGAAAGTCGTTTTACTGAGGCAGTCCGGTTCTTAACAGGACTGTTGACTGAGGTATATTCTGTATGCCGAAGTCGCTTTGCTGTTAAACTGGATGAGGATTCAATGATCTCTATGTACCCTCCAGGGAGGCTTGGGTTTAAGGTGGAAGGTGCTGGGAAGGTGCGAGTATTCGCTATTCCTAACGCCTTAAATGAAAGCAGGCACTACTTCTTCGTCTCGCCCATGATTGGTGTATGTCGATCTTAAGGAAAATCCCACAAGATGGAACTTTCGATCAACCTGCACCTCTGCGCTGGTTGAAGGGTTGCATGAAGGTAAGATCTTATGATTTATCTTCTGCAACTGACCGCTTTCCTCTTAAGTTCCAGAGGACAGTGATTTAGTGTTTGTTTAACAAGGTAGTCGCTTGGGTTGAGTCCGGATTACAAGTCAAATGTATTTCGGGCTTCTAACTCAGCAGAAGGCTACTTTCAGTTTTTCCGTTTTACAACGGATCAACCCTTGGCCTTGGGCTTCCTATCATCCTGGCCGTTATTCTCATTGTGCCACCACATTACTTGTGTGGCTCAGTGCGGATGCGGTCTACCCTGGCAGGAGATTTGTAAAATACTAGCTTCTCGGTGATGATATTGTCATCGGGGATTAGCGAGTGGCGGAGCATTATCGCTCATTCATGCAAGAGATTGGGGTTCAGATTTCCTTAGCGAAATCATTAGTCTCGAGATCTTTTTGCAAGGAATTTGCTAAACGTTTCCTAATCCATCGGGTGTCTAAGGATATTAGTCCTGTCAACGTGAAGATGGTAAGAGCGGCCAACTAATCGGTTGGTTTGATGCCGTTGATGTTCAATCTTTTTTGCTTGCGCACGTCCTTTCGACTGCGCGGCGCTGGGTTTCGTACGTATTGTGCTGGAGACCTGAAAAGGTTAATAGTGACTTCTCACGGCATTGGAAACGCCATCAACTAATTGCTTATTTACCTAGCGTAGACCTATGACTTTCTTGGTTTGGTTGGCTTATTGGTCTTAATATAACCTGCTATCATTAGGGGATGGTCGGAGGTCTGCTCCTCGACCGTCTGAAACCAGACTCGAATTTGATAAATTAATTGCGTAGTGATGGTTTCGATGTCTATGAGTACTGTTCTGCTTTAGTCGAGTATTTTTTGCTTAACTTAAGCATTGGCTTGCATCGATTGTTGCCTATTGCGAGTTGTATTACTCTGTAGCGCTAAACCCGACTACGCCCTTGGATGTTCTTCTTGACCCACCAGCTTGTTGCTTACGACCTAATCGAAAAACAAAGCAAATAGAGAAATGGAATTTCAGAAGTTTGGTTTGATCTTTCGGTACTATGATCTGGTTCGGACCCAGAGTGCTCCATTAGCTATAGGGGTTGCTACAAAGGCCGTTCAAATACATTCCATCTTGGTCTGGCTCCATCCATTGACAGAATGAGACCGGAACTCTATGAACAAAGGAAGGGATACTACTAATGCTTGCTTCAATCGGTTTCTTTATCTTGTGGTCGACTGCAATTGAAAGATTCGTAACCGTTCTAGGATTGGGCGTGGGAGAGGTAAATTCGACGAAAGACACTTTCCGGGCGATCATCTTCTGAGGTTGGAGTATTCTCCTCACACTGTTACCGATCCGGCAGACAGATGCCTGTTCCGCTAATCCAAGCTTCTTCTTCCGAGTTCCAATTCCAGAGATGTGGCAGATGCGCCTATGATGTCAATCGAATTCGGATGTGGCATTGTTGATCGCAGAACGGGGGCCCCGCTAGAAAGATGAAATGATTGTATCCGGTTCGGTCCGATCGGAATCACGGGAGAGGTCGGGTGCTGACATACTATCCAAAGATTGGGCGGAACTTCTTCTTCCAGACTAGAACCAGACTTAATGAATCTTTATCTGGGAAGGCATGATTGGGAGCTAGCTCGAAATCCGATAAATCGAATACCTCCTGGCTTCAGTTAGAAGGTTATCTGCCCCGCCTTGAGTTTCGGTCTTGCGCATTCAAGCCTTGAATAGGGCCTAAGAAGGGCTTTACCGAGGCTGGGCATAGATGTATCTACTCGGGGTCTAAACCCTCATTATTGTTCATCTTGGGAAGGATCGAGTGAGATTTACGGAACCATGGAAAATGCTTTTTATAGGGGAAGGAACCCGCCCACCAAAGAAGTTTGTTGAAAACCGGGCAGGCATCCATCCGATTCCGCTGCTCGATAAGCCACTGTCTATGCGTCAGGGTCTTGATGGCCGAGGTGCTTATGAGTTAAGCCGCTGTTTCAACGAAGGATCTACTAAGCGAACTACTAAATCAACAAGATCAATCGTCTTTGCTCTCTGCATGCTTCCTCCTCCGAAAGAAAGGAAGTCAAGGTAGGGATAGCAAAGGAAGTAGACCCCGCTAAGGATAAGGACAGTAGTCCAGTTACCACAAGGCGGATAAGCATCAGTCTTAATGCGGCCGGCGTATTAACTCAATTGTTTGAGCTTATATCTATATAAAAGTACACAACCATTAACTAGAGTCAGAACCGCCTCACCTCCGCTTAATCCGCCCTGCCAGCACCGCTAGCAATCGGACCAAGCAAGCCAGTAGCTTTTTCATTCGAGTTAGGCAAGCGGCTTCTAGCTATATGCTTAACACATGCAAGTCGCCTATTCATATTCACATTCAAGGTTTTCGGGTCAAGGTCAAGCCAACTTTCTCCAGCAAGCGTATGAAAAAGCTGACCCCCGGTTACCCTCATGCTACAGTGCGTCAGGTTTTTGTTAGTCGGGAGTAACTTACTATGTTGGGCCTTGCCTCCAGCCCTTTAAGAGAGTAAGGGCGTAACGGTAGTGTGGAAGTTGACGGGGGTATAGCTGGAGGCTTAGCGTTAATTCATTCAATGAATGTAGTTTCATCCACCACGTGGCTGAATCCTAAAACAAATTTTCCAGCGGGAGAGGCATTCGGTCTAAAGAAAAAAAAGGGGCGTCTGGTGGTATCATAAGATCACGACTGCATTTAGGAGTGATCTTTCCCTCTTCTTAAAGCCGGTGGTGATCTCACTTTCGAAAGAGAGTCTCGACGCGGCGGTGTACACGTAGCTCCTATAGCATGCAGCCAATAATGGAGACAGAACTATAGAAAGTGTGCAGTGAGGGATCTTTATAGGTAGCCAGTCTCTTCACTTCCGCCTCTCCTCGAGGTATGGTTCGAAACGAAAAAGTGCATCCCATTTCTTTCTTGGTTGGACAAACCCAACCGGCGATTTCCGACAAGTCTCTCTTTTTTTGGGGGGAGCAGAGCTGTCAAAGAATAAAAAAACAAAATGCTTTCTCAACATTTTTCACATAGGATGCCCCAGGAAAAACAACGGCCGAGACTGATCGGCTTGGGCTTGCGGGTGCGGGCAGTTTCAAATTCATGAACTTCGTACAGAGCATCTCGGAGGAAGATGAGCAATGTTCACGGAAAAAGAACAGAGATTTTGTCCATGTCTTACTGATCAAAAATAAGACCTTTGTGACCGTGACAGATGCTAGGGGGAATAATAAGACTGGGGCCTCCGCAGGTTGTTTGGAGGAAAGAAAGGGGCGGTCTCGTCTTTCTCGGTATGCTGCTGAAGCAACTGCGGAACATGTCGGGCGATCCGCCAGAAAGATGGGTTTGAAGTCAGTTGTCATGAAAGTGAAAGGATCTACTTATTTCAGGAAAAAGAATAAAGTGATCTTGAGCTGGAGAGAAGGTTTTCGAGGTGAAGGAGTAGGAGATCAATCTCCAATTATGTACATCCACGATGTGACCCAACTTCCACATAATGGATGCCGACTCCCCAAAAAACGTCGTGTTCAAATAGTTCCAACCATTTTTGAATCTCCATTTTCACTTGACAAGAAACAATTCCGGAAAAAATCTGACTCGGAAGGGAGGCTAGACTAATTGACTGAGCGAGACTCCATCCAACTATTCTGCATCCATCTAGCAAAGCCGCGTGAGTGAAGCACCCTAAACTTTGTAGTCAAGGCGAAGCTCCATTGTAGACGTGAGGATCCCGTTCTATTGAGCCTTCCCGCTTATCCTAAATACAACTCCAACTCAGTCAGATTAGGACCTCAAGCTATCACCTCGACGTTTTGAGCTAGCCTATCTAGTCTAGTTTTTTCAGCTGCGTCTGCTTACGCTCTAGTTGTCGGGGGGCTAGCTGGCTTGCTGCTTTCTTTCTCTCCTTACCGCTCACGCTAGCCTATGTGCGTTTTGATGCTTAGGATTGGAGTAAGCAGCAATAGTTATATCTTTAAACCGGCATGGCGTTATTTTCGTAACACAATCCAGCGTATTTGTCACGCAGAAACTAAACAGCAAGGTTCATCTTCGACCTGCAACTGCAGCAAGAAAGAGGTGGAAAGCACTTATTTTTTAGGCTAAGAAGCCCGATGTGCTAGCGCTTGTGACCCAAGCCTGAAGTGACTGACTAATAAGAAAGTGATAGGAGTCGTGCTCGGCTTTCTTCTTTTATTTAGCCAAGGATATTTTCTTCACCTTTCTTCAAAATGAAAACTAAAGCTTGACATCACTTCTATGAATATAGACGGAACCGAGACTAACTTCTTCTTAATATGTTGGTTCGTGTCCTCTTCGCTAGCCGGAGTATACTTATTTAGAACCATTTTAAGAGACAACCAGTAGGAGACATGGATGTCGCTAGGCTAGGTCAACTCTATCATTGGTATCATTATCCCTATCACGATCACTATATAAAGATATGTCTACTATCCCGATGCAGCGAAGCTAGGTGGTGCTTTATGGCGGGGGAAGGGTCTACTTCTGCTCCATCGGAATGCTTTTGTGGCAGGTCTTTATTACCGATATGGACCTCACTAATGGTCTCGTCTGTACCTAGGTATGGATCTATATCACTAAGGTCAGTATATGAATCTGCTGTTTACTATATTCATATGCATGACTAACTAAACACTATTATCTAGCTCACTTTATTGCTCTAGTACAATGAATTACTATATTAGAATTAACTGATCTCTCTTCTTTCTTGATTTAGCCTCTACTACTTTTCTTCTTGCTTTCTTTTTTTCTTCTGATTCTTTTCTATTTCTTCATTGCTTATCTTACTTGTCTATATACTATGATATTCTTACTCGTTTATTTTCATGTTTTATATGTCTTATACCATTATTTGAGATTTAGATCATATATACTATATGTCGCTACTACTACTCTATATCATTCTACTATATCCTTCGTATATATTCTTATGTATCTCTCTACTATCATGTATCTCTATCTCGATCTATCGCTCTGCTGTCTTGTTACTTACTATTCTAGTGTCTCTAGCTCCGTCTATCTCTGTCTCCTTATATTTTCCTGCCTTTCCTTCTGTTCCTCTCACTACTGCTGCACAAGGACTGGAACTGCCTCTGGATCTGCTGCTGTTGTTGGTGCTGTATCCACTATGATGATTCTACTGCTGCTGCTTCATTGAAGTCCTATTACCGCTGACAGCTCTTACAGCTCTTCCACCGAACCGAACCGCCAGCTGACTATTACCGATTGCCTTCCCTTACCGCTTTCCCGCTGCTAGCTTTTCTGACCTCCTTATCCTTCTGCCATGGAGCCCTTAGATCTGGAATTTTTTCAATATATATATGAAGAAGACTTTTCAAAATGTCGGGCGAACGCCCTGACAACAAAAGTGGTTTTGGATAGGTTTGTGAGGCAACGCTCACATCTGTTATCTACGATAAATCGGCAGATAGGTAGGCGATAGCGTAGGATTCGAACAACTGCATAAGAACCCGTCCCCTATTTTCTTTGAATTCACATATCGAACCATTCTCATAGTTACCTGATCGACAAAGAGAGGTTCGCCCGGAGATGACGATCTATCTCAGTCAGATGTCCCCGATCTATGATCTTTCATAAGCTAGCGATCCCATAGCTCGGATGCTGCTCCCCACGGTACAATAGATGGGTAAAAGAACTCAAGAAAGCGCCTTATTTCGACTTGATGATCGAGTCAATGCTCATGAACCACGTCTTTCCCAGAGGATAAGATAAGAAGACCTTCATCGAGAAAGGATCTCTGTTCTTCGCTTGATGAACTCAGATGCTGTGGAATCACCATTTGCAGAGAGGGAAGAAGAACCTTTGGCAGGCGAGGATCCCTTTTCTATCAAGGGGAGATAGGAAACGTGAATCAAATCATTCCAAGGACAGGACTTCGCTTCGACTAATGGAATGGGCAAAAGCTCTTCTATGTTGGCTATCCTTCCTGACGACCCTCGGCTATTGCTTTCTTATTGCCTGGCTCGTGCTTGTTCGCTGGTCAACCAAAGCAGCGTCTTTCCAGTGATTCTCCCCCTTCCTTTGCTTGGTCCATCACTCGTTCCCCCACCTACACCTTGGAAGCCACTCACTCCTTTTCTGATCCATGGATGCACTTGCACTCCGTCTGTTCAGCTTCTCTTGGTTCACTCTGACTTTCGAGCGCTGTTGCTGGTGCGTGTTGGTCACAGCAGTCGATAAGTATGCTGCTTCTGGTTCAGAGATCAGTACTTGCACGACTTCAACATCGACTACTGAACTCGGTTCTTGTATCCACTTTTGCTGTGAATTATTGATCATCCACTCCTTACACAGTTGCTTAGTCGACTCAGTCTTTGGCTTGACCAACTGCAAGACTAATGAATTGATCCACCGGATCATCGACTGATTGACCTGATGCTCTCCCTTTTACCTTTGCGACTTTGCTGTCTGACTGGGGCTACTTCTCTTGCTTTTTCCGTGGTTGTTTATGGAAGGAAATGGCTATAGTTGGGGCTCCCTGAGCATAATCATTCACGATGAAAGGTGCGTGCCCGATGAAGTTCCCAATTGATCCAAGATGGCTTTGGCTTCAAGGCTCCCTCTTTAGATGAAGGTGAGCTCCTCTCCGCACTATGACTTCTTCAATGAAACCTCTCCTTGGCACCCTATCCTGTTAGTCAAAGCTGCCATTCTTCTCGATTTCTACGAATCTAGCTCCCTTCCCCGAAGGACAAGTCAGAGAAAGATTCCCAGACGAGCTTGATTGGATGAGTTTGTCATGGCATCTCCCTTCCAACTTCCAAGCCGATTGATTAGTCAGGGTCAGAAGGATCGAGGAGTGGCCCCATTGGTCCATTGAGGCCGGCGAGTAGGGCTTCTTTCCTCAATGAGTGAGTCGCCAAGAAGGAGATTTCGTATCAAGGAATGGCATTGAGACCCCAAAATCCAGGTGGATAGGTAGAATCAGAGGAGGGCGCAGCCCACATAGAAGTTTGACGCAAAGAGGGGATAGATTAGGCTCGTGCTCGACCAAAGGGAAGGGGACCGTTAGGAGGTCGTACTATCCGTTAGGGAAGGAGAGCGGAAGTGAGGCTCGATCGATAAGGGAGAGGAAAGACAGGTCGGTTTAGGCATGCGTTAGCCCCTGATTCCTATATACATGATTCCGATCCACTTGATGGTCTTACCCTTCCACTCGCTTTACATGACTCTGTGTCCGCTAATCCAATTCAGTGCTATGTATCATCAGGTGAGGCAGTCATTGTCGTCAGACATCAGCAGCTAAAAGCAAAGGTCATATAAAAAGCAGTCGACTCATTGATGCTGAAAAACCACTGCCAGTTCGTGAGAGTTGGGCAAGTTGAACAGGAAGAAAAGGGAAAGTACAACCGAAGAGGAAGAGATTGGGCAACCTAGGAAGATGATTCTTTGAAGCAAGAGTTCCATAAGCAAGTGCATGAGACTCTTTGACTTTCAAGCTCCGAATCAGAGTCAAACTTACCCCACTTTCATTGACCAGTAAGTGATAGCTGTCAGGTTCAGGTTCGCAGAATGACCGATGAAACCAACTGAATCCACTCTCGTGACATGATCGAAGTTCGATCCACCACTTTGAGGAAAGAGATGAGACGGTCTACCCGTCTTTACACATACGAGAAATCACTCACTGACGGACAAGAGGTGTCGACAACGTGAGCTTTACTGCCGGGCTTTCGGCCTTCTTGATCCAACTGCATTACTCTTTGAGACTACTGCTTGTGCTTGGCTCAGGATATCCTCCTTTCTGAAAAGCTTTCTACTCAAGTGAGGAAAGCCTGATTTGGAATCCTTTTTCACAGCCTTTTTGCCCAAATGAGAGATCCATTCTCAGGGGAATCTTAGGCTTAAAATGGATTCGTCAACAGACGATGCCTTTCAAGGAAAAAGTCATGACACCGCACACCGCATTTTCCCACTCTCTCATCTGTCTCATAGATGAGTAAGGCTGGCTAAAGCACCAAAAAAATAGTTTTTAAGAGAGCGCCACCAGGATAAAGATAAAAAGGATCAACAAATTATCGAGCAACACAGGAACTTGGGTACACTTCTTTTTAACCATGCATACGTTTAGGTTTAGCTCAGCTTGGCCCTGCCTCCTTCTCTCCCAGGCTTCTTGGAGCTCGGCCAAAACTCGTCCGCATCTCCTGTCCAAGTGAGAATCTTTCTTCCTGCCTCTCCAGCTCCCATTTTAGCTTATCTTTCTTCTGTCATCGGGGATGGGAACCTTGGTAGGAATTAAGGAGGGTTCTGGGCGGGTAGGTTTGATGCTAGCTTTGTTGCCTTGGCATTGGCTGATTAAAGACATCCTCGCAAAGGCGCCATCTTTCTTAAGTAAAAACGTGACTTTCATAGGCCTCTAGGTCTTTTACTGGTGCTCTGCTTGAAAATACGATAATTGAGTTTTTGAGACTCCGTTTTGTTAACAACAGGTACTCTTTCTGCCTTCCCGGGTAAGGATCATCTGTGCTATGAGTTTATCTTCCTCGATAGTGATCTAAGGCAAGTAGAAATCTTTCTTACTCAATAGTGGCTAAGGCAAGAAAGTATGATCGATGATCTTCAGCTAATGCTAGCGTCTTTTTCATCTCTAATCTCATCTAAGCTTCAGGAAAAAGAAAAACCTACCCGCTAATATATAAAAAAATAAAGGCTGGCTGCTCTCCTTTTTTCCTGTAGTTCAGGATTCCCTCTCTATGCTCATATCTATTTAGTCAAATAGTTCAATCGCTCTGAGGAAGAAGTACTATAACTTGAATCAGTATCTCAAATAGGGCGATATCAGGCCTTCTGTGCGATATCGATCTTCTGTTTTATGATAAGCGGTCTGCCCTTCCCCTTACTAGAAAAAATAGGGCAATTTGAATAGTACAGGAAAGGAAAGACGACTATAGAGTATGCCCCTAATAGAGTAAGTAGGGAATGGTTATATCAACCATTCGGAAAGAAGTACAGCTAATCGTACGGTAAACAGGAGCAAGACGGTATGCAATCAATTAATGGAAAGGATACAGGCGGTAAACCATTCCTCTATCTGTCCCTTGCTCTGTCCACGAATAGCGTCTCTTGCTTCTTCATTCCTGGCTGGCAAGCTCAGTTCTGTTCTAATCACTTCGATTCCCGTACACGAGTACCTTCCTTCAAATAGATATATTCCCTTTCCAAATATGGAAAGTACTTCTGTAAGCGAATCCCTTCTTTCTTTGGCTTGCTTCTTAAGCCAATAAGTCCTGTGCCTGGTAGGTGCAATCAGTCTGTCCCTTACCTGTCCATTCAAGCCTTTCAATATCTCGTCTGGCCCTGTCTTCTGTCGTACTCTCCTCTATCGAGAATTGGTCTCTCGCAACTGTCCTGTGGAAAACGGATGCCGCTCTTCTGGTAGCCCTTGTTTGCTTCATCGGTTTCAGTATCCTTTGCTTGGTTAATTTCTTCCCGCTCTACTGACCTTGACTACTTGACTAACTAATAAGTAAGGCTAGCAATCGCTCGTTTTTCTTATTAGCACGATAGGTGGCCCTTCTGTTATGAGTGAATCTCTATGGCTTATTTCTTTTCTTTCGTAGACCTATTTTCTGTAAGCTGAAGTCCTGTTAAAGCGCTCCTGGAGGTACTACTGCCAGTCAAAACTCTCGCTAATAAGGCGTAAGAAGGCTTTCCGTTCGATGGAATCCCGTCCTTCCTTTTAGAGATACGATATCCCTTCCAGTGCTTTCTAGTCTCTGAAAGTACTTTCCTTTTCCTTCTCTTTGTCAAGCAAGGAATAACCAGCCTGAGGGAAGTATTCGTTAAGCAAATCCGTAAGCAAATAGGGAAAGCAGTTAAATAGGGGCATAACGGGAATAGAAGCAGTAAATCGGTAGAAGGCAAGCAACTCTCGTAAGAGGTCTTCCCGGTCGAGCTGTCTGAGGGAAACTGTATCGGTATCAACAACTGTCGCAACGGTCCTGTAACTGTGGAAAAGGGTCCTCTGTTTCCATCGCTTTAATCGGTTTATTTGTTATTAGAGAGAATTCTAACTGTAGCAAACGTTCGGCAGTACAGGGTAGGTGCAAAAGAAAGAGAAGCTTGAGATGCTACAATAGCTTCAGCCTGATCGATCCGCCTTTATAGTATTGGAAGTTCCCTTGTTAGTCTCTATCGCTAGAAGGCCATTCTTTTTAGTTCTTCGGAAACTTTAAAGAGCTTCTAAGGTAAGCCCTTGCTTGTTCCCGTTTAGGAGAGTCGCTTTCCACGGTCTGCTATTCCTTTCCTGTAATTCAATATCCCCTTTCCTCTATCTAGTACTTGCTCGGGACTCGCCTGCGCTAAGCCTCAGGGAGTAAATAGGAGCCTCGCTTTGAGAATTCCTGAGAATGATAATAGCGCTCATCCGTAGCTTGGTTCTGACTTGAGGAGTGAACGGCTGCGCAGTAGTATACATAAATAGGGCTATGCCCTCGGACTAAGGCGTGACCATAGGATCTCACAGTGTCGGAATGAGTTGAGGACGAGATGCGGTGTCCAGTCGTATTGGTGGGATCGCTATGCCATCTGTTTTTTTATCTAGGCGTACTGCTTAGCAAAGCAAACGGTAGGTCATAGACTGGAGCAGACAGACCTGCTACATCGTGATAACTCTCTTCAACCGGATCAACAAGGCGAGATCAGTCACTTCCCCACCGACTCAATCAATCAGAGGAAACTCAATCCTAAACTTCGGAGTGGCAAGCAGCAGAAAGAGAAGTCCAACTTAGGTGTCAGGCTTGAGAAGAGTCATCGTTCCCGGCTGTCCTATGTTTGTTCTTCTGCAGGAGGAGCCCAACCCCGCTAACGCCGTGTTTTAGGGTTACGATGAGCTGGCCTCTGAGAGACTAAGTTGAGAATAGCGTTCGCTACTTTCCAGCCATAGGCATATCTGCTTACTTATCTAGGAAAAAGGCTCCCTTTTCTTCTGCGGATATATATACTTAAGACTTTGGAGAACTTCCCCAGGTCCACCCCTTTGAAGAGTCAGTTTTTGCCTCTGTTATTGAAAAAGTAAAGTAAGGACCTCTTTTGTTGTATCTGCTGCGCCTACTTCGGATTCCGCCCGAAAAGCATACTTTTCTATACCCATCCGCCACTTGAGAAAAGAAAGTCCTGCTATATCTACTGTATTTTATCCAGGACCGGTTGCTTCTGATCCCGCTTCAGAGTCTGTGTCGGTTGATGCGCCTGCTAAGAAAGCGGATTCCTTATTATTGAATAACTTTTATTCCTATTCTGGATTTTGAAGGACAGAGAAACTACTCCGCGCCCTTTTTCTTGATTCTGGTCTGGTAATCTATTCTCCTCCGATTCAGGTTCTAGACCTACCCTTCCCTATGCTCTTTCAACCTCGGTGAATGTAGTAGTGTTGCACTCCTCTCCTATGAAAATGGTAAGGATTATCCGGCCACTCCCCGTGTTCTTCAATGCTTTGCTTTGGGCACCGGGCACGGCGAGAGGGGGCTGCTCAACTAGCCTCCCTGGTGTACGAAAGCTGCGAAGGAAGAGGAGCACACCGTCACTTGCGAAGCGAACAAAGCTTAGCGCTCAAACAAAGCAAAGGGCGCTAGTACACTCTCCGTTCTGTGGTGCCCCTAGCGCAGCGCTCAAACAAGCCCTCTGATCCTGAGGGGAGGGTGCAATGCCTATCGAAATCACAAAAGGTGCAAAACAGGATCAGCGTCAATGAAAAGTGTCTTGCATTGGCCGATTCCGTTGTCGAAAACAGCTTGTTATGACCCTTCATGGGTGGTATTTCGGACGTTTTATGGTAAGACATCGCGTTCCTAGTCGATTTCCTCATCTAAATGCACAGTCCCTTAATGCTACGAAGTGAAGCAGGTAGTCTCTGACTTTACTTGCCTCGGTCAATCCCTTTATTCCTAGATCAATGTCTGTTTTGAATTAATGTTGTAAACGAGTATGTTAACTCTATCTGAGTCTCTTTTCGTGCGTTTTCCCGGTCAGGCATCACAATCTGATTGGATGGATTTCGTTTTGTGGTGAAGCAGGCATAGGTACCCTATGGTCTCTATGCTCCTGTGATCTTTCATCAACCCCGGCTCGGTATCGGTACGTATTGATACGTATCGGTAGTCTCAGTCTTTCCCTGCCTGCCCTGGTATGAGTTGAGAGTCTCAGAGGGAGTCTTCCTCTACTCTAGGCTCACTCCACCCCCTGTGTTGTCTTATTTCAATGCTTTGAAACCATGGGCGGTGGGCGGGAGGTCAGTGAGTTGAGAAGAAAGTGCGCCACCGCCCATGTTTGCAGAGACGAAAGGGAATCGGTCAGCCTAGCGCTTAAGGCTTCTAGCTCCTCTCCTGTTGATTTGATTTGTTTTGTCACCTCGCTTCGTTTGACTTTCAACTATGCAAATAAATAGGCGGGGCTTATCATTGCGTTAAACTTCCTGGAAAGGAATAGGCTTCTCGTACCGTACTCGACCTTTGGATCAATGTCCCATCCACCGCCCTTGTTCTCGATTGCTGCCCAGGAGGGCACTCTGGAGCAACGTTTGAACGCGCTCGGCCTTGTCCACCCTTTCAGCTAAGTATCCCGCTCTTCCCTTGAGTAGACACACAAACAAGGTAGCCATTCCCTCATGATGGAATGTCCCATACCATCCCAAGTCGTAAGCGACAACATGCCCAATCTGTCATAGCCAACTCGTTTGCTTCTACCAAGCCCACAAGCTTGAGTCTTCAACCAAGACTCGTTGTTCACTTGCCAATTGCATCACCAACTGGTCAAGTGCTCAGCCTGTCAAGGTCTCTGTCAGAAGCGAAAGTTTCAACCGAAAATGGCTTATCAAACTCAGGCATTTCAGCACCGGCTCAATCACCATCGCCATCTTCAAACCGTCAAAGCCTTTTGACAAGCTTCAGACTAGTTCTAACCCCGATCCTTCGTTCAGGATCTAGACCGTAGCCAATGCGTGAGTCAGTAGTTCATTGGATCATTAGAGATCGGCTTCCCTTCGCTCGTTGAAACAAGGAGAGGCCACCGAACGAAGAAGTCGCAGAAGCCGGTGGACCGGCTGGAACAAGTAGAGGAGAACCCACCCTCAGAGGGGTTGACTTCTCGCCTGATAGGGGGAGGAGGAATGGAATTGTTGAAGGCCATCGAAGAATCGGTTTCATCGAAGGGATAAGCAGATAAGAGAGGCGCAGATAGACAATTGGGATGGAAAGCACTGATGAAGACAACTGTTTCCATCGCCCAAGGCGCGGGTACCAACAAGCAAGGGCACTCCCAACTCTTCTGGAGCGTGTCGCCTCGGCCAATTCCCATAACCTCCTTCGGAAAAAACCCTCCCCCAGGAATTATCAGCATTCACCCGCTCACCGTCCAATCCGAAAGCAGTCCACCCCACCGGAAAGTGAACATTGAGTCGTGTTCGGTCTGGCCTACCGGGACGACGGAGGGGGACTTGAACCCGCACACAGGAAATGAATCTCTCATCCGTCCTCTGCAGCGGAGCATGTTTATACCATATGCTCTATCCCTTATATGTATGAATTTCGAGCTGGGGTGGGCCTTTTGAAATATGGACTGAAGGAGATATGGTTAAGTCCCTACAGAATAGGTATTTACTTAGAAACTTGGCGGGGAATAAAGTGACGTTGAAAGCTGTGACAGACATAACTCTTTGCGTGCGTGAAATTGAGGTGGGGTGCTTTCCTATGCGGTGGTAGTTCGGTTCCTGTTAAGAAGAAAATCGTTTCATCTATCGGCTACCCTAACGTCGCCCGGCTACGGCTCCTCCTTCGGCCGTGGTTAGGCGACAAGAGGAAACTGTGCCTTCCATGATGGCTCCTTCTGCAAGGAGTAGGATGTCTTCTCTGCCAATAAGACCGCACGAACTCAAACCAGCCAGTCTGTGGCTACCTTTGACGCGGCGGCAGAGATCACTTGAACATTTCGCAATACTGCGCAAAAAAAGTATAGGAAATGCTTGACTTATGCGCTTGGCCAAAATGGACGCAAGGAGGGTCTCGCAAATGAGGAACAAGCAGACCAAGTTTACGAGGCCATCGAAACCTCCAAGTGGATAGCGTCGCATTCAGAACTATTGTAGAAAATGTGATCCCCCCAGCGGAGAATTTTTTTAAGTCTTAGGAAAGTTTGAGCACGCTTCCGTTCGCCAAGAGTGTGAGGAGAGAGTCCAGAGTGCGAAGGAGAGGATCGCGAAGGTGAACTCCGAGAGGGCGTCTGCCGCTAAAAGCTGGCGAGCTTAAAGGAGTTGAAGGAGGGTGCTTCCAATAAGGTACATCTTTGCGAGATGAAGTAAAGGCTCTAAAGGCCAAACTCTCCGGCTCGAGGCCGACTTATCGAAGGCTGAGTCCGAAGAGAAGAGCGTAAACGACCAACTCTCCGAGCAGCAGCGTATTGTGGGTGGGTGAGTTGGATGAGGCTGTCGAGGGGGCAACCCAAGAGTTTTATAAGCAGCGGAGTCCGAGGCCGCGTTGAATCTACGGTTGCTACCGGGTGTGGATGCCGCAAAGCAAATCCTGGAGGCGACCAGAAAGACCTCACCTCATTCCATGGATGTCATTTTTTTCATTTTGTTTGGATGCCATTGCAAATCTTTCACTTTTTCAATTGAAATTTTGCTTTCTTTTGTCCTTTCTATTTTCCATTTTCAACTTCAAAAAAAAATGGATTGGCGCAAACACGGCTTGCGCAAAGAATGCAAAGTGAAATTTAGGGGACAATTAAATGCTTCATTCACTCATGAACTTTTTACATCTCAAAGCAGTTTCTCCTCGTGCGGATGGAGGTTTGCTCGCGCAGTTTTAGGTCGTGCAGCTGGGACCATGTGTCCTGCAGTTTTACGTCTTGCGGCATGGACGAACTCGTAACATCCTACAGAATTACCCCTTAGCGGAAATACATTCAACATAAATAAGACATGAAAAGTCCGGGCAGTTTTACCTCGTGCGGCGGAGGATCTTAGCCTAGACCTAGACTTAGACTTGAACTAGGACTAGGCTTCGCCCCGGCGTTGACTTCGCATCAATGCTTGTAGAGCTTCAGGAACTTCCCGTTGACCGGAGGTAGAATCCGACCGTCTTCGATTGTAGTGAGCTGAGCTGGTACGCACCATTGGAGAAAACCTTCTGACGAGGTCCCACTTAGGATCCCATTTTCCACGCGAGCGCCGAGCGACGAAAGGGTCTTCGGATCATAAGCACCATGTCTCCTTCTTTGAACGATCGCCTTTGGACCTGCTTATCGAAAGCCCGAGCCATGTGTGACTGGTAGATCTCCAGTTTTTGCTGTGCCCTGAGACGCCGCCCGTCCAAGGATTCCAACTCTGCGAATCGAAGCGCTACGTTCTGCTCTTCCGTCAGCGAGCATTGGAGAGCACGAGGGAAGTTGGACTTCGAGAGGGAGAATTGCCTCCCCCCCATAGACCAGCGAATAAGGAGTGGCCTGAGTAGCAGTGCGATGGGTAGTCCGGTAAGCCAAAGTGCCTCGGGCAGCCTCTCGTGCCAATCCTTTTGTTATTTTAAACAATCTTCTTCAACAGCTTTCACAGGGTCTTGTTAAAGGCCTAGGCTAAGCCATTGGGTGCAGCATCATAAGCAGTGGAGTGGAGTTGCCGAATGTGGTATTTCTCATAGAACGATCCATGATTCGGTTCCTGAACGGCGTCCCATTATCAGAGATGATCTTCTCTGGGACACTGAAGCGATGAGTCCGGATAAAATCCGCTACTGTTGACCCTTCACTTCGTTCAATGGAACTGCTTTGGCCCATTTAGAGAAGTAATCGGTAAGAGCAAAATAGTTTGGTGATGTCCCGAGGACGGAGGATTTATGGGTCCGATCACGTCCATACCCCACGCCGCGAACGACCATGCAAATTCTTACCGGCCGGATCCGGCGAGCGGAACGATGCACGACATAGGGTGTAGACCCAGTCGTTACCAAACCGCAGACCGAACATACTGGCAAGCAAGTATCCGCTTATCTCCCTCCACGAAAAGCAGTCTTCTCGAAAGAAAGAACATCCATCGGATTCACTTCAAGTCCGAACCCATGGGAAGATCTACCTCTCACCCGGCCGCCGGGTTCACTAGTTGCCAACAACTTCTAGTTGAATTCTTTTCTTGTAGTCTCGTTACGCAACACGACCTCCTTGGTTCCGTTCCGATCGAGCGTCAGCCTTGATTTTATGGCTGGCTACACTATGGGGTGAACATACTCTGATTCATTTCAATCAGGTTGGGTGAACATCCATCTCTATCCCTTCCTGTGTTAAGGTCTAGTTGTCATTCTTCTCCCTCGAAAAAAACCAACTTCTTCGAGTCGTCTGTTCCCTCTTATGGTGTGAAGTGGCTCGACCGGACCCACGTCCTTTCGAAATCGGGCGAGAACGGGAACAAGAAGTTGCGGTGCCAGTAGGGACAATCAAAGCCTAGAGTAGGATTGGCTCCAACCGGATTAGAAAAAGCCCATCTCTGCAGCAGTTGCATGGCAAGGGCAAGGGCTGTTGTGATTCGACGGTTTAGAGCATACCCAGATAGCTAGTAAGCTCCTAGTAGCTCTTAGTAGATAGCCGGGTTTATACTTCCCAACTACTGATATTGATTCGTTCCCGGCTTTTAGAAATGAAGAAGGAGAGGTCCCCACCGGAGAAGCAAGAAAGCCTGAATTCGATCGACGATTCAACCTTCATCCAAAATTCCACCTCCTTTCGTTCCCCCGCACTCAACAAGGCTTTTTAGTAAGAAAAAATTCAGCTTAGTTGTTGAATCGGATATGGAGGCAATACCAATGATATCTCGTCTATAGAGTGGTATCATACATTTAATGAAAAAAATACCTATAGTGAGTAGGTATTGAGGTAATAAAGCAGCTATAGGCGAAAGAAATAGCTCTGGACTAGAGGCTAGAAGTAGCTTGCTCCTAACACGGAAATACCCCAAAATAGATTTTTGAATGAGACTTTGCATCCCATACCTCCTTCCTTCCCGTATTTGTAAATGGTACCCCAGAGAATCTTGGGTCAATTCTCAAGTCGTACCCCCGTCACCGTCTATCGAGCAATTGAAAATTCAATTACTCGGTGCCAGAGCCAGAGATAGTGATTTCTTGGGCTGGAGATCCAGACACCAGAGATCCGTCAGTGGGTATTGCATCACATTTGTTGATTCATTTTCTCATGAAACAGTAAAAAGCAACGTACCGTAGCTCGATCCAATGCAGAAGCTTTGTATAGAGCAATGGCAGCCACTGTAGCTGAGCTGACATGGTAAAGGCATATCCTAAAAAAAATGGGAATGATTGTGGACCATCAAAATGAGATTGCGATAATAAAAGTGCCATGAAACTCTCGTCTAATCCGGTTTTCACGCAAGAACAAACCTATTGAACTTACTATAACTTCATTCGAGAAAAGGTTGAAGAAGGTGAGAACAATTGGCATAATAGACTGGAAACAAAACTTGGAAAAGGCCCATACTTTATTTGAGGGAAGCGGTCGAAAGGGAAAAAGAGACTGTGCTTGCTAAGCGACTCTGCTCTTTACAGATAGCTTACCTTATAGGCTTAGACCTGCAATCCCGGAAAAGCGCCCTAATAAGACTTTCTTTTAGTAGTGATCTCAGTGAGGTAATCCACAAGTCTCGAAACGTTCTTTCATTCAATGAACTCATAATCAACTGAATGCCGTCAAGACACTCTCACTCTAAAAAATGATATACTTGCAAGGAATGGAATTCCTGACTGGGAGAACAGGCAAAGGACGGTCTCAATCGAGTTATCCAATTGAAAACCGGTCTACTAAGGCCAATCGCCGAGAGATAGTCAATTCGAGATAGGAAAGGGAAGAGATAGGAACTGGTTTGGCAAAAGATGCAAAATACAATACGGTTTTTCATTTCATTCCCAAACAAAAGAAACCTGAAAATCTCAAATAGGCCATTTTCTTTGATTTAAATCTCTCCTTCTCAAAGCCACTTGATCAGTAATCCAGAGCAGTTGGGTAAGCCTTCGATGGCCAGACTTATTATCGGCCTGCTACTGAAGAGGTATTAAAATCCGACTCTGGACGTGATATGAGAGCAATGTTTACAGTATTCTTATTTCATATCGAATGAAAGTTCAATGATCTTTTGCCTTTGATGCCTTATAGAGTGAAAAGCTCATCAAGTAGGTAACGCTGTAGCAAAAGAGTAGACGAAAAGGTAGGCGTATCACCGTCTCAGATAAAAGGTAGAGGGGCCAGATCCGGCATAAGCAGTAGTTTCACCAGCAGATGCTCTTGTTCACTACCCTTATTCGAACCGGCAACAGAGCTTGCAGCATACCTTCTGTTCCAAGCCATTGATCCAGCCGATGATTTTTTCTCATTTCGAATATCCATACCTCGGTAACGAGATCTGATTCCGATGAGTGAGATCCATCGCCTGCAGAGGTCGGATAGAAAACAGTAGCATCGTGGATAGAGTCATAGTTAGCTGCATCAGAGGCAGTACCACCAGCAAGCAAGAATTCATTCTGTTGTTCAAGCAGTTGAACCAGAATCCATTTTTCGGAGTGAAAAGGGTAAAAGGCTGTCGTTTACCCGGTTGAGGAAAGAATTCCAAGTCCAGAAGCTGAGATGCGATGGTCGGCAGGCAGAGCTCAATCGGCGGGAGAAAGGACATCGAACCGAATAGGCGAATCGGGAATCCGGCCGATAAAAAAGCCGATATGAAAGGCTTCGGTCGTGATAAACAGAGCCCGTCACAAAAAAAAAAGCATGATGTCCCGGGTGTCTGCAGGCGGAATAGAGGCAAGGGGGAAAGCCTAGAAGGGAGCCACAGCTCTAGCAAATCGAGAGCGGTCCTCTACGGCTAAAAGCCAATGGGAGGAAACTCTTGACACTACTACGGGCTTTTTCTGGGGGTAAGCGCACCTGAGGTTTGGTTTGTTTAAGGCATTTGGTGGAAAGGGACAAGGGGCAGACGAGTCCACTAGCTTGTCTTTCCGGCCTCACTTGATCGGGCTGTATTTCCTGACCTTTGACTAACCTGATTCCGAAAGATTTTGGTTGGTGTCATATGCTTGCCTCGTGCACACGGCTTTTTCACAGTGTCTGCTTATCTACTCCTTGACGTGAGAACTCCGTGCGTTGTATTCCCTAATGTTTATAGGCTTTCTTTTTGAGTGTCAAATGGTGTTGAGTAGCGTCTTTCTTGGTTTCTTTGATTGACCTTGACTTGCTTGCGAGGAAGATGACTATTCTGGTGAAATAGACAGCCCATCCGATGATCGAATCGGGATCACCCACCTCCGATATTATTTACCAATGGAAGGAATGTGTATCCTTCAATGAGTGAAACTCCCAGGGCCTTTCTCGCTGGGCGTGCTTGCATCCTAAAGCATTATGAGCTATATTGGTATTAGCCCGGACCAACTCACTCTCTCTTTCTGCGTGCACTGCTTCTTCATCA